>JAOXNO010000013.1:62720804-62740803 GCA_028565335.1 Limnodromus scolopaceus | reverse complement strand
TCCTAGCTATACTGAAGAAGGCTGACATCCTTTTTATAGATTTTATATTTGATAAAATGATTATACAAAATTTTGTTTCACTTTGCCTCTGTAGTTGAATTTATTTAAAATAGGGCTGACTCCAGCTTATTGATTTTTATTAACCAACATTAGAAAGAATAATATATTAAATCATGCCAAAATACTGAATATTTACTATAAAACCAATCTAGTCTTCCTGCAGTGGGACGATTCTTTTGTTTATTACTCCCACACCACCACTGTGTTTGAATGAGTGAGCTTTTATGGATATCTCCTAGTCACAGGTCTGCAGCTGAGAAGCCTGAAAGACCTTTCTCTTTCCACTCTCAATAATGCCCACTGAGGTAGGCTCAATATTGCTGTCAGTTTTTACAAATCATTGAAAACTGAGAACTCTTGAATCAAAATGTCATTTTGTAATTAAGCTATTTTTTTGGGTGGTTGCCTGTAATACTGCAGAGCTCTGTGCTCCCTAGGAAAAGAGAAACGAATTCCATTCTTTCTTCCTGAAAGATTCAGAGCTTTGTTGAAGGCCTAATTTTGCCATCAGCTAGTAACATCAGTAACACTCTTCCAATTTCAAAGCAGTTTTAATAGTCTTAGGTAAAATCAAATTATGGCCTCATGAAAAGAGAATTTTTTCTATTTTTTTTTTTTTTTGACAGGTAGCTCTTGGCAAATTCCAACAGGTAAAAAAAGATAGGTTTTATGAATCCAATGTGGTTTATATATTTGCAAAACCATTCATACTGCAGCAGATAACGGTCAGTATGATGACAAGGAAAAGGGAAAAATAGTTGTTGCCTCCACCTGGATGCAGGACAATTGAAGCTGGCATCCAGCTTCATCTCTGCTGTGAAGATCAGCCAGGAAAGAAGCTCCTATGCCAACCTGGGTGAACATGGGAGGAGGCCCTGAGAAAGGGCAAAATGTTGAAAAGTGAACAGAAAGACATTCCTAAGTTTCCATTACAGAGATATTTGTTGTGATTATTTCAATGCTTAAGCAGGGCTTTTTTGGTGAAGCAGTATCTTGTGCTTGGTTGCTACCTTTCATCTGAATATCACTAGGGTTTTGACATTCAAAGCCAGATCCACCCCAGAACGTCGGGATTATTGGAAGGTTTGATTTAATTCTGCATTATGCTCTTGATGCCTACAAGGCTCTGTCAAGTCCAGACTTTGCACAAGGGGAAAGCTACGCTCGTACAGTAAAAAGGAAATGTCAGCTCCTGTGATATTTCCACCCCTCTATTTCTCCACCCTTTCTATGGGCTTAAATCAGCTTCTAATCGGAGCTAATTTCCTGTAGAAGGTGATGTTAGAAAGACATCAATTCATGCAAAGCCTAAAATCCCAATCCAAAATGATCACTAGCAATTAAACAGGTTCCAGAAGAGTGCTGGAAAATATGACACCACAAACATCTATAGCATCTGACTCAGCAAGATAAATATGTGCACCACCCATAACAGGACACAAATTACCACATTTAAATACTTAATAAAATACTCTAATCAATGTCCCAACATCCTACACATAGGAAGTCTTTCCTCATTTCTATGGTGATGAACTTATACCATGAAACTGGAAATCTAATTACACTTGCTTGTAACTGTGACCACAGAATATAATTATAGCTATCACCAGCCAAAATAATTGGACAGCTGTTCCTAAAAAAAAAAAAGTCTTCTTACTTGACTGGAGATATCTGATAGGAAGGAACTGAAAAATTTAGCCATTAGCCTAAACAGAGAGGAAGAAGGGAAGGAGGGGGAGCATTTGCTCAGAATATCAGGGAACATTTCAGAAACATGCATTGAAAAGCAAGTGAAAATATAGAATTTGTTAAATTAACATCAGCATTGATATTGGCATTTAGAAATTAGATCAGATGGAAAGCAAAATCATAAGGAAGCCTCTCTCAGTTGCATTACTATGTCTGGAGGAATAAATCTTAAGAGAGCATGAATTTGGCTGGGGACAGTGTGAGACAGTCTAGTGACAACAAAAACAACCAGGAGACATATGGGAGGAAAGAAAAAAAGAAAAAAAAAATAGAGAAAAACAAAACAAAACCACCAAAGAGAGAAACAAGAGGAGAAGGCTATTACCCTTCTTGCCTTTCAGTCAGCTCCAAAATACTGTCAGGTCTCCACACCCAAAAATGTGTTAGACAATTTCCTAGCAAAGCACAAGACTCTGCTGTACAAGCAGAAAGAACAAGGCACCAGCGAGAGAGACAGCAAGTGCAGCAACAGAAGCAGGACAAGAGCCCCCAAGGCAGCAGTAGTGGCTTTAGCACCTGCTGCATCTTCTTTCCTCATCAGCCACAAAGCAATAGGAAAAAGGGAAAAAAAAAAATATCTTTTTTTCTTCTTGGCAGATTAATCCTTTAATTCACCACCTGCTGCCCAATTCTAATAGCGGCATGCAACATCCATGGATGCAGTGCAGGAGACGGGCGAAAAGCCTATGGAGTCTCTGGCACCAAGTACTTCTGCTTAGCAAAAGGAAGGAATGAACCCCACAGCGTTCCCCCATGGTTTTCAATCAGTCATTCACAATCTTTTACACACCATTTCTGACTCAATTAAAACAGCAGATTGTGGCATTGCTGGTGATCCAGGCACCGTGACGGCTGGGGAGGGGAAAGTCCAGCTGTGCTCGTGGGAGGTCAAGACCTGACCTGTTCATCTTCCTTTTGGTCTTCTGCTGCTTGGGAGATAGGAAGAATAGGGGCCAGAATTAGCCTGAAGACGACTAGGAAACAACAGCAGCAAGTCAGAGAGTTGGGAAGGGAGAGAAGACTTGCCTCTTACCTGTCTTCTCAATCCAGGGGACTTTTAGACCTAAATTTTAAAAGTCTGCCCCGGCAGAGTTACTCTAATGTAACATATGGCTTAGAGCAGCTCTCAAGCTGGAAATATCCACAAGAAAATGGAGATGACCAGTCCCATAGGGCAGATGTGAAGAAACTCTCTGGCCAATGTCACTGCCAGCAAAAGGACACAGGGGAGCTGGATGGAAGGAACCAAAATGGATATATATTGCATTGTTTTCTGAAGGCAGACATCTAAAAGCCAAACCAAGAAAACAGCAAGAAAAAGAACAGCAGAAGAACCAAGACTTAAATATACCATAACGGCACCAAACACATTTATTGTTTTTGAAAAACTGCATAAAAATAAGAGAACAGCATCAGAGCCATTCAACTCCGACTCAGTAATTTTGAAGTATTTACATATATCACTTTCATATTAAAATGGTCTTGAAGAGAATAGGAAATGTAAAATATCTGTAAAAGGTCTTTCTCACTTGGCTGTCAAGTCTGCTTTTGGTGATTTCCAATACATGATTAATTTACTAACACAAATAATTATATATAAGCAAATTACATGCAAGTAAGGAGAATTAGTAACATTTTCCACGTGTGCACACTTGCACTGCATCTACCTTCAGTCCGTAATAACGTAACATGCATCTTTTCCAGATGAGTTATGAACTAGGTTTATATACCCCAAAACTGCTTTTTATGACACTCAAAGAAAAATCATTTTTACATTTAAAGCAGCAGCTCTCCCCTTTCTATGAATGGTGTGCAATAATGCAGTGAGCAGTTAGAATAATACTCTTATGCCCTTTTATTCAGTAAATTTCGTGATCAAGGTAAGCACAATTTTCCAGCAACCTTAGCTAACAAACAAACTCAGATTTTGGGGGACACAACAGACCATGTGTGTTCTCAGTGATAGTTTTCCTCCAAGGATAAGGTCACTGTACAAAATAGTTCACCGGTACAATCACTGTATTTCATCTAGCCTGTCCCATGTCACTGTCCTGAATGGAACAGGACCCCTCAGAATACACAGTATCTGACCATTTAATTTTATCACTGCACATTCATAAGAGGGAAAACTTTTGAGATTTTGGTTAACTACTTTAAATACCATAACACTTGGAAATTTGGTGTCATAACCTAAAGCACTTTCCTTTGCTATGCTGCCCTGCATAAGCTTTCCCACTGTTCCTTGCTTCTTTAAAAACGTAACCCTCAGCAGACACCACAAGATATAGTGAAAGGGCATCACCCATCCTCTCTTCCCATCCCATTAAGCAAATTGTTTTAATTAGAATTGACCTGCGAGGAAGAGGGAAAAAGAGGTATTTTTCTGCCCTTTCAGCGAGTTAAATTAGCTCAGCAAAGGATGCAGGGAGCACCAGGGTTGCTGCAGAAAGGATGAGGGGAAATTGCACATCCGAAAGAAGTTTCTCTTTTCAGTATCAGCAAGCTGCTCTGTGCTCTCAACCTTAAGCAGAACTATAATCTAATAAGGCAACAAAAAAAATAAAAATCCAAGAAAACAAAACCAAACCCACACTCTTATCATTAGTTATAAACAGGGTTGGGCACTGCACATGCAGTACTGCACAACAGCAGGTGATACAAGATTTATTCTCACTAACTAGCAGCAAGAGGAGACCATTGTTTCTTCTGAGGAAGCAGAGAACTAACATCAGGTGTGGGAGAATAGGCTTCCAGGTGAGAGAGGAGGAAAAGCCCACTGGCGCTCTCTCCAGTGGTAATCGTGGTCTGGCAAGAGCATGGAGTTCTACTTCATTCCCTGCTTGAAGCTAAACAGTGCATCACAGGCTGCTGAGAACGTGACTGCTAGAAGGGAAGCATTGAGTGTGTCTCACTCGTATCTGAGCAAAATTTTGTGGGACGAGGGAAAGTACTTCTCTAGCTAAAAACAACGCTGCAGGAGCTGGAGCAAACAGCGGTTGTACTAAAACTTCTCGAGAAGGTAAAAAATTATTTCTGATGAGAGGAGTTAGAAACATAACTACAAGAACAGCAAATAGCTCTTCCTGTAACAGATAAGAATTTGAACTTGTCTCTTCTCCTCAAACGGAACTTTTGCAAGTTAGCAGGTACTGCTACAGATCTCCTTCAATTTTGCTGAGAAATTTATTCAATTGCAAAAAGCGTTCTACAAGAGTGATTTTTATATGTATTCCAGCAGTTTATAAAGGAAAATATAAATGAGCTGAATTGCTTTTCACATTTCTGTTTTCATTCTGTGTGGAAGCAAAATAATAATATCTGTAGGATATGTGAAAAGGGGAAAGACTCACAGATTTTATTTCACTTTTTTAGAGCAACACCAGGAGCAGTTTTTTTAAATTCCATTTAAGACTGGATTTGTGGGAGTACTCTGAAAGCTGTTTGCACCATGCTGGACTGAAGGACAGCTTCACAGGTTTATGAAGAGTGCAGGAGCCACGGGAAGCTGCTTCTTGCTAAGGGTTGAAGCTTACCCAGAGAGAACATCATGCTCCTGCCTCATCATCCTGTAGGACAAGCTGCACTGAAGGATTAGCAACTCAAACTTCTTTCTACAGATCTGTCAGTGACCACATGCGACAGTCAGAAGAAATACTACCTTCACAAGGTTGTAGCAGGAGTGAGTTGAAAGCCTTGTTACCCTCTGCAGATAGTACCCAAGTGACAACCCAGTAAGACTCGGACACGGTCCCCCGGTCTGGGATAATTCCCACAGCAGGACTAATACAGGGTTATAGCTACCTGCAGAACCCAGAAATACATTCAAACTCTAGTTGAACATCCCAACTCTTTGATAAGAGGAGACATAAAAACTCAGCATTCCTCCCTTTATCCTCTCCCTCCCGCTCTTTGTTTTCAAACCTAAGAAAAAGTCTCTGTTCCCACCACTTATGAGAGGTGGACTCCAAGGCATCTCCCTGCTGCATAGTCTAGGCATAGCCAAGGAAACAGCCTGATTAGAGTAACTGAGCCTTAAAAACCTTCACAAGGTCTCAGAAAGCATACAGGACAAGAGAAACAGATTGAGAACAGCGCTGTACCCTTAAGCAAGAAGAAGAAGAAAAAAAAAAAAAAACAAACAGAAAGATAACTTCATTTCTGATGGTAGCTGGTGCATAAAAGCTTTCTCTGTTTTGCTTTCCTTAATAGGTTTTTAAGCCAGGCAAGAGGCAAAACTATGCAACAGAATTACAGGAATTTGAGGAGTGCTGCATGCTACTGGAAAATAAATCCTTTCAGAGGAAACACAAAGAAGATAGGAACAAAACAGACACAAACTGTTAGAGAGCTTAGGAGCCTCTCTCACAAATGCCAAAGGGAGTGAGGAAAAGGGCTAAGCATGTTCAGGGGGAATCCCATCACGCCAGACCTGGCGGGCAGATCACTTCCAACCTACAACTTCTATACTTGACCACACAACTGGAATTTGAGTAGCAGAAGCCACAGAGTCCCTACTGAAACTGGAGGACTCAGAACCAGCATCCATCCAAACCCAGGCATGCCAAGGCAAGTCAAACGACCTGACACAGTATCTGGTATAAGAAAGAAAGGAGGATGAAGCCTGAGTTATTGCACTAGCTCCATCAGCACACACATGGCATGCTCAGAGAATGGACCAGACTAAAGAGACTCTACACTGGTACAATAAAGGTGGTTTGTGGCAAAATCTTAAAATAAAATAGAAAGTTTGTTCGGTTTTCAGTTCATCACAAGTGCATGGGCAAGTGCTACCAGCAGTAACGTGGGCACTGAAAGGGAAGGCATGGATGGGCAACAAGAGCTGGGGCTCGAGTGTGATGCACTTTGAAGAAGCTCTCGCATAAGACAATTGCTGCAGTCCCTGTAGATGCATATCATCGTATGTGAGTTTATATGAAATGCTGTCTCCGTGCTCAAATACACCCAAACAATAAACAGCCTCTCTCTAACAGTAAAGGTTGGGATAAATGGGCTGAGTAAGAAAAAGAGGCATATAAGGCAACAAGAAAGAACAGAAGGGAAAGTTGCAGAATAGAAGCAGCAAAATATAAGGAAAAGTGGAATTACAAAGAAAAATAACAAGAACTACAGTGAGGCATGGGAACAAACCAAGTTCTCAGATTTAGGCAGCCATTCAAGCAGCTGGTTTTTCAGCCTTGGCCTGTGGAGGAGTTGGGTCCCCAGTGAAATAGCACATGGATTTGGAGCATTTTTCAAAATCTCATAAATAACGAACGATTGAAACTTTCATTCCCATCCTCACCATGCATTTCTACTGATCTGATAATTTTTAATCATGAAAGCTTGGGCGTCATGGCCTGCCTGTTGGGTTCTAGCCATGAGGGAAACAACTTTTTGGAACAAAGAAGTGGAAGGCAGCCATGAGCATGCAGATCCATCCCAAGCAGCAACACCAGAAGAATGAGCACCCTACTTACAAACAAAGGAAAAGCTGTACTTTCTGTGCCACGGTAGCCCTTAGAATCTTTCCACCTCCTAAAGAAGAGAGTTACATAGCATACAAGGGAACTCCTGTTACAGGAGCAGATGCTTTAAAAAAATGGTGCATGTTCTGAGTGTCCTTAGTAAACAGAAATGTCTTAAATTGCTTTCAAATATAGATCCAATAACTGACTACACGGTAGTCCTGGTAGAATAACATTTTCTGGGTATAACAGTGTGCTTTAAGCAGTTTTCTTCAAATAGTAGAAAGCTGTCTTTTGGACTGCTCAAGGACCTAGCCCTCAATGAACAGGGTGCAGTACTTTAACTGTTTCATAAACACTGATGTCCTCTGCAGGAGGTTGAGCCAAAAAAGCATCCTCCTGAATGCCTACAGCTTTCTTGCCATACTCCTCTCTGTGCATTCAATAGAAAAAAAAGGGAAAGAATAGTAAAGGCAGAGTTAAAAGACCTCCTTTGAAAGTGAATTCTGCCTATTTTTTTTTTTCAGTGTGTGCATACACATCAAGAACAAAGAGACCTCCAGCAAGGTACCAACTAGCTGTGCTTCCACAGAACCATTCCCAGCTCAGAGCTGCCATAGATTTTGGTCAATATTGAGCTCCTACTGTCACAATAGGAACAGTCATCTTCTGTCCTGCCTCTCTAGGCATTTGGCAAATGTTTGCCAGACAGATGTTTGTTTTTCTTTTTCAAACTTCTTTGTGAGTCAACTTGGGTGTAACAAACCAGACCAAGGAAAGTAATTTCATTTGGAAAGGTTATCTGCTTTCTAATTTCTATTCTGAGAACAGATCATGTTTCCGTCTACCTTCAACCAGACATTTAACTGTTTGGGGTTTTTTTTGTTTGGTTGGGGTTTTTTTGTGTTTGTTTTTTTTTTTTAATAATGACTTAGTGTTGCCAAGGTTTCCAATCAATCATTTTTCCTTTGGTACATCTGTACATTTATCAGGCATATTGTGCAAGAAACCTATTCCTCATCATAGTAAGCAGTGTATCCGCAGATGCCATACTAGAGGTAGAAATAACTCACCTGTTCTCTTGTCCAAAGTTTCTCAGGTTAAGAAATTTTTTTCAAGCACAGAGATTTATTGCAACTTCTACTACAATCTTGATATGTATTCATGTAAAAATTGTTACCATTTATGCAGAGGTATAATTGCCACTACCCTCTTATGGGCATAGAAGTCAAAGCTATTACTCTAAACAGATTAATGTGAATTCTATATTCTATAGTATTTCAATAGCTCAGTCACCAGTTTTAATTAACACCAGAAAGAGGTTAATTATGTGCGTGTAGAATGTGTTCTTTGCCTGTTATTTATTTGCAGCCTAGAAACAGTATGCACCAAGTAAAGCTAGGACAGTCAAGAAAACTGCAGCACTTATTAATGACTTTGTATTAAAAAGAGTGATAACATTATCCAGAAGTGAATGACATCCACTGAAGTTAATTTGCCCAATCCCAGATCCCATTTTACTTTTCTGGGAACTTCATACTTCTTTCTATAGAAGAACAAAAAAAAAAGAAGAAAAAAAGAAATGAGCAACACTAGATGCAGATGATACGTACATTGCATTTGAATATATGTATATATATGGTAAGATTTCCTAAAAGTGTCTGGCAACGATACAGTGACTCCAGTAGTTCTCTGTCTTTTCAGTAAGCCACAAAGACCAATGATACACAATAAGAGATATGTAATCACCAGTTAAGTGCCATCAATCATAATGTATTCCTAGTAAATTTGTCCATGCTTGCAGGCCTTACTCCCTAAGAAAAGGTTAAATTGGCTGATTTTTATAGCTGTTCTAAGAGCAGCTGCCTTCCAGTAACACAGCATTTTAATCTTGTCAAGCATTGTATTAAGCACCCATATGAATCCAATAATACATACTTGGTTCATGCTTCGGTGTTGTCAGCATAGAGATAACACCCCTGCCTCTCCCCTCCAGCTCAGCAGGATCAGTTGGGCAATTCAATCATCACCGAGCTGGAGTTTTCCCTTTGTGAATTCCCAGCAGCAAGCGCAGGGCCAAGCTACCATGTCTGCAGTCATTCAAGCTAACACCAAAGAATATTTGTCAGATTAGCCAGTGGAACGAGGCAGTCGCCAGGCTGCACCTTCCCCCAGCCAGCAGCACGTACCCATCCGGCTACACTCCTCACAGCCAGGGCGCTGATGAAGTGCCGATGGCTCGTGAGCAAACCAAAGATTATCTATCTTCTCAGTTCAGATGCTCACGATGAGCATTTTTGTTTTGGACGGTATTCAAGCATATAAATAATGCTTAAGTGCTTTTTTTTTTTTTTTTTTAACCCAGGGCTCCATTACAGGAGTTAGTTACTCGGTGAATAATTGCCAAGGGGAGTGTTGATCCCAGGGCGTGAGAGTTTTTGCCCTTCACAGAACATTTTGAGTTGGGAGAGTTTAAAAGAGCTTCTGGAGAGAAAACAGTGCCAAAAAGAACAAACCATGAATAGAAACAGAAGGATTTGATAACATCACTAGCTAGTTAATATTATGCAGAATATTAACTGCTTTTTAGATTAAATTTCGATTTTATTCCAACACTTGGAGTACAGCTCTGTTGAAGAGGGACCACAGTGGATTCAGTTTCTTCTGTCATACCAGGTACCAAATAAATCTAGACTAGCACAAGATGTGCAAGCCAAAGTTCAGGCACTTGAAGTTTTCAAGTTTTAGCTAATAACATCACAAACTTCTCCACAGTCAAGCTCACTAGCTCTCCTAAAGCTGTTTAGAAATTGATTTGTCACTGCTAACATTAATGTAATTATCCCATTTTTACATTAGCCTAATGTTATCGCTAAATCAGCCAGAGAAAAATGCCTTCACCAAGAGAACATATCTTTATATGAAATCACACTTATAAAAGGCAGAACATTAGAGAAAATTCAGTAATTTATTTTTTTTTTGTCCAGCAGTTAAATGATCAGCTGTTAGACACTGAATGTAGAAATTAAGTAAAATAGAATGCCACTCCAGATCATCTACTAAGTCCCCATTAGAAGAGGATATTAGCTAACAATATTTTATCTTCTCGGGATTATTTCTTTTTTTGGTTGATGAAGGGAAGAAAAAGAAATCTCAGAAGAATCTTTCATTTAAGAGCAGAAGAAGCTGCCAAACTAAAAGGGTCACAATAAGCCACACTACGTGCAAGGGAAGAGGAAAAAATTCTCATGGTTTCCCTTCAAAGATGTGGATACAGTCTCTGATAGCTCCCCCCAAGCTCAGCACAGAGTAGGCTGCCTTGCAACCATCCTCATTTGTCCCAGTGAGCAAGTACCAAGCAAGAGGAAAAAAAAAAAAAAAGTGTCAGATTCGCCTGCCAAAGCCTCATGTCACACAGCACCCAGTGCCAGTGAGGTCCCCCAGCCCACACAGACAGAAGCATCAGGCATGGATTGGACAGATGTGATATAGACCTAGAGGAAAAAAGAGGAAAAAAAAAACTTCCCTAAATCACCTAGGAGCCCATCCTTAAGTCACTTTGCTTATATAACAAATGCACTGTTTACATGAAGTCCAAGATTTGTTTTTCCACTTCTGTATTACACACAAGCAGCTTCACACAAGCATAAAGCAATAGGCTGCAACAATCAAAAACATTCAGTCTCAGCACTGCAATTCAGTAAGAGTAATGAGACCGCATAGAGAGGCAAAGACTGAGAACAAGGCAAACCAGGGATATCTTTTACTGGCCGAAAATACAACAGCTAAATAGATTAAAGGTTTCTGGATTACATTATGAGATGGAAACCATAATGCATCACTGGACGAGTTAGCTAGACGTTTAGCCTAGGCTTGACTTTATTAAGAATCAAAACACTGAAAAGCGCAGGTCAGACTGAGCAGTAGCAACTTGTAAGAACTCAGCCTACAAATCAGAAGAGCCTTCTGAGAAAGGATAAAGTAATGTAGACCACAGAAAGGCGTTAAAATATTTTTTAAATACTTCATACAACAGAACAGTACATAGATTGATTTACGTAAGAAAATATTAGGGAATTAAGAAATTCAGTGATGAAATGTAGGTGGCTACAACTATTTAATGAATGTGGGAAAATGTTGTGTAGTGCTGGAAAAAGTGACATTAAAGTCACTTAATTGAGGCTTAAACTCCTCACCTATAATGAAAGCAGCTTAGAAGGATCTTTCTAGAAGGGACTCACAACAGACCCAAAGATTGTGTGCACAGATGTCCTGACATGGGTTCAAGAGCCAAAAGGTACCAGTGAACCTGCCAGTGCTGGAAATTATGAGTGTAAGTTGCACACACACACATATAATTTTCTTATTACAACTGTGAGGGGAAAATCCTGGTGCTCCAGCTGACAAGAAGGACTCATCAGCTCCTATCACTTCTGGATCCACCATCTTTGTAGGTCAAGTAGATACAGCAAAAGATGAAAGGCAGAGAAAATAAAGGGAGACAAAGCTGACATGCATCTATGGAGCAGAGTGACAAGGGCAGCACAGAGTACAGCTCCCTAGAGCAGCTTGGTGGCACCACGGTTCATACAGAATGAGAAAGCCTCTTTAGAGGTGGCAATAGCATTCATACAAGATGGCAGACCTCCCACTTTGAGCTGAAAACAAGGAAGAAACAGTTCTACTTAAAGTGACTATCCTACAAGTTTGTCCTGAGTGTCTGCTAAAACTACAGGGAAGAAGGAAAACACCAAAACGAGTTTCAAATCTAAACCATATGCAGTGAGTTGGGATGGAGTTGTGAAGAACACCAATGTGCAAACAGTTCTCTTGTTTTTCAGGAACATCTGCTTCTATACCAGGCTCCTCATCACTATTCAAGATGTCAAGCTTTCCCACTGCTAAGAGGAACTGATCCCCTTCTGTCTCCTCGAGCAGGAAAGAAGAGGCTTTCCTAGCCTGCTCCACCACTAAGCATCTCTCTTCATTCTCCAGGTGTGGAAAGCATGTCCTCTAACTCACCTAGGCACACTTCTCACACACTCATCTTTCCAGCCAATAAATTAATTTTTTGAAAATGCTCCCCCCTTTCCTCTCTAGAAAATAAATCCTACTTGTTTCAACCAGCTCTACACAGTGATAACCCAACAATGTCTTTGTAACTGCAATAATACATGTTCAGAAGTTATCCACCAACCCTCTCTCCCCTTTGGCTTCAGTATACGCTTTTCTAGCCTTTCCATGGCCAGGGAAAGGTACGTACAAAGCAGACAGCCACCTTGTAGATGTGCTTGGTACATGCTGACTGGTAGCATCTGTAGGTTTGCAAGGCTTCCTTCAAACCCAGGGGAGCTTCTTCCCCTTCAATTGTCACACTCACACTTCTGCTTTCTTGAGCAAGTCTGCTATTTGAAGAGTCTGGGAGTAACTAACTACTCTCCTCCCCTTGGTAGCGAGTTAATGCAAGCCCTGATTAATTGGTAGGTCTCTGTAACTGCATTTGGTGCTCAATTCACAACTGAAAGTTTGAGAAAGAGCAATAAAGTCAACACACTATCATCCGGATAGTTACAAAGCATCCAAGAGACAACCAAGATATGTTTTGTAGTCTGTTTTGTACCACTGTCCCTGACTTTATATTGCTTAGAGAATGATTTTTCATAGTAATTTATAAGAGTAATATTGGAAAACATTCACCTCAGAATTTCACTATTACATCCACCTAGCCACTGGCGTGCCTTCTGCAAATTATTTTGTCTACAACACAGGTGTGAATCCTTTCCCATCGACAGGTTTCTGCAAAGGCCACGGTGTCTGCACCGACAGAGTTACAGCCTCGCCGCTTCCCGTGTCATTGCTCAGAGTTCAGTGCTCTGACTCTAAACCCAGAGCTGATCTAAGAGGACAGGAAGCATTTCAGCACGCTGCCACAGGCTGCTCTCTGCACCTACACAAGTCTCCATCATGAACACAGGCTGCTACATGCGTCCTCTGAAGCCACACCAGGACAAATATTCCTTCACCTCCTGTGAACTAACTTGGTACAAAAGATTAATGGAATCCATGACCAGAGAGAGAAAATTGTGTAACCGGTAAAGGTACCAATGTACAATACAAGGTATTTTTCTCTCTGAACAATACTACCTACTCAAATTGCCCTTTCTACAGGAAAATGTCTTTTTTTCAGGGAATCTTGTCCCATCTCTACTCAAATGCATACTGACATAATGGAACATTTTAGAAGAGTTCACAGAACAGAGCGATCAAAGTAAGAGCAACAAGGAGGAAGATGAGTGCCAGCAGCTGAACCAGAGGAAAGGATCCCCTTTTCATTCTTTCACCCAGGGCCCGTGCCAGTCATGTTATGCTACTGAGTGACTATAAAGAAAGTAATTCAATAACAGACTGACTGTTACTTTGAGAGGCTTATAACTCACTGACTCAAAAAAATTCATATCTTGGGGGACAAGGAGAAAAAGAGAAGAAAGGAGAAACAAAACAAACAAAAAATATTAAAATAAACCTAGTAAATGTGAATGAACATGCCAGAAATCTTGTCGGTAAACCAGAGCAAGCTCACTACATTGTATGTAACCCAAACTGAGTCTATGCTTCTGCAATTAAGACAAGATTTACAGATTTGGGAGAAGAATATATAAACTGGCAGCTTTTTTTTAAGTAAACTTTTATTACCATGAGCAAAGGCAATTTTGCATTATTAAAGAAAATAGTATCTTAACCTTTATAACTGTTAATCCAATTCTGATGCCTTCCCCTTTACTTCAAGCTGCACAAAACAAAAGAACCAGTGGCAGAAATCACAATGTTCCTCAATCAAATCAGAGCTTGCCCTGAAATCTTAAGACACCTGATAAAATCCCTTTGGCTCCTCTAGCAACGAGTCCCTGGAAGGAGATGCCACTCACAGCTTTCTCTGACAGCAATAAACCTTTCTTCACAATTAAAACGTACAGAAATATATTGGCCAAAATATTAGCCATTGGGGCATATACTCATTTAAAAAAAAATTTCAAACAAAGAAGGGTATTTAAAAGTTAGAATGATATCAAGGTTTGACAACTATTCTTAGCTCTGGATGAGGGGAAGATCTTTTACTAATATGTTCTCTTAATATGTTTCTTTTTAAATGTAGATGTTTGTACAGTGAGTAGGCTTCTTCGGAGTCTGTTTTGAGGAATGTAGCAAGACAACCAAAGTTCGTGAGAAAAAAATCAGTTTACCATACATGGGGGTGATTGCACTCAAGGACTCTCAGATGTACAGGGTAGTTTCTCACTGCTTCTATCATATACACACACAAATACACATGCATACAGTGTAACCCCCCTTTTTGAATGGAAAAAAAAAGTAAGTAGTTTTGAATCCATATTCCTCACTCTTGAGAAAAGTCAAGGAGCTCATTAATGACCAAAATTAGTAGAGGAGCTGTTGCACGGCCAGTTGAATCTGATGCTGTTGAAAAGCTTGCATGAGATAACCGCAATTCTCAAGCTGGCCATCAACTGATTATATTAAGAGAACAGATTAGAAAAGTGTCTTCATATGACCATCTCAATTGCTCAACAATGAGAGTTTTGTCCATTCCAGGTTTCATTCCTTTCATGTAACTTCAGTGCTGCAACAGGCAGCAGAAGCATTTAATGACAAATTAGAAATGACCCATGACTTCCTCCGCAACAACTCTGGCCGTGACTCCCTTACTGTCTTCTAACACTGCTATTTCCCCTCCTTATCTTCCTTTTGTCATCTCTTAGATGTAAAATGCTGATTTGCTTGTCCTCCTCCTGATGATATTAAAAATTACAAATAAGTTTTTGTATTAATATCAAAGCTACATAGATGAAAAATTTAAGTTTTTCCTCTGCTTTTTTGTTTGTTTTTCTGGAATAGCAGAGGGTGGGCATTTTGGGACCCCAAAAACTACACTTCTATTCCCTGTCCTGACTGAGGCTAGACCTCAAATCATTTCTGTGTCTCTATTTTCCCATCCTGTAAAATACAGCTCATAGTATCAGCCTGTTATAATGTATGTAGACAGTTATTACTGCAATTGCTACAAGTCTGGGAATTAATACAAGCTGCATTTATAGAAATATTTTCTTTTTCAGTCTATAAGGCTTAATGAATCATTTATGTTTATTCTTTAAAAAAAAAAAAATACACAGGAAAAATTCTACCAGATCACCCTGCAAGTCAAATTTCCCAAATTATATTCAAGTATCAAACTGCCTTTGACGTTTAAGCAATAGTAAACAGAAGTGAAAGCGTTACTTTTCTAGGGAGAACACAGTATGATTAAAGTCAGTTACTGGAAGTGGCTGAAAGCAAGCATATTTGCATGGTAAACAGAACAAATGAGAACAGGAGGTTGCAGAACAATGTAAATATACACAGTGTGGCAAAATGCTCTTTGCGGTGTTACTTATTTCATTAGTCTTATCGCTAACACTGAGAAATTATATGTGCCACACTAGGTATTTACTGTGATCTACTGGACATTATTCAATAAAAAATTAATTGTGCTGCCAGTTCAAAATGCTCCCATGAAACATCTTATGTTGGATCAAGGTTGCATTTGACAATCTCGAGACAGAAATGCCCTTTCACAAATATATTGTTGCCTACTTAAGTGACAAGTAGGAACAGGAAATGCATTGAGCTAGGAGGAAAAAAAGAAGGAAGACTGAATCAAGAAACACTGTGAAGAGTTATCATTGCATACCCATAAGACAAGCATTGCAGAAAAACATAAAATAAAATTATATAGAACTTATTACTCCTATGTGATGTTGTAGGTCAGAGTTACAAAATCTCCAAAGAAACGTTTTGAGACTATTTAAGCAAAAATAAAATCATTTGTATAAAATTTTAAGACTAAATGAGAGATTACTGAAACTGTTACTTACCAGAGAACATTATCATTGTTGCCTACATTGAATTTTGAAACCTAAATCTCTAGTTTAGGGAACTTGGGGTGAAATATGGCCCAAAACAAACCAAAAAATAACGGAACATTCCTAGGGTCTTCTCTGAAATTTTTCACTTTGCTAGCATCCTTCTGTCTCAGTCCCAGTCTGATGTTCAGCCCAAGTATTTCAGGTTGACCCCCAAAGAAAATGCAGTTCTAATGAAAACAACATTTGGTAATAAATCACCCTGAAAGTGATGTATTAAATAAACTGTAAGATTATACTCAAGTGTTGTTTGGATGTGACATTCAAAATAAAAGATTAGTAGAAGGATGAAGGAAGGCATGTGGAAGAAGAGAAAGGAGGTAACAAAAAAAGTCAAACAACATCAGTCAACATTGTTTGATTTCTAGCTGGTCCAGGGAGCAGCAGCAGCAGCATATTTTTGAGTTATTGTCTCAGTTTGTTTCATCTCCACAGCTGTCCTGAAGTCCACTGGCTTCTGCCTTCATTAAGAAATAACTTCAGCTGAGTTTGACTTTCTGCTTGAAAACTGATGTCTGTGCATCCAGCCTCACTTCCCGATACTACCCTACTATTTGCCTTACAAAACAAATTCCATAGTGGTCACAAAAGCTGCTGTTTCCATGTCACATTTTCCCACCTTCAATGCCTTTACTTGAACGACATTCAAAGCCTCAGACAGACAGAAGGGCTTGCAGCCACAGGAATAAAGAGAAGGTCCATCTTCTTTTCTAATCTATCCCCAAAATTCATTCCCTACATTACTCATGTCTTGTTTTCACTACTTCTTTCACTTCATACCTCTAATGTGGCAGTAGTCAGCTATCTTGCAAGTGTTTGGGAATATTTGCAGCCATCAAATTGAAGGCAGTATAGAAGAGCAGAAGTGAAAGTGGTGCAACACTTCATCCTTTAAAACCTGACAGATTGAGGGTGGTAGCTGGGGTTAAAGCAGCAACGAAACTATTTTTCAAGATGTTAGGAGGAGGCTGCTGATCCCCTTCCAATAATAATGGCTCTGCTGTAATTTAACACAGAAAAGGAATGGCGATTTATACATTGAGCCTTTGGAAAAAGTATAGCTTTTGTCCTGCTTGACAATTAATCAAATGCTAAAAAGCACCTTGACAGAGCTGCCTGCCCTCACAGCAGAAAATTCATTAATACAAGAGGCATCAACATTGTGCAATAGCATTCAAAACTACGGGCAGTAAGGAATCAAAGGGGATAGGTGATTAGTCTGCTACCAAGTCAAATGGAAGGCTCTTGAATGAAAATAAAGTGAAGAAATAAAGCTGACAAACCCCAAAAGTCCCCCACTTCGTGAATTGACACTCTCATAAAATCTAGGTGGCCAGCTGGAATGCAGCTTTGCAGGCAGCCTCTCCACCTCCAATGGGAAACACTACTTGCAGTTCTTCAATGCATTCTCTCATGACAAATCATTTGCATCCAGCAGCATATTAATAATGCAGTCTCAAATATTACAACTGAGGTTATTATAACACTCACAGAGACTGAGGGGTGAGCATGCATTTCTCAAAAAGAAATATTTCACTTCCCTTGTTGGATGGCTTTCAACTATCCTACCCTCTTCCTACCTCCAAAATCCTGCAGAGTTTACAAGTCTTTTCCATGTAGCTTCATAATTCACCTGTCTATTCCTGCCTCAATATTTCTCCTCCTCCCTTCCCAACCAACAGTTATTATACACTGCCAGAGCCACTATCACCTTCTGTACATCAGCACAAGACACTGAGTTCATCCTGTGCCAAGGATGGGCCCTTGGGGTTAGGAGAAGCTTATTATGATCGCAGAAAATGGATCAGGAGAAAATTAAGATGAGAAGTGACATCAGGAGGTCTCTAGTCAGTTTATATCTGCTGTATTGTCCTTCCATGACTTGCTACAGAAGAGCCTGGTTCCATCAACACAATAAGCTCCTCAGATGTATTGACATGCTGCTATTAGGTCCTCATGAAGTTCTCTCTTTTCCAGGCTACACAAGGCCCAGTCCTTCAGCTTCTCCTCATAGGAGAAGGGCACTAGCCCTGACCATCCTAAGGGCCCTCTGCTAAACTTACTGCAGTTCATCAACATCTTTCTTGTATCTGAGGTGGAGCAGGAAGACAGGACTCTATATTTGGTCTAACAAATGATGAGGGGAGAGGGATAATCACTTCCCTCAATCTACTGGCTATGCTTCCACCTGGTATCACTGCCTGGTTCAGCCTCAGGTGACTCCCATGCTTCCTCAGATGGGGCTTTCTGCCCTTCATCAGCTACTAAGGCACTGGACCTACCCTGCAGTTGCAGATCTACAGGCAGAGAAACAGGCTGCTCTACTCGTGCCAAAAGTATCAAGCTTCCAGTCTCCTCTATCATGGGAGTCTCTCTTTACCCCAAAATCAAACAGTTTCTGTCTGCCTCTCCTCTGTGCAGTTGGGAGTTCAGACTCTCATCTCTGCAGGGTCTCCAAATATCC
Source organism: Limnodromus scolopaceus (assembly GCA_028565335.1). NCBI lineage: Eukaryota > Metazoa > Chordata > Aves > Charadriiformes > Scolopacidae > Limnodromus > Limnodromus scolopaceus. The sequence continues at coordinate 62,722,090 of JAOXNO010000013.1, read as the reverse complement.
TTCTCAACTGCTTTCTCATCTTTCCTCATGGTGCACATCAGCTGACCTCCTCCAGACTGACATCAATGTGGTGACCCATCTCAATCACTACACACCTCCTGCAGGCAAGGACATCATCCTCCTCTGCCCTAGCCTCAGTGAGAGGCCCTGAACATCTCCACATCCCCAGCCTTGTAGGGCTTCCTTGGGAGCTCCCTCAGGATACAGGCCTCTGCTGAGGGGTAGTGCTCCAGCAAAATGCTGGAGGCCATGCCCTGTGACACTCCACCTCTGTAGGTGCTGAGTCCCATGCTGTCAAGCAGAGCCAAGCCACCAGGTTTGGTCAAGCAGGTACAAACCAGCACCAACAGTAAACAACAGGCACAGCAGCATCCAGGACACCCTGCGTGCCCACAGCTCTGCTTGCAACCTACCTACATTTCTGTGCTCCTTAAGACTCAGCTAAACAGTAAATGGAGACCAGCCCAGGCAGCTGCTTCTCCAGCTTCACCACACACACCTGGCAGGTCCCTTTCGGCCAACCTACAAGCCTCCCCAAACTCCTCTGATCCACATTTCACTTAACTCCCACATGCTGCCATCACAGAAAAGTACCTACAAAACCTACAGTTTCTAGATAATGACAGCAAATACAATGGCCAGTCTTTCCTCCGGTATGCTAAAATCCCTGAGCTTCTCTGTCTCTAATGCTTTCCTTTCCTGTGTTGTCCTCCAAGTTTTTAGAACAAATAACCATTAGGTAAGTGGCAGGTCCCTAATAATATCTTGCCCGTGGATTTCTTCAATCTCACAAGCAACTGCAAATACCAGTTTTGTCAAAATGAGACAGTGCCAATGTTTAGCTCTGAACAAGCAGGCATCCACCTGGGACAACACCTGGCTGGAAGAGACCCACGTGAGCTGGTGAAGGTAGGCTGTTGTCCAAATCACTGCTTTCCCACTTTGTACACACACAGGTCTCCACTCAAGTTGGTGCCAATGGAACTGGGTGGACCAGCAGCTAGAGCAGGAAAAAAAACCAAACCTTCCACAACCAGAAGAAATACCTCCCTCACCCCCTGGCTCCTTCCTGACACCTGCAAACCTCTCCTTTCCAGCGCTCTCTCTCATCTTGAAAAATTTATTGAAGGAATGAAAATTATGGCAAAATTGAAATTCAATAAACCGTGACTTGTTGGGGAGATTTAGATAATTGGAAAGGAGACATTTTCCATTTTCCCCAAGGGAAACCCACCTCTTGCTTCCACTCCTGAAACAAAATGAGAGCTAAAAATTACTTTCAGCTT
>JAOXNO010000013.1:62698820-62720704 GCA_028565335.1 Limnodromus scolopaceus | reverse complement strand
TCCATTTTCCCCAAGGGAAACCCACCTCTTGCTTCCACTCCTGAAACAAAATGAGAGCTAAAAATTACTTTCAGCTTCTAGGTAGCATTTCAGATTTTCCAAATGAATTTTTTCCCCCGTTTCTTCAAAGACTCCATACTTGCAAAGGATATCTAACTTTTCTTAACAGACACAAAATATTGCTTACAGAGAGCTGAAAATAGGTGTTTTCTTTCAAAAATTCCATCCTGGAGAATAGCAGAGTAGAGCAGTAAAATATCCTATAGATTGGCCAGCATTTTTTTTTTTTGAAAAATACTCATTAATTATATTTTGGGTTACATTAAAGTTCTGTACCATACTGAGCTAATATATTTTTCCATACTTAAAAAAAAAAAAAAGACAACGTTCCTTGAATAAAAGCTTCCAAAAGGGACTTAAGTTCTGTTCACAAAATGTAGAGTCTCTATCCAGCAGTGAGATGCAGAGCTGGATACTGAAGATGGAAAAAGAAAAAGGATAAAAGCTCTTCTGAAATCCCCATGACTCCAAAGAGGCACTCTAACTCTTTAATTCAAAGTGTTCAAGTCTTTAGAGGTATCTGCTAAACCTGCTCAACTTACTAATAGTAACTGCATATAGACAACAGAAAAAAAAAATACATCATACTGACAAACTGGAGCAAGTTTAGCACAAGGCAATCAGGATGGTTGAGGACAGGAGCACTTGCCCTGTGAGAAGAGGCTGAGGGACCAGGGCTTCTTCAACCTAAGAGACAGGTGGCTTCAAGAGGATCTAGCAGTAGCCTGTCAATACCTCCAAGGAGCTTATCAAGAAGGTGGAGCCAGGCTCTCCTGTTGTGAGTTGTGGGAGGACAAGAGACAGAAGATACAAATTGATTTGAGAGAGATTCAGACTGGATATAATAAGACACCTTTTCCTCATGAAGGTAGTGGAGTAGGACAGGTTGCCCAGAGAGGCTGAGCAGTCTCCATCCTTGGAGGCTTTCATGACTCAACTGGATGAAGCCAGATCTGACCCCACATCTAGCTCTGTTTTGAGCTGCGGGCTCCATTAGATCCCCAGCAGTCCCTTCCAGCCTGAACAGGTCTGTTGTTTGATGAACGAGTGGCATGCAAGTTGGGACAACCCACTTGGCATTGCCTTGTTCTGTCTGCTCCTTTGAATAAGCAGTAGGTGAATATTCATTGGATACAAAGACTATCACACTCCTGACACTCAATTGGGAGGTAGGAAACCTGGATTCAAATCCCACCTCTGAATGAAACAAAGAAGGATTTGAATCTTGGCCTTTCCATTAAAAATGAAGGCTTAAAAATTCTTAAATTTGCTTTCTAGCTAAAATAATTGTTTCATTTTAACTAAAGCAGACGTCTGCGGCTTAGCAAAAGAAATATAAAAATTAGATTTCGGTTTCACCTGATTTTAAAATTTTTTATTTTTCAAAATCACTGATCCAAAGCTAACAGCTCATTCACACAGCTCCAGACATTTTTTTTCTTAGCAGTCTTTGTCTTACTCTGATTTTTAATATTTCTGTAGTTATTTTTTCATATTTGGCCAATTTACATGATCTATAGGCATATTCTCCCAAAAGTCCACATGAAGGGAAAGGTCTGTTCCTTTCACTCTGAATAGCAGTTAATGTAGAGAAAGAAAAGACAAATACTAAAAAGAGGAGATCATAACTCAAGATACATCAAGAAACATCATCTTGACTTTATATTAACCAAACTCATGCGTATAGACTCTCCGTACATGCTATTCCATGCTATTGATGAAAATGTTAAAAAGGAATACAAGAAGCAGGATTAGAAAGTTATTAAGCAGCCACAAAATTTCATTTTTTTAATGTTCAAGATTAACTGAATACACTTCTTAGGCATGATTTCCAATAGATATCAAAGAAAATATACGCTTGCTTTTCAAGTAGGAGAGGAACTGAAATGTCTCTGGAAAAAGCACAGATTGTTTCCCACTATTGTTACTGGACTTCAAGTATATCTGTTCTCCTATAATTAATAGCTCTATTGACATCACATTTAATTGGTATTCTTATTTTGCCAATGGCCTACTAAAGACTTATCATATTAATTAGTAGTAACGAGACAGTTCTACCCACCCACTGTCATTAATTTCTTAAATATGTACAATAAGATGCACACTAATTGTGACAGGTAATTGGTACCTGCCCACATTCTGCCTCCTTTAAAATTGCTCTGATGTAGATCTAAGAGTTAATCATCATAAAACTGTACTTTTTACACTGGTGAAGTACAGCCTTTTCAAGCAACATATTTCTGAATTTAAGCTGAAAAGGCAGAGACTTCCTAACTTACAGATCTAGTTATCCAGCCAGAAAGGCTAGAGGAATTTATCCAGTTATACATTTTGCTGATACCCACCTAAGACTTCAGACCAAAAAAAAAAAAAAAAGTCTCTTGAGTTTAAATGTTTGGGGTCAAAATATCCTACCAAGCATGCGAGGCAGCCTCATGCCCAATACGACAGAGAAGAAACACCTATAGCACTGGTGATAAAAGCATTTACCAAAGGAGGGAGTTCAGACCCCTTGGCCTGAAAGAAAAAGACAATGGGATTGAACCTGAATATTTTCACCATAGAAAACTGTTCCCCACATCTGCTCAGGGCCAGGCAGAAAGCATCTCTCTCTCATTCTTGTCTGCTGGAGCTCCTCCCCTTGCTATGATTTGGTTATGCACAGACAAAAGGAAAACCCAGAATGGGAAAAACCTTCAAACCTGGGGTTAAAACTCTTGCTCATTTGTTCTTTGTATAAATATTGATTTATTCATAAGTTTAACTTATACTGTAAATATTTTAAAAACAGAAACAGCTCCCTGTGCCCCTCTGATTGTCATTGAAGTTCACCATTGATAACCAGTGGGGGTGAGTCAGCACGGCAGGGACAGCAGTCTATTACGGATGCTCGCTGTGACCTGATGGTGCCTCAGGGAACCGTGAGGGAAATTAATCTGACAGACGCAGACTCCACTCCACATTGCCACAGCCAAATAAAAGCAGGCAGCTGGATGTAGTGACTGAGAGATGCACAAGGAAAAGGGCATCCTCTGTGTTCATCCATGGTCAGTCAGAAGGCAGATAATATTTGAAGGACTGTAAACTCTGGACTGGGTAGGGGTTGAAAGGACGAGCAGGAGAAAAGAAAGGAAGAGACTTGATGCATAATTAGTCTCTGCCACTAATCAGATACAGCTTGCTGTGTATCCTCAATCCATTTCCCTTTGCAAGCAACTCATTTTTAATGTAACGTAAACAGTACTGTGCTCCACCTAGTTTTAGATGGTGGGAGATGGGAACAAGGTGATGCACAGCAAGAGGAAACCTGATGCAAAAGCCACGTTCTTCAGTCTGCACAAGAGGAAAAGTGTTTCTTATGTTTAAGATGACTGTCAGGAAAATGGCTGTTCCAACATGCAACATCCTATCCATGTGTGATTTGAAATTACATCCTACCTCCTAGTTTGCTGCTGTACTGGATTAAAATATGAGTCATGAGTCTACAAGTGTATTGCATCTCCAGGCACATTCCTCTCCTTGCAAAGAATCTTTGCAAGCAGGAGGGGTATGGCCCATTGAAGTGAAATATCCTGTCCTGGCTTGAGAGACACAGGACTAACTTTTCTTCTAATGCTGGGGAAAATTGCACTTTTAGAAGACTCTAGTGTCTGAATTTGTGAAAATATTTACTTTATAGCCAGCCAGGCTCTGTGGGATTCAAGGTTAGTGTTTTCAAGCCTTGCTAGGTGCAGGGACAAGGAGGAGCAAGGCCTGGGCATTTGACCCAGGCTGGCCAACAGGATTATTTCATACCATGCACATCACATTCAATATAAACTAGAAAAGTTTGCTGTGTAGCCCTCTCTCCCTTGACGGCGGCAGGTCCAGACAGCTCCTTGCCCGTGCCAGACCCCTGAGGCCTTCCCTTCCTCCTGAAGCCATTGCACTGGCAGCGTCTGCCATTTGCTGCCCCCCTGCTGGGAGTGCACAGCCTCCTGCTGATAGAACTGGCTGAGTATAATTCCTGTATGTCTTATATCAGTGTCGGGATTAATACTGGTTCTTTAGTATTATTGTTAACTATTTAGCCTTAGTCTATTAAATCTATTTATATTTCAACCCTTGTGTTTCTTTGGGTTCCCCGATTCCCCTTTCTGGGTGGGGAGGAGTCACCCAGGTGAGGTGATAGAATAATTGTCTAAACGACAATAGATTCTTATGGGTTTTCTCAAACCGTAACATATCCACACAAGGCTTTCTACAACATAAGTCCCTACATCGTGTAAGGGTCATGGAAAATGAGTTACAAGCTGCTGGGCAAATTCTGAGAAAAGGGTTTCCCATGTCATTAGATCTGCCAGCTAAGAAAGGTTTCAGATGGAGCATAAACTCCTGTTCCTGACTGTCATCTTCAGCAACTCCATTCACATGACGTTCAGTACATGAGTACAGCTCAAGCATGCATGAATAAAGACGGTAACATCAAGCCCTAAGCAAGAAATAAACATGTATACAACAATTTTCTAGATGGCGTCCATGTTCTCTAGTCTTAAATAGGCCTGTATGCATGTCTAAGATGATACTTTGAAAATACAGCTCATTTATTCTGACACACAAGATATTTAGTTTCTAATGAGTCACACCTTTGTGTTCATACATACAGTATTTGTAGGTATTTGTCAGCCTCATAAAGACAGTTTTCAAAGTTAGTGGTGCCTAGGAAGCTGGTTTTTTGATTTTGTTTGTTTGTTTTGTGCCAAACAGGCACAGTAGGGTCCAAACAGGCTGGATAAAAGCAAGTTGAAGATTTTGCCCACTCTTCTAAAATACACAAGGGAATTTCAGTGCCGAAAGACCATGACCATTTTCACTCGTTATCTTATAGAATTATTACTGCTTATAGTACAAACAGATAGTTGCCTACACTCGGGCATGCCGTGGTCCCGCTTGCAAAGGCTAAGAAACAGAGCGGCTGCAGACTTCAGTAGAGTTTCCACAGATCCCCATCCAAAGGCTAGCAGGTGAATCTCTCACAGCCAAATCATAAACATATAGATAAGAGGATAGGACCATCAGCCTTTCCCACACACACACTTTAACCCTTTCTTTGCCTCTATGGAAATGACTTGGAAAGATACTGATACCAGTTGCTTGAGCAGCATTAGCTGTCTTCTCCAGGGAAAGACACAGGGACCTTATGTCCCATAGTCAATGGGACCACAACCTCTCACCAGTCTGTGCTGCTCCTATACCCTGCGCCTCAGCAATTTCTCTCCTTACTCAGCGCATCTTGTCTCCTGCTACAGCTGTTGTAGAAAGACAGATTCTCTAACTCTCTAAATTACTGACCTTCAACTGTCTTTTTCAGCTTGGTCTTCTCCATTGCTGAAAGGTCTTCATGAAATGCGAGGAAGTTCATGAATCACCTACAAGCCTCTTTACTTCCATGTCTTTGCCAAACCAGGACAGCAAGGCCTTAGGGAACTGTACTCTTTAAACAAAATATCTTCATGTCGTTGATTTGTTAACATAAATAAATCAACTATCTTTAAGACTATTTTCAATAATGGTGAATGTCAATTAATTCTCAATCAAGACCAGAGTTTTCACAAGCCAGCTCCTTCAGTAAATAATTCCAAAGTGTTGCATTGCAACAAAAATTCTTCTTGGCATTGTAGACTCGTTCTTCCACACATTGGTGCCACAAGATTTTTTTTAAATACTAGGAATTTCAAAATACAAACTTGATTGCTAGAGCTGACTTCAAATAAAGCACAGTCAGAAAGTATCTACCTCTGATTTCTTTGCATAATTTTAGCTTCAGGACTGCAACTCAGAACCTCAGTGACCAAGGCAAAGAAAAGAAGCCTCTGAGAAGGAGACTGTAGGTTCACATCTTGACTCAAATGCTAATGAATGCTGTGTTAACAACTAATTCCAAAGACTGATTCAGGAAAGGAATTTAATTCCTTTTTTATTACTTGGCACAATGCAGAATATGTACAGGTCGGTGAAACCAGGACAGAGTCAACAAATCCAAAGTTCTGCAGCTGCACACAAAGATGATGAACATGAAGCCAGTATATTTTAATGAAATGGATGGCTATTCAGAACTCTTCAGTGTGCTGATTCACACCATCTAATCTGAAGCAAAGAATTCTAACATTCTCTGTATGTCAGAAGTGACTAAATATCACTGCATTATCATTCACCAAGTCCTCTCAATACATATACAAAAGACATCAAGATCTGTCCAACAAACATGATGGTTTTCCCCTCAACTATTACTTAAAATGGCCTACAACTGAAAAACAAACCTCATGTATAGTTATAACTCAATGGTTAAAAAAACAAAACTCAACCCCTGAAGGCTCTGTCTATATCCCTACAATCCTAGTAAGCCAGAAGGACAAAGAAATTAAGATCAGACTAAGCTGAGGTATAGAGCATGCAATAAAAAGTTCCACTGTAATACCTTAGGCAGGACATTTGGATATATATTTTTAAATCGTACTATTTGATTTAAACCGAGTAAGCACTGTTTATGTTTTAAGGAAAGATTATAGACTTCTGAAGTGAACTCTTGTAAGTAAGAAACTTAGTCTGTTCTTCTTGGACAAGTGGTATTCTCATTGGTCTGCTCAGACTTCTTAGAAACTGTACAAAATAGTAGAAAGCTTCCTTGAATTTTAGTATCAAATGACAGAAAACTCAGGAAAGAGTGTGATCATAGCTGTTGTGTTATCCTGGGCTACATTCAAACTGGATTTGGAAGTGGACATCTCCAATTTTGAACCCAGCACACAACTTTTGCCATTGGAGCATCCTCACCAGTTGGCACCTTTTCCAGGCTCCAGTGGGTCTCCATTTCAGTTCCATGCTGCTGAAATAACACACACCTGCTAATACAGGATACTATGTATGGTTTTCGCAATTCCTGTTCAGGCATGGGCCCGTGGTCAAGAATTTCCAGAGATGTAAAAAGATTTTGGGTGCTTGCAGACCAAGACTCTTTAGCTTGAGGGGTTTTGAAAAGGCAGAGTTTTCAGATAGCACTGAGCATCTGGCCTTGAAAACTCAGGCCAGGCTTACTTCTCAGAAATTCTGGGCTTTTCCTAGGAGTGTGTGTGCAGGTGCATACTCCTACATAGTCATATATGCATTTGCATAATATGCATCTATAAATTTATAGGCATTTTTCCAGGAAGAAATTGCTACTCTCAAAGTTTTTATGTAGAGAGAGGTCACTTCTTACAATATATTGTCAAGTTTCATAATAATATAGCAGGTGCTTGTTATAAGCAGTTTATCATACAAATATATTTTCCTGGAACTGTCAGAGTCTGTTATTTCCGCTGAATACAAAAAGAACAGATTAACAAAGCAGTCAGAATAAACCCCAGTCTCACAGCTTCAGCTGTCCAGCAAAGCCCAGAAGGTTTCATTATCCCATGAGAACAGGCTGGTTTTATTTTGTAAACGGCTCCAACCCCAGACCCGAAACAGGTAAAATGCAGCCCAAGGCTGACTCCTCTTTGCAGCTTCAAAGGTGAAATTTTAGATGCCAAGACCTTAACAACTGGCCACCAGCACTGTTTTGTGAGTGTTCTAGCAAACAGTTTGGCAGCTCACATGGACCCTTGAAACCTCAGCTCTGGAGACAAAAGCAGAAATTCCTGTTTCTGCTCTTACTTTACTTCCAACTCTCTTCATTTTCTGTTAGACTCATCCTTTACCTGGAACCTTGTTCTCTTGCTCCCCTAGGCTTTAATTAACGCAGTGCAATACAGGAGGAATAACAGTGAAGGAAGAGAGGTGCTGATGGCAGTTACTGGGCATGCTGAAGCACTACAAGCCAAGCTATCATCACAATGTGATGACAGAGCACTGTTTGATACAACAAGTACTCGGAAAAAAACAAGAACACGTTATTTCAGTTTAGAGGTTGGGAAACTTGAGATTTTAAAGCCTATTTCAAAAGAATTTCAATCCATTTCTGGACCATGTTCTGGGAAGATCTTTTCTTTAAAAGCTAGTTGTCCTTAGCCACCCTACAATGACCTTAGGAAAGAGCTAGTGTGCAAAACATATGTATATGGTACTGACTGAAAAGGCAGTGCAATATAAACTGATGAGTCAAGTAAGGTGAGTCTGAAAGGGTTCAGAGGGTTGTCTCCCACAGCAAAAAATAAAAAAAAAAAAATAACAAGAAGTCCATCCTTTGAACCTGCTGCCAGACAAGCTGAAATTCAAGGTGATGACCATTGATTCCAAAACCATATTGCTGTCTCACCCCAAATTAACAAAAGGAAGCTTATTCAGCTCTGACAGATTACGAACTGTAGTAGCTCAGTAGTTCAGCTAATCACTCCAGCATTAAAATTAATTCACCGTAGATGAATAGCCTCTCTAAAGCATCAGGCTCAGGACTGCTTTTACCAGAAGTGGATGATTAGCTTGATCCCTCTGCAAAGACCCAAGATGCCCTTATACAGGGTTCCTCCTGATCCACGAATTTATAGTCATAAAGCAAACCCGTCCCGCATCTTTCCCGCCGCAGGAGGAAGGGCTCCATAGCAACATTTAGTCACCAGATGGCACTAGTACAGAAACGAAGAGTCATGGACAACCACATTACCCCCAATGCCAAAAGATAAAACCACTCTAGGATTTATCTGTAAATATTTATTTGAAAAATCAAAACTTGAAGTTAGTTAATGTTCTGAAATCCTCAGGTAGCAGGAGTTGCAATGGTTTCTGAAATTTAAATAAACACAGATGAGAAACTTAGTTCTGGCATACTGAAGCAGAGTACACCCCCATAGTAGAGGTATCTACAAATCTGAGGACACATCAGAACTGAGGGATGCATCCCTCCCTCGCCACAACTATTTTTTTTTAGCTGCAGGATAATAAATTCTGTCAAAGATGTTCTATTCAAGGATTCTCCCTTAGAGATTATTATCAGCTCTGAAAACAGTCAATGTAGCTCAACTCTCCACCCCCTTGTTCTTACAGCAGGTTGAAGGTGGGCTTACATTTCCATATAGGATTGCCACCAGTTGCAGAATGGACTGCCTGAGCTAGTTTGCAAACCCAAACACATTCATTCAGCGTTATTTGTTGGGATTCAACCCCAGAGACATCATTTTGGGACCCACCTATTCTTGTGTATTAACTTTTCTTTTACAGTTCAAGAGTCAAATTACCCTTCCATGTGACCCATATAATACCTACACTTCTCAGCTAACTAATATACCAGCTTTAAAGCTCTCCTCCCAAAGGACTGACGTATAAATATTCATTAAAAATGCTTGTGTTATTTGGGAATAGTCAGATTGAGACATGGCCAGAACACACATTAAGCTATTGACTAAAGGCAAGTGCAACACTTTGTGCCTAGCCTGGCAATCAACTAGAAATATATTGTTTACCCTTTGCAATTGAGGTTGTTTCTGTACAATTTCTCTTCAGAGTGTAGAGTTTAACACTTGAAAATCACACACTCCACAAACACATAAAATAGAAAAATGAATATGACTTACTAAATATTGAGAGAAAATAGACCTGATAACGTACAAAAAAACCTGGCAGACTAGTTTATGGGACTCAAGGAAGTGTGAAGCATAGCTTGCTGAAATACAACAGTTGTGTATCCCCCATCTTCTCAAGGTGAAAAGTTGTATAATTTGTCTATGAAAACTAGTGTTAACGATAAGGTCAAGAGTTAGACTTCAGAGAAGTTACATAACCATCTAATCCTAATAAAAAATACACAAAACTACATGCAATAGGAAAAAAAAAACCACCCAAGGATGTTCATATTATTCATGGCATAAGCCAACTTCTGAAAAAAATCTAGAAGAAATTCAGGTCACTCTGTTATCTCATAGCTGCCTGCATTTAATTCCACTTAAGCATCAGCCATTATCAGAAATAACATAACCTGAACCTTTAATGCAATTTCCATGTTCACACATCCCAGCCTCTCTCTAGCAGAGATTGCAAAGCAAAAATAGAATAACACGTAGCCACGCAGAATGAGAGTAGCAAGTGTCAGCATTTACATTAGTAATAATTCCTTAGAAGGCAACAATCGTTTAGAGACAAAAACCAGCAGTTTACCTATCGGACAGCATGCGCAAGCTGACTTCAACACATCCATATTCTAGGTCCTTCATTTTTTTGGTTTCTAAACAGTTTGCCCTAACTTTGAAGTACACAAGTACAGCAAGACAGTAGTTTGTAGCTTTCTGTTTAATCTACACAATATTAAGTATATAAAAGAGCAAAAAAGGAAGGCTCACTCAGATTATCGAGAGCTGACTGAAACAGCACCAAAAGAGGCCAGTAGGGTAAAGAAAACAAAAAAACAACAGAAGTGAGGGAAAACCTGAGCAAGAAGACGAAAACAAGTGAAGGTCACTGTGGTGACATTCAGATTGCAGGAGGTAGTTTCTACTTTGACTATTACTACTAGAAGCGAAAGCGTACTACCCCCCACCCAAGAAAAGAATAATAATATTAAAAAAAAACCCAAACAAGAAAACCCAGCCAAACACCCACTCCACCCACCTACCCCAAAACACCACTCAAAACCAAAAACACTGGTGAACCTGTGAATCCGGCCTGGATGCACGAGTCCAGAAATAATTAGGTCCACTCACACAGTGTAAGAAGAGTGAAAGCACTTTTTGGTCTGACCAGGTTTGAAAAGAAGTCAACCCAGTAGGAAGAAAAAAAAAAAAAAGAATAATTTTACAATAAAAACTTGGGTTCATTTTTCCTCATTTCTCAATGGATTTGGCCCACCGAGAGGAGGAAAACCCATCTCGGCACTTCAGAGAAGTAAGCAAGAAATAATAATGGAGGATGGAGCAGGAAAGAGAAAAATGAAAGGTGAGAGTTCATTTTGCTACTAGGTTTTGGTGAGGGCAGTTAATGTACTTTTGAACATTACATGGGAAAAATACTTGGCATAATTGAATTCACTTTGAGCTTGTTAGCCTCAGGAAAGTAGCTAATTCCCAAATTGATTATAATGGGAAATTGACTGGTTTGTGCCTGGGTTTTTGCTTGTTTGTTTTGATACCCACTCTGAGGGCAGGAAAACCAGATTTTGCTTCAAAGCCTAAAACTCATTTGAAAATTGGTGGAAAGACGTAATCCTTGTTAACCATTTTCCTTTGTGCATTACTGAACGGGTTTTACATATGCTATGCTATAAAAGGCAATATAAGGCAATAAAATAATACTCATTCTAGATTTAAAAGGGGGAGAAAAAAAAAAAAGTGGTTTTTCCAGCTACCTCCAGCTCCTGAACGAATCAAAATGTATGCTCAAGATCTGACTGAGTATCCGCCCCCCCGCCCCGGCTTACAGCTCATTAAACCTGCCCTTTTGAAATGTTGCAGCAGCTGAAGCAAGAGGCAACGCAGAGAAGATAAAATGCACCCGCTCTCCAGCAGGCTCCAGGCTGCCCGGCCGGCTCCTCTGACAGCAGCCGCAGCCGCGCACTCGGACAGGAAGGGTCAGGCACGCTAATGATCGGAGCGGGCACGGACACAAGGAGATTTGGACACCGCTTGGAGGCAAAACCATTTTACCTGGGCATTTATATCTAGGGTCCAGATTGCAGAAAGGTGTGGGTTTAGCGCCTTTGAATACATAGGTTTTTTTCTTTACATTCGGAAGGGTGTCAGATTTAGAAAGGTACGAGTTGCCTTCATTGTCCCTGTGATTGGAATATCATTTGTTTACTGATCCTCTGAGACAGGAAGACTTAGAGAAAAGCAAATGTAATACAGAATTCCCCCCCAAAAATATCATTTTTAGCGTACTAATTTCTAGTGTTTCTAGTTGATCGTGCCAAAAATGCATGAACCTGAACCAAACTAGGACTAACAGCTGCCACATTTGGATTCAGCTAGAAATACCCTCATTGGTTCTCTTATTTGCTCTCAGTATGAAGCAGCTGTCAAAGATGATGAGAATGAAAAATGTCACTCCGCTGTTTTCTACTCTCCCTTCATAGCCTTGTTTTGGAACCACAGTATAGCATTGATGGAAAACTACATCCTTTAAATACATAGCACTGCCAAAAGCTTGACAACAGTGGAGATCACATCAAACACTGCTGCACAAGTACCCAGGGTTTTTTTTAAGGACAGGTACATGTCCAAAAGGCCAAAAAAACACAAGATGAGGAATTTCAGTAGCAAAGCCATGTGAAAAATGACATTTTATCAGTACTGAACCAACAGGACATCATGATAGTTCATTCTCTCTGGCTTCTTCCTCAGTGCTCCTGATCCTTGACCTTCTGGGCTAAGTTACATTTACACTCTCAAACACCACAAATGCAAAAGACTCCCAAGCCCCAAAAGAGTCAGCCTCCAAAGCCACCATCCTTTTCGCTAGGTCTAGCAACATACTGATGGAGACCTGCTCAGCTCCCACAGCCAGAGGGCCTCTCTAGGACATCCTATAGCCTTTGCCAGTCTTCTTGCTCTCTAGGAGGCAGCCTCTCTGATCTTCTCTCCAGCTAGGACATGAACCCCGGGCCTGACTAGGAAACAGAGGTAATTAGAGGAGAAAGCTGCCCTGTAGCAGTCCTGCAACACAGTGAGCTAATGAAACAAGAGTGAGCAAGAGAGCATGTGTATACACATGCAGAAGGTAGCTGCCTCCATAAAGATGCTCAGCAGCAGCAGACTCCAGAGTGGGAACAATCAACAGCATTAGAGTAAATTGCCCGCAGAGAAAGAGAAAGGGTTGAGGGCTTGTGTTTCTTGTAAAAGAAAAACAACGAATTGTGCAATAGGGTTAAGTCTGAGTTATAATCAAGGATAACATGACTTAAATGGAGAGTCCTTGTTAGCAAACATGGTAAATTTTGCAGAAGGAACACTGATTTTAAATATTACATTGGGAGCATTATGGCAAATAATGACAGGTATCTTTTTGTAAGTGTCTGCAGTAACGTTTCACTATACTGTTTGCTAATAAGTGATCCTTGCCTGACTTCTCAGCAAAAAAACTTATTAATCTGTACCATGAGCATGAAACATGAAGCTTACATCAGTGCCAAATTATTAACAATTAACTTCTCCCTACAATGAAATCAGTTTAAGAGGACCAATTCTAGGATCTTTCTCCACCTTCCTGGGTAGCCAGTGATGCAAAGTGAAAGAACCAGCCCCTTTGGCAGCACAACCTTCTTCATGGTAGACAGCAACACTTCGGGTGATTTAAGAGAAGGAAAGCAAATGTCCCACAAGGTGGGAATCCATTTTCCACAGCTCTGCTTCATATTTCTATCTTGAGACATGCCTAGCAGTGAAAACCAGCAGGCAGAATGTTTTCAGTGAGTGTCCCAGGAACAATTTTTTGCTATGACATTTCATGGCATTTGGTGATTCATTGGAAGTACTTGATTATGCACATTTTGATGAGCTTTTGTCACTGTGCAGGGTCGGAGGAAAAAAAAAAAGCACACACGGAGAAAGTAAATAGCTCCTCCTGCTCTTTGACAATATTGTCCCAACTTTCCCAAATCACTCCATTCATTTTGGGAACATCAGTTTTTCTTACTGTTTTTTTGTTTTTCAGCTTCTCCCAAATGCTAATTGCTTCTAGGTTCGCTGGCATAAGTTAAGTGGGGGTGGGGAGGAAAGAGTGAGATTTACTCTACGTGAAAAAGGCCTCCCAGTGCTAATCCAACATCATATTTGGAAACTCAAGCTCCTAATGTCAAAACTCAGAGGTAACGTTGAAATCCCTTACAGTATTCACTAACCTGGCATGATAGAAAGGAGCATCCCTGGCAAAGCCTGACTGAAGCTGTGAAGTTGCAGGAGAGCGTAGAGCTTTCTCCCTTTAGAGGCAGACTGTGGAGTACATGTGAAATTGCTCAAAGGCATTACCGTTACCAATTTACAGTTCAGATATCTTCATATTTCAAATCCGTCAGTCACACACCACTATTTAGACATCGCCAAGTCTCAGGGTACTATAAAATTCTCTAGACAGTTTCTTTTCTACAAACACCCATAGGCAGCATATGCAAAGTATCATTTTAATGGTACTTAATGGGAACTGAATTTGGTCCCAAATACAGTGTCAAAACTAAGAAAACACTGCCTGATGGCTAAGTTACCTACCAGTCATCTTGGATACAGTAGAAAATAAGCCAGATACCTGATTTAGGAATTATTTTTTTAATTTGCCTTCTGTTCCACAGGGTAATATTACTGAAGCTTAGCCTTAGACTCTGTGCCACCCTGAAGCTCTGTAAGAAGCATTTTCAGGTACTTCTGTATTTTTGCCTGCTGGGATACAAGTCATATTGACAGATGACAGACTAAAACATTTGGCAGAGATGTAAGAAGTAAGGTAAAAACATTCCTGTTACAGACACTTGGCTATGTTTCTGAAGACCTAGCTGTAAAGCCAAGATCTGACACAGACTTGGTAAAGTCATTTGAACAGATTTCTAACCATTTTCTCAGAGTAGGATTAAACTTTCACTTATTTTACACAAGAGATGCTGTGTTAAAAGTGAAAATATATAGAAAAAGAGCTGCAGATAAAGAACACGGGGAAAGGTATTACACACACACTCTGCATATATGGATCCCACTTCAGAGGAGCTAGGCTTGCATGAATTTTCTTGGCAAAAGAATCCTTTCTGCAGCTACTAATATCACCTTCTTGACTTTCACGGACCCTGTAGAAGGACCCATTGCACCCAGAAAACAGAGTGCTGTTTTTTCTAACTGCAACAGTTAGCTAAATAAAAGGGTAGCACATTTACAAACCTCTCGTCCATACATCATGGTTACAACTTTAAGATCACTATCAAAATAATAAAAAAATTAAAAAAAAAAAAAACAACCAACCAACCAAACAACAAACCCAAAGCATGATCCCTTAAAAAATGCAAATCATAATAGTACCTAGACCAGGGGATAGAAGACAGAACGCATCCTTTGATCTCATTTAATTTCTAATTGCAAAATGACACGTGAACAGAAATGCAGTGAGTCATAGATGAGTAACATGATTTTGTGCACCAGCAGGGAAGAATTAAGGAAAGCAAGCCACCGTAATACCCAAAGCAAAAATTTACATGAGGATGAACTTGGGTCTTTTCAGCTGCAACAGCAAGCATTGCTATCTAGCTAGGTAAGCATTAGAGAGAAAAAATGAGCACCGAATACTAAATTAGAATAGACCCTTAAACGTTCAGATTGCAATTGCTCTAGAAGAAACATCCTTGTTTACAACCCCTACTTGAATATTTTTAATGATGTTGCAGGAGAGCCAAAGCACCACCTTTCCACAGTAATTTTTCATCCAGACTTAATGATCTCCACAGACCAGCAATGCACAAAACTTAGAAATAAATAATTGATGATTTTACACAGTCTGAGCTGGCTGAGTCATCTCCAATAGACTATTAAAACAACATCATGAGCTCAGCTGGTATAAAATGCCTAGAAATCTCCAGTTCTTCCTGCAGTCGGAGCCTTTATTCTACTCAGGCTGAGACAGTGAGAAAATAAACAATTTAAGGAAAATCTGAGGGTTAGGGTTTTCTATGTTTCGGGGTTTTTCTGCACAAGAACCCCACCCCCACCCCCCCTCCTTATTTTCAAAGAAAAAGTTCATTCTCTAGTTCGCACAGCTCAAGTCACAGCTTTCTCTGCACACCTACAGCTCTCGTGCGGGTGAAGAAAACAGAGCTGTTCCAACAAGAACCAACAAGCGCCCAGTCTCCCAGTTCAGGACCAAGAAGTCAGCAGCATTGCTCCTGGGATGTTCCTAGGGATACGTGACAGCTACAGATCGTGTCAGTGTAGCTAACACAGTTCCCTTCTCCATTTGGGAGCATAAATACCATAGCTCTGCTACTTATATTTAGGGAAAATGCTACTCCCCATACTGCAAATAACCTTAAGAACTAACGAATCTCACTTGCATCTTTGGAGGGGGGAGGAAGAACTGGCAGACTCAATGACACAGGACTTTAAGGACACACCATAGCTCTTATTAGAAGGAAATTGAGCTAGCTGGTATTTCAGACCTTGTCTAAGTAGGTTTTTATGATAAGTAGAAGTTCACACAGAAGCAGAAAGGATTTATCAACAGTGTGTCAATGTGTCAAAATAGTCCAAATAGATGTTTTTGTTTGCGCAACAACAGGAGTTTTACATACAAAACCCAATTTTTACTGGTTGAACCTTAAAAGAAGCTTACAGAAGTCTACCAATAATCTTTTCTAGTGTAGACCTGGTCTTAAGTGACACTAGATCTGACAACTTCAAACAATGTACCAGATCAGTCATGGTTACGGGCCTGACTATTCCCAGAAAAATAAGATTCACATGTATATTGTAACTTGCCCCGAAGAGGGTTGCTACCAGACAGTCAGTCATCTAGTCGTCCCATATCCTTCAGTTTATCGTACTGTTCTGGATACACACACCCCTAACCAGCCCTTTTTGCAGGAACTATATGAGGGAAAAAACTGACATTGTCACTGCCTTTCAGCTAGCTCCAAAGCCAGTTCTTCAGTTTGTAATCTTCTCAGAGCACTACGTGTAAGTGACAGAGGAGGGAGGAAACATCAAATTAAAAACACGTCAAGCTGTGAAATGCAACTTTTGCATCTTGCTGAAGCATACCTGGGGCATTCCTCCAGCACTCAAAGCTAAGTGTTTTAAGGGTTTTACCTCTGCCACCAACAGGGGCACTGCTCTACCATCCTCCATCTCTGGCCATGGGTACTCATGATCTCCTTCGTACAGCCCAGAAGCTAAAGAGCAAATACTCCCTAAATGTACAAAATTAAGTTCTCGCTGGGTTAGTCAAATCACTGTACCCAGCTCCAGTGTAAGTGAACCAGAGAAACCACCCTTTTTGATTGCAATTAGATGTTGGATTGGCTTTGCACACCATAAAACCCCCATCATCAAGGGTACCCTTGGGAGTGAGTTGGTATGTCTACATGATGCAGCACAGCAAGGGGCAAAGTTTCTAGCTCAGGTCACAAAAGCAGACCACTAGTTGTCTAGCGCCCAGCTGGACTAGCCTCTACTCTGAGGCACAGAGGTGCCCTAAGTAGTACCAGTTTTACTTTCATGACTGGTCAGACAGCCTGATGCTGACAACCAAGTGGATTGTTCCCAAAGGAGTAAAACTAAGGTAACCAAGATGATCTTGCACTATCATGGTTGGTTCTCCTGCAGGATTTGGATTTTCTCCATGCTTTTTGTTAATGTAATGTAATGATGCATGTAGATTGGGCTGGGACCAAAGGACAAATGGCTACATCTAATAGAAGTCAGTGCTGGCTAACACATTATGAAGATACCACCCCAGAAAGATAAATAAGAAAATGCTGAAGTCTGTTTATTGCAATTAGTACTCAAATTAATGCTAATTAATGATTCAAAATGAAGTAGAACATCCAGCTCCCCTTTTATTGAACATTGTAAGATTCTCTCTTTCTTTCCCTGACTCATCTGAACAGAGTGCTAAATGAAATTCCACCCACCCCACCCCTCCCAAAAAAAGAAACCCAAACAAAAAAAATCCCAATATTCAAGACCTCTGAAACAGGGAGAGGAGTTGGGGTACTGACAAGTACATTAATCACTTTTCTAAACTTGAATAGTAAAAATACTTTAAAAACAATAACTTGTTTATGACTGAGAACTATCTAAAAAAAGCACATTCAGAAAACACCAAAGTAGAGAAGGAAAGTAGAACTGAAATGGTTAAGAAAAAAATCTGGATCATGAAGATACTATTACCAGTGCCTAGGGAAAAAATATTACATTTTTTAAAATTAGGTACCATCTTCAAAACAATCTTTTCTTATATCCTTACAGTTTCTCAGCACAAAGTGTGCACTGCCAGAACTACCCTGTTTTCCAGTGCTTCTGATGGGAAAAGATATTATGCTATAATGAATCTAACAATCTTATACGTTCTGTTTATAATGGGCCCAGAATGCTCCCAAAAATAATTGGACTAGCTTCTTAGCTTGAAGTCTTGTACTATTACCAGTGCTTAGCAGCAAAGAATTGAACACTTTACTAAGTAATAACATGAAAACTCAAAGGAAAACTTTCCAACATACTGGGAAGTTTTATCAGGCATTGGGTGATTAAAGTTCAGCTCAGACTGTGGTCAGCTGAGGCAATATTCTGGACCTAATTTATCAGAGGTAGGGGTTTTAACCACTATCTATTAAAATACTATATTGAAATAGAGCCTGGTGGTGTGCAGCAGGACTGAACTAAGGTAAACAAATTGCACTCAGGTGATCAGGATTTACGTACCTTCCAATTCTAACTTGGATCAAGTCCTTCCTAGCACATGGATTAAGTCTTATTCTTAGCACAATCATTACCTAGACAAGGAAAAATGGATCAGCAACACTACTCAAAATCCAAATCTTGCAATAAGTGCTAAGTTAGCATTTGTGCAGCTTCAACTTACAAAAGTCAACCAAATCATCTGTCTACCTTAACATAAATTAACCCCTAATTAGCCCTGAAATATATATCCACAGTAGGTTTCTATTTTGCTGCCTTTCCCACAGGCAGTGCCACTGCCAAGTTCTGGTCTTCCTTACGATCTACAGTATGAAGCATTCAGTGGTTCAATCTCAGCAATTAGAAAATCTACCTGAACATCTTTATTTCCAGCACAATTAATTTAAGCCTAATGCATTTAAATGTTACATATGAGCAATGCTTCCAAATGGATTTGTTAGTTTCTTCAGAATGCACAGGCATTTCAGGTTTGCATGTTCTCAGAGCTCCAACATAAACAATCTGACACTGCCTGTGATTGTGTGTCACACTTCGCTTGTTTGCTATGGCTTTTTAAAAGCCCTGATAAAAGGCTTATTATTAAAATGTTCCATCTGATTCCCTCCCCCCCCCCCCAACAGCTCTAGTAGACAAGATGTTTTACTCACAACTCTTAACTGCCTTCCTCTGCAGCTGTACTAAAATGCTATTCAACTGCACATGATTTCACAGATAAAGACCACACAATGAATGTTAAGAGCAGTCTTCATTTCTACCATCTCTAAAGAAATAAGGCTTTAGGTCAACCAGGAATTCTGATGGAAACAAGATGACTCCCCTTTCATATCACTTATTTGTGACTACATAGCACTTAAAGTTCCAATTTCTGTGTATTGGGACATAATCATTCTACTTCAATCCTCCTATGCTTTAAGCAAACAAAAAAACCACCCAAAAAAACCCCAAAAATGTACTGACAGGTCAAGATTCTGTTAATTCTGAAACCAAGTAAAACTGTTCTTAAAGAAGATTTAAGGGCATCTTTTACATCACGAAAAAAAAAAAGCAATTAAAAGGTTTCTTTTCTCTTTTTAGCCTGGGGAGATGCAATTTGCTGTTCCTTTCTGAAATAAAGTACAAGTCTCTTGGATGCAACATGAAGATTTCCAAGAACTCATTTGTTCAAGAATACATTTTGTATGTTTACTAGGTGCTTGAGCTAATGGAAAAATAAGTTTGGAACAGTGAAATTTAATTTTGTAATTAATGATCTATCACATCTATTCCTTTAAAGATGCTTATGCCTCAGCAGAACTTACATATGCAGAAAAGTAACGCAAATGGAACATTTCTATTTTGAGGCATAATTTCACTCCAAAGATTTATAGCAGCTTATGTGCTACCCCGTTTCTTTCATCAGTAGATAGAGTACTTAACAGAAGAGATCAGTCCTATTAACCTCAACTGCCATATGGAGAAAGAGACTCTCATTGAAATACACTGTCTTGTCCAACATGGGTTGGCCCCTCCCTGCATCAAGGAACTACCAGTCTACACCAGCTATCACGTGGTACCCTTTCTTCTTTTGGTTTCCTGGCTATGAACTTGATATAAAATGCACAAATAGAGATACTACATACAAGAACTGTGTGGAAGTCAACTGTAACTCAAAACTTGTGACACACTGGAATCAGAGCTTTTTGGATCAAGTTCATAACATTTATGCGAAATCTATCAAGACTATACTAGAAACTAACTTTACTACGTAAAGTCCATGTGATCTCCCACATCTATCACCCCCCAAAAAAAATATTTAAAAAATCTGATTTTGTGTTGGCGGAAGTGTCTCCATTCTTCATACTCTGGCGTTGTGTCTAATGCCAACAGGACACACACAGCCAGTGCATCACACTGTCAGATAGCCCTCAGGAGACACCTTTGCCGCTCAGCTGCTGCAGATGTACATATAAACAAATGACAGCAGATGTCATCATTCAAAGGATGCATTTATGCAATTGCTTGCAACATTACAAGGTTTAATGCTCTTGAGAAATGGTTTTATATTGGCTTGAGGTTAGAGAACGAATTAAACGCTATAAAAGGCAATTGCTGAGGAGTATCTAACAATTCTTGCTTGTATAAATGTGTATTACCTTCACAAAATGTTTCCAAGTAGAAACATCTTGGCTTCTGTGGAGGGAAAAGCTACTGAAGAACAGTCAATAAGGAAGTTTCTGCTGCTTAACCTAAAAACATTTATGTGCATCAGCCGGCTCAGTCGCCAGTCTTTGCAGTCACAACAAATACAAGATTCCTCAGGAGGGCAGGGAGATTAAGCAGTGTTTGCGAAACTTGCCAAGTATTTCTTGACAAAATAATTCAACTCTGGTAATATTTTGTAACAGAAAGAGGTAGACAACATCATTGTGTTGTCTAAAACACACCGATTGCAGCTCTGAGAGCCATCAGCCATTCTATTTATTTCAGACAGGACTGTTAGGAACCTCTGTTGGAAAATGTTTCATTTCATTCAAGTTACTCTGCAAACCACATCCCTGACGTTCACAAGCAGGGATGAACCCTGACGTAGCCTGAGCAAGAGCACTGTGTTCTCAGGCTGGCTGCAAGGTAAGCAACAACAGCCTTGGCAGCGTTCCTCCTCAGCCTAGGACCCAGACACAGCCTGTCTTGCTCACCCTCCCCTCCAAAAAACAAGTCCCATTAATCACTGCCACGCTCATTTTTAAAAAATGAGTACATATCTTCTTTGAAATCCTATTCTAAAAAGAGAACAGGAAATTCCTGTGGGAATTACAAGTTAGCACTCTGGTAAACTCATAAAACGCTGATGGTTTTTGTGGCTTGTTGAGACCACGGGCGCTTCCACATCACTGTCATGAATGCGCTACATTTATTAGCAATTCAAAATTAAAATACTTACTCTGCAAATGGATCGTTTTGCTGCTTCATGCTGTCAAATCAGTGAAATATTATTGCCCTCCTACAGGTTGGAGGCTGAAGGTGAATGAAAAAGGAATTAAGCTGAATGCTAAATTTAGCACTATCCATAGGGAACCAGGGGCTCAGAAACCAAAAATGATTAATCTTGCAATGACTAAGTATTGGATTAGCAGCCTGAATTCTCCATCAGTTTATTATTTTTTTTAACCAATATTATATAAGGAAAGTCTCCCTGCTCAGTTCATACCTCTCAAATAGGTGCTGAATAATCAGCTCTGTACCAGGCGGGTTGTGGATAGATAGCAACAAAATCACCTTATGAATATTACACGCAGGTTTTAGGGTCAAAGTATCATGTTTTTTCTTTATCAGAAGACTACCTAGCTTGCAGTATGAGCCATCACCCAATTTTACCTTTTCTCTTGCAGTGATAGGAAGGCAATTTGCCACTGCCCCTTCTACTAACCTATCTCCAAATCAGAAATGAATTAAGTAACAGAGCTGCAAGGACACAGTTAGTTGAACCTTCACCAGTAGTTTTCAATGAGATTAATT
>JAOXNO010000013.1:62663362-62698505 GCA_028565335.1 Limnodromus scolopaceus | reverse complement strand
GCACAGCTCGTCCATCCAGCAGCAGGACATGTTTGTGGCTCTTAACACTAGGAATGCAATAACTCCCGTTTTGGCCAGGTGGTGACTTCCTCAAAGGAAAAAAGTTTTTCTTTCTTGTTATTTTCAAATCCACCCTTTTTTTTTTTTTTAATAAAAATGTTTTAGAGATGAACATGAGAGATGCATTACAAGAACTGAGTTGTTTGCAGGATCATTGCTCTGCTAATGGCACCTCTTCCCCAGCAGAGCTGTTAGCTAAAAACAGTGACTGTGATCACTTTTAGACAAGCAAGCTGCATATTTCTGCCATGCTTTGCCAGACTAGAATTCAATCTGAGTACGCTGTCAAAGGAGGGCTGATAGCAAGCCACTAACCCATTCCCTCTTCCAGGCTGTTTGCTTCCAACAAGCTCATTTCACAGGATAGTTAACCAGAGCCTCTCATGATAAGGATGACTGCTCAAAGCACTTAGGGTGATGTTGTTTAAACACTAAATCTATATGTGGGTGCTTGACCCAAGAAACGACATACAATGCCTGAGATTTAACATAGTTCTTAAGAAAAAAAAAAAAAGAGCTCACAAAGGTTAGTGGAGTGGAACAAGACATGAAACCTTATATCAACACTCTTCTGTTTCTGAAAGTCCAATTACATCTCTTGGCACTGTGGGTATTTCTCAAATACAATGCTTTCACACAGCATTTTATTTACAGCAAATACAACTACACTTTTGGATTAATTTGCTGGGTAAAGATTTCACATGTGAGATTAGCTAGCATTCTTCCAATTCTTCTGGTCCTTGCACACCTAATATATTCCCAGTGATATTTATGTGGTATAAGAATATTCCACTTTACTTCCTTGCAGGGAAACCACCTGAAAGGGGGAAAATAAATCACTTTGTCATCAGTTCAATGATATGTCCTGATTTTATGTGGTATGTAATTGTTTATATAGTAATTTCTTTACATTATAAACATTTAAAGATTACACAGACCTACTACAGTGAAAACATTTTTAAGCATTAATGATGAAAATGGAAGAGAGTTCAAACAATTCTCAAACACAGAGATTTTCCCTTCTGTTTTCCAAAAGTGTTTTTGACTTAGGGCCATCACATTTGAACTCATCCTGGCTGTTTCCACAACCACTTCTGAAAATCTCTCTCTCCTCTCATAAAGGTGCTTTAACTTCATTACTGCTTGGATCCTTTGAATTCTTTTCCAGGTCTCTAGGTATCTACACATAACAGAACACCCATAATGTGTGGTTTGTCGTAAATATCAGAAGTCATGAGTGTCGTGATGGTTGATTCATAAACCACATCTTTAACAGCATGAAAAATATTTGCTCAATTAATTTGGTTGTAAATTCTTTCTGCAGCCTTTATTTTAACAAAGGTATGGACACACAATCCCATGTCACTTGGTCAATGGAGAACGAGTCACTTGCTGTCATGCTGTTCACACTTTCACCCTCTACTTGTATGAGCAATTAAAGAGTACTAATTGAGCATATGGATTGCACTGAAGGTCAAGACCCACTTTAGCTAGGAGCCACCACTGAATTATACCATCACTATGGCTTTGGCAGTTTCCCTGAATTTTGAGAGAACTTTCACAAATTGTCCCAGCCAAACATTATTTGGATCCCTTCAACTATTTGGAAGTTTTTCCTTGAAAAAAATCCCCAAATGCTCCCACATATCTAAAATGGCTGTGTTCATAGCCCAATTAGTTTAGTGTCAAAATTGAATTCCCCCCCCAATCTCCCTCCTGTGAGCAGTACAGGTGTTGAGTAGAGAACAACACTTTTAAGTGCCAAATTTGCAAATGCCTCCTGAGATTTTGCACATGCAAAAATCTCATTCTGGGCATGGCAATTAGTAGAGGGACACCTGTATTTTTCAGCCAAACATTCATGCTCTCCTATAGTCTGTTTGCAACTGCATTTAACAACATGCTCATTGAGCATACAAACATTGAATCCATAACATGCAATTCCCTGTAACTGCTGTTCATCTCAGCGGTGGCCAGTAGAAAGGAGTGAGAAAACCAAAGAGGCTGCACTTGGATCTCTTGCTCTGAGTTCTGCCAAAAACATCAAAGTGGGTAAAAATGTGGAAAAGGAGAAAAAAAAAAAAGGTGTGGGGGACGTAAGCCCTTACATCTAAATCCCCTGTCGTGGCTATGTATCCTGTTAGTTGGTCTGTTGTACCCATAGAGGGAAAAGAAAAACCCACATACACACTGAATACCTCTACCTTATGCCAGGGGGAAACCAAAACTGTTGAAAAATGTCAACACTCACATAAGGTATTGAGAAACAACTTTAAAAGGCCTGAAAGACCATACCTCTTTGCTCCTCTACCTCAGATCAAGTGAGGTTACACGAATCCTGACAGGCAAGTACCACACTGGAGTTCCACTAGAACTAAGGTAATGGTGCTGGGAGACTGTTGAGCAGCTTCCAACACTTAGACTAGAGAAACAAGGAAGATAATCTTACATTTTTAAAAAACGTTCATGGCCTCAGTTATGTTGGAATATTAAAGTTCTCCTTGGCCATCAGTCTAAGCTTCTGTCACAGCTAGTTTGTGGCAGCCATAGGAACTGAATCATGAAGCATCCAGGGGAAAGCAGAGTCCCAAAAAAAGCCTGTGATTCATTCTACAGTGTCCTGTTACTTCACGGGGGTGAGTACTATTACCAGCACTCATGACAGTGAGCAAGCCTGACTCGTCAACCTGATTTTTT
Organism: Limnodromus scolopaceus; assembly: GCA_028565335.1. NCBI lineage: Eukaryota > Metazoa > Chordata > Aves > Charadriiformes > Scolopacidae > Limnodromus > Limnodromus scolopaceus. The sequence continues at coordinate 62,695,748 of JAOXNO010000013.1, read as the reverse complement.
CCAACCCTGAACTCACAAAGCTGCAAGAAATCTTACTCATGGTTGCCATGCTCATGGGCTTAGAGACTGGTAGAACTAATAGAGAAACTGTTGTTCTGTAGCAGTGTTCATCAGAACTAAGTGAAGAGTGCAACGCATTTATTGTTTAATGACTTTTCACATTCTCTGGTTAGTTTAGGTCAGTCTCCACAGGAATCTGAGGGACCTTCTGCACCCACTTCAAGAGGCTTGATATAAGGTCCTTTATTTTTTATTATTTTTTTTTTAAGGATCTAAATGAGTATAAGCATCAAAACAACAGTTCTGTCTATGCTTCAGGAGTAGCAGCTGACAAAGTCATGTTTTCACCTTATATGCTGTATTTCTTGAGTACGTCGAGTTGTTAGACTTTGAAGAAATGAAGGAAAAAAGCCTTTTCCTATAAATAGCATAGAGCTTTTCCAATAACTCAGCACCATATCGCTGCTGCCCTCCTTAATGGTATTTTGATACTGACAACACTGTACAAATTAAGAGAAGTAAGCCTTTCTGCAGACAGCAGCATTCTTACAGAGCTGGACTGAGGTTTTTGCAGGACTCTAAAGAAGCCCCTCAAATATATATATATAGGTATAACAGACATTTGAAAGGAATACATCTCCCATCTTCCTTTGCAAGCAGAGACTGCAGGACAACTTATGGACATCAGCCATTTGCGACTGCTATTGGCTTTATAAATTTCAGGTTGTGAGTGAGAAAAAACCCAAACTGCACATTGTCCCTTTGTATTGGAAAGGAATGTAGGTAGCAGCAGCACCAACAACCGGGCCCTTTCCTCTGCCCACTGCAACAAGTCAAGGCATGACCTCGATGTTGCCAGTTTCCAATTAATACTCTGAAAAAGAAAGTTATGTATACACACCCAATCAAAAATATGAAAAGGAAGAAGGTTACCAGGCTGTATAGCTCAAATATGAAGCTACTCACAGCTGGGCTGAGTGGATCTAAGGATCCTTTAGAGTCAGCATCAAGCATCACTGATGCACAAGCACAGCACAGTTTGCAGAGATTTGTGCTTAATCACATGCCTTGGAAGTCATAAAACAGAAAGAAGCAGAGAAAGAAACAAAGCTGGTCTGCAGACAAATAGATTCCAGCCTACCTGCTTTTTGTACTTTTGCCCATAACTCTTGAAGCTGGTGCTTTTCTGTGCTGTTGAAACTGTCATTTAATTGATTGCCTCAGTTGCCAAGGAAACCAAAGGAATGATGCTAATGGATACTATTAAGGACACTGAAAAGCTTAGAAAATAAAATTGTTTGACATGAAAAGCATAGTGTCACAAGTTGGTTAAAAGCTACCTTGAGTCTTAGTACAGAAAAGAAAGCTAGATAGGATTTTTTCCTTTTCTTCCCTCTGACAATTTTTTTTGGTTTGATACTTATAGTTTTATGCACTGCGACTTGTTTGACTGCCAGCATCACTTTGTAGTCATTTTTCTAGCTTTATTTCCCAACACAGAAGTTAGCTTAAACACAGAGTCATTCTAATTCTAAACAGGAAAGTCTAGACTTTTTTAAAAGCACCAAACATGTTGCAAAATCAGATTTGACTTTGGGAATGCCCTCCAGCGTTTTGAATTTTTAAGTCAAAGACATTCGATTTAAGATGCTTCCACCTTTGCTTTCATGAACTGTAAGTTATGGAAGCTTTTCATAACAGATGTGGCAGACCTCATAAACTAAACCTACCTGTTATAAATTCTTATGTTTTCAGGAACCTACGTTTGCATTTCAAAAAGAAAAAAAAAAATCTCTCATTTGAAAAGACACAGATTTCCTAAAACATAAGAAAACATCAGGGAACTGTAAATTATTTTTTCCTTTTCCACAAGCTATATGTTCACAGCATGAGTCATATATCAAAAGCAACCACACAAGTCTGAACTTATATCAGTGAAGGATCAAGCTCCAGGCACATATTTATTTACAGAAGGCTTGAGTAGTTATTTCTGCACTGAAGTCACAGATGACCCATAGTCAGACACCTTGTTGCCATGGAAATCTCACACCACCACCCTCTGCCTTGCTCCTATCCAAGATCCTCCCTTGCATCCCTTGTGATCCCTACCTGCCACCGCTCTCATGGGCCGTGTCAGGGGCTGGCAGGACTGGAGCACATTTAACCCTGCCTGGCTCTTCCAGTTACAAGAAGGTCCAGAAAGTGAATCTTCAGGCTGTTAAGACAATAGGAAGTCCAAGCAAATTAATTCATCTAACCCACACTTCCTAAGCTTACCTATAAGCAGGTTACAGAAGACAGTGTCAAAAGCCTTGCTGAAGTCAAGGTAGACAAAGTCCACTGCTCTCCCCTCATCCACCCAGCCAGTCATGCCATCACAGATTGCCATCAGACCAGTCAAGCACGATTTCCCCTTGGTGAATCCATGCTGACCACTCCTGATGGCCTTCTACATGCTCGGAGACAATGCACTATCCCAGCCCAAAGCATCAGAAGGACTTTAGATGTTTTTTGCATCATTTCTGCAGTTGCAAATCCCCGCGTAATGGAGAATAATTATTCCCTTTTTCCTTTTTTTTTTTTTCTGTTGCACCCATGCCTGTACTCTACACTCTACTCCAGAATCATTTCTATTTATGCATGAAAAACTTTGCTCTTTCCTAATATAGCAGATAGGAACAAGAGCCTAAAATAACAGTTAGAAAACATAGGATTCAGCAAGCTTATTGGAAGAAATATGGGACAAGAGTCCATTATACCACTGAAACAGATATAGGACATTAAAATCACACATAGACCTGGTTGCAGCCGTTGTCCTTGGTGATATTTCAAAACATTAAAAAAAAATAATGGAATAGTCTTATTGATTATTCTCCATATAGCACACAATTCCATTTCTAGAAAAACATCTCAATTTTACCCAACCTGTGAACATTAGAGCTGCAATGTATGAAGACATACATATTTAAAACAATTTCAGTATGAGACCATTAGCGTCACAGGGTAAGCGAGGAAAAAAAAGAAGTTATGACATTTCCAATTGGCTCTAGGCAAAATACTTGAAGAAAACACCTTCCCACTATGGCCTAGTGCTGCGGTTCAGCTTTCAGTCTCCTGTGCGGCCTCAGGAGAGAAAGCTAAAAACGGTGTTACTGACACTTTTACAGCTTGTGAAATTTAAATAGCTCTCTTCCTGGTTGAGACTGAAGGATTTTTTTTATTATTATTATTAGTCCCAGCACTGAAAATTAGCCCGCTCCAATTAAGGCTTCAACAAGAAGTAATGTCTCCCTTCAGGGAATACACTGACATTTTAAATTAAGAAACATTCCTGCTAACAAGCCTATAAATCTTCCCAATTAACTGTATTCTCCACTAGTTTATGAGTCTTCTGTTCAATTTGACAATCCTAATCTCCCAAGGGGTGCGGGAAGGACAAGACCTCTGTGGAAGTTGCTTTCCATTTCTTGCAGCAGAAGGAGATAGAGACGCCCTCACTGACCGTATTTTCATGTGACACATCCAAGCCAAATGGCACCTCGCAGCCCAGGTACTTTTCATTGCTGTCAGGTGAAGAGGGCTTTAAGTCAGCCAATAGCTCCCGTGACACATTTCTCACTCTCTGTGTCAGCACCTCTAGAAACACGGCGCCAAGTGACTGTCCCACAGGAGCGCTTTGCATGCTCCTCCTCCATGGATTATTCTTTTCTCCATCCAAAGCTTCCAGGGAACACAGTCAGGGTCTGCCCTCAGAAGCAGTGTCATGCAATGACGGTTGGTGGTGCCGGGAGGGGCAGGCTGGAGGATAAAGCTAGCACAAGCACATCTATCAGCAATATTAAATTTAACTTTTCTTTCCCTAATATAGATGGGTTTATTCCCTTTGAACACGTTAAAAGGGTAGCTGGAAAGAACAGCTAAATAAGAGATAGAAAAGAGACATCTGAAATAATGATAAGCAGTGAAGAACACAAGCCAAGGGGAGGGAAGAGAGAAAGAATATTTATTTTTTTTAAAAGACAGATGTCAAAAGCTGTCATCCCAAGTTGGATGAGGTGAGCAGGGGTACTGCCTGACACACTGTAAAAAACACAGCCAGCTGAAACAGTGCTTTGGCTGAGGGAGTGTGCCAAGTCAGAGAGCATAAGATGTGGTCATTACCGTAGGGTACCATGGCCATTACTTCAGGGTGCAACGATGGGTCCTGATGTATGATGTCAGGTACAAAATGAGAAGTATCTCACGGCTCCCGGGGAAGAGGGTTAGCACAGAAATGGCAAAAAGGTCCTCTGCCACAGCATGGCTTGTTACGTTCTTTTGGAAGGAATGGGCGATGATGTTCCCCACCAACACCTTTTCTTTGTTAGTTTGCTTTGGGGTGGGGTTTTTTTTTTGTTTTGTTTAGGATTTTGAGGGGGATTTTTTAGGATTCTGAAAGAAAACAATCCATCCAAGAAGATACTCTTTGGGAAGATTGGTAGGAGGTTCAAATCTTTGCCTACAAGGGCAGTCAAGAGGAAGCCATGCCAACATACCCTTTGCCCTACACCCAGGGATGCTGCAGGCACACTCCTCTACATCCATTCAACTGCAAGTAACAGCGTCTCCTGGCAAGCCACAAGCTTTGTGCCCTACTATTTCATCTGACTCCATGAGCTTCACCTTCTGTTTTGTTGCCTGGGTTTCTTCAATTGCACAGAGGCAAAGAGCTAATGTTCTTCTTCCACTATCAAAGCTCAAACAATTGACTAACACTTAGACAACTCATGCATGAGACTTGCTCCTCAGGTATAAGATGACCTTTGAGACTCCTTATCACATACAAACACATGTATCCGTACAGCCCTGCTGTCTGTGGCTATAACCCACTTCCTCACCTATTTAATCTGAGCTACGCACTGAGGCAGACAACTTCTCTGTGCCACCCCACCACACACACACGCCGGCAACAACTATCCAGGGTGAGGGATTAATAACTGAGGCAGAAAAAAAAAAAAAAAACACAAAAAACCAGAGCAGGACAGAAAAGAAACATCAAGTATTTAGAACAACAACATACAAACAGGCAGCAAGAGAAACACAGAAGATAAAGGAAACACAAGCAACAGTTCCTGCCAACACTGTCATGACAAAATCAGGACAACAGCATGTGTATATATATATACACACACACATACACCATATTCCAATATAGAATAGACATCCACTTCCTAACACCAATACCCAATGTCACCCATACAAAATCCCCAGGATCAGAGCAGCACAGCCACAACAGCACACATCTTGTGGAGGTGACTGTACCTCACAGCACCACGCAGACACAGTCCCAGAGAACCCACGGTCACCATACCTGTTCACCAAGGGGTTTGCCTCCACTGGTGATTTTCAGTCCAGGGCCAAGGTATTGCAAACCAGGCTCTCAGACAGAACTCTCCATTTTGCCAATAGTTTGTTATCTCTGCAGTCACTTCTGCATTCCTCTTTTCCACCCATCTCCGGCCCTTCCAAGAGCACTCCAGACCCTTTACTACAAAGGGAAAACTGTGCTAGGCTTTCCTTGGGTACAGACTCTGCCAGGAACAGGACAAATGCATGCAACCAGGAGGATGTATGCTCATGCAACAGTATGCTTTGGGACTGGAAGCTGGTAGCACCTCTCCTGCCCCCCAGGTACAACCATACAGGCACAATCAAAATATTTCACAGAGATATTAAAAAAAGAAATTTTTGCAGATTTAAAAGAAAAAAAAAAAAGAAAGAAATCGAAATGGCTAATGACCTGGGCAGAACTGAAGAGGGGTGGAAGAAGAAAATAAAAACCCCAAATAACACCACAGGTCCTCCCACTGAAAATGCAGCACATGTCACTGCCTCCCTGAAGTGCGACAAGAAGCAGAGTTTCCACAGCGTGGCCTTTGCAAATCAAATAGCATTAGTCTATCACAACTAAGAAGAGCCCTGTGCTGCCAGCTCTAGGGCTGCTGCGGCTGACATCAGACTGGAAGTGAGAAGAAAGCATCCCTTCCCAAGAAGCTCAAGATTGTTGGAAAGGCAGGTAGTAAAGGAAGTGAGTACTTCTGCAAACCCTGTGACCCACATTCTGAATCCAGCGGGATTAAATCTGTCTGTACATCAGGCTTGCTCTGAGGAGCATGTGTATTAAGAAAGTCCTGGACACAAAGTAGTAGACACACACATATTAAGATCTCTCTTTACAAAAAAAAAAACAAAAAAAAAATCTCATTCCAGTAACAATAGAAATGCACCACCAGCTAAGTGGGTCTGTATTTACAAAGCCTCTAATGCTCAATTAGGTCTGTTTATCACCCTGCATAATTGTTGATCTTAATGCAGCCTCTTTATTGATCACCCTGCAGCAAATGCTATTGCTGCTGTGTAAAAAATCTGTAGTGATAGAAACCTTACCAGATATGAACCTAAACAGGAGTGTTTGCTCATTGGTCAGGAAACATCATCATGCTCTAATTAATTAAGAGGAGGCAGAAAATGGGTAACATCTGGCTGTACTGTTACAGAATCAGTTAAACAAAAAACACCCCCCCCAAAAAAAACCCCAAACCAAAACCTATGTTTGTATTTCCACTACTAAGAGAACACCCCTACACGTTTGCTAAGCATTTTCCACCTCTACTAAAGGCATGGACAGCATCTGCTATAGGTACAGTTCTCTCCGATGTCGAACACGGTGAAATCTCAGACCCAGAGGCAGACCACATGTGCAATTCATTGCTAGTTAGAACAACTGTGGCCATTAGAGATCCAAATAGAAAATAGGAATAAATTCAGAGTATAGTTTTCTAGTTAATCAACAGTTGCTTCATTAACCAAACATAATGCAAAGCTTCAGTAACGTTCCACCATATTTGTCCTTCATAACACTAAACCAAGAAAAAACACATAAGAGATTTAACATCTCCTAGCAAGACAAGTTTGGAAACTACTTCTTGTGGTCAATGACCTCTACCTATTGTTGTTAAAGTTCAAGCCTCATTTAAATAAGTGAATAAACAAAGACAAAAAAGCACTTTCAGAGCAGCTGTAGTCTCAGTTAAGTTTTGGAAAGGTAGTTTTCAAAACTCTACAGTTTTGCCTGGATAGGGAAATCAAGAATCAGAAAGTCAGTACAGATTCTGGACAACTGCTTTTTAAGACATTGCCCAACACCCAGGGGCCAGGGTGAAACATAGGTTCCCACTACTCCCCCACGTGACAAGGGGGGAGCCTCTGTACGTTGCAGAAGTGCTTTGGACCTGCTTAACAGGGCAGAGAGACACTAGGGGCATGGCACACCTCCCTCTCAATGGCCGAACCAAATGGAAGTTAAATTAGCTTAAAACTGTATCCTTTGAGAAGGTTCTTCCATGTCTCTCTTTTCAGAGGCCCTTACTATTAGAAGGTGTTTCTGAAAGCTGCATAGGAAGCAATTTGCTTATAGAATAAAACTTCTCCCACCCCCCAAGTCAACCCAGCAATTCTTTCCATTCATGGTGAGTTGCAGAGCCTCACCCCAGCAAAGAGGAAAGTGCCCTTGTGGGACCTGGAGGAAGGTAGGACCCCTCCCCAGGCAGCCTATTTCTTTTGAAAACATACATAATTTAGAGTATAATATAAGTTTACTGTTATTGCTTCCCACAAGATGTTGCAAATCCCCAGGACTAATCTCCAACCTTAATATGGAAACGGGGTGAACTGCTAAAAGTGATGGGGCAGTGCAGAAGTATCACAGAGGGCTCCCAGATGTCCATAGCCTTAGGGCACAAGAAGTTGGGATTGCTCCACACATCAGAGATCGACTGACAAACATCAAGCCCATGGAAGCACCCAAAATAAAGAGTGAAAGAGGTGGCACAGTAAGTTCAAATAGTATAAAACACAGAGAAGAGTTCTATGAGTGCCAGTACCAAAGGAGGTATCTGTGGTGAACATATTCCCTACCATACCCATCCCTCCAGGACAAGGGGCATCACTGGCACCTGCTGTTATCTTCCCTGCAGTTATCTTGACCTAGCAGCCACAGCAGGAACCACCCTGGGTTCCCCACAGATAGGTGCTTCTATTTGACCATCAGTACCATCAACTTCCATCCAGATGTGGGATGTGTTCCTTCATCCAGAGCCTTAAAGCGAGTCTCCCTCTCTGGGATTATCTTTTGGAGGCACTGCTGAACTCCTTAGAAAATTAAGAGATATTCAGAGACACTCAGTCAGCAAAGAAACAGCCTACCTCCTCTCCTGCTGCGCTCCCGGGGGGAGTTTTCCTCCTTTCGCTACGGTTGGAAACAAACTCCAGTTCTTCCCACTTCACATTCATTTGCTATCAGCTACAGTGTTTTATCTCCCTTCAGTTTGTCTTTTATTTTCTTGCCCCATCACATACCCCTTCCATAGCATTCTTTCTACTGTGGCAAAGACTAATTTGAGCAAGCATCCTAGGGAATGAGGGGTCATGAACTCCCACTGCATTTGCCATATGTAGCACTGGGCCTCCAACCTCCATCTGCTAGTTTCCCAGTGGGAAGGGAAAGATTTAATGCCCCAGCTCTTTCTGAGCTGCAGATGTAAGTGTCTTTGTCTGAAAAGGAATCATAAAAGTGTCACTTTCTCACTCCTTGCACATGCACTCAGACATGCCTGGGCTCTTCTCTCTTTCCAAACATTTTTATGACCATTGAGGACTGCAACTTGATCTCAAGATTCCTTTTTATACAAGGGATGGTGAGCATATATAATAGGAAAACCAAGAAGCAATAAAGCAAGAGAAGGTGAAGTAAAAGCAGCAAACCAAAGAGAAACACTTCAGTCTTTAGTTCCCCTGAAAATAATCTTGAGTGTAACTACTCCATCTTACACCAGCAAGTACGAAGCTTGCTACAGTGGCACTTCATATCCCTCAAAGCAAAATTGTTCACTTTACCTGATTCTCCTTAGACTGAAATGTAGCAAAAAATATTTTCTTCGCACCAATACGCAGACAGAACTATACTTACACGTTTAAGAGAAAGGAGCACTAAATCTTATTATTTCTTACAAAAACCCAGACAAGAAAAGTAAACATGAATGATATTTTGACCTCCTTTGGCCTATTAAGATGCCACTATACAGTTTCCAACTAGAAAAGCAATCTTCTTTCCCCCTCCTTTTCCTCTTTTCTCAAAATAAATTAGAGAAAAAGCTGTGAAAGAAAGTATTGACTTGATTTCATCAGGAAAGCGTTGCACTTGTCTACACTGACTAGCTTCTGCTATAGAAAATTATAATAAGAAGGGCAGTACATCACAAACATTTCTTGTCAAGAGAGAAAAAATAAACAAAAAGATCCTTCACTGAAGGATGCAAAAGTTATTCTGAGATTTCACATTAAAACATTAAACTTTTAGATTAAAACAGTATTTCTTAAAACAGTAGTGCTGTATCACTATTAAAGCTTCTGAAATTAATTTGCCTTTGCCCTGGGGCTTGTTTATTAAGTTACAGAAATCCAAGATGGATGTAAAACATAATTATAAAGTCTTACGTGGATTTGCATAGAAGCCAGAGTCCCACAAGGAATCAGGTAGGACATAAGTGACATAATGAACAGATTTGGGATTCCCTACCGTGAACAAAGGGCAGCTTAATGTAGGAAGAAGAGCAGGGGGAAGAAAGTAAGCTTGTGTGTGGTATGCTTAAGACTTAGTTTAAGGATGGGAATACTGAATATAAAGAAAAAAAAAAAAGAGAGAGTCTTTTCTCTATATATGCACACTTTTTTGTGATACTCAGACTATTAATTTCCTCACATTCACATTTCTGTGCTTTCCTTCCTAGGGAAGGGGAAGTACTGATAGCCTAGGGAAATATTTTTGATATATCCAGAAGGAGCTTGGAAAACTACAACCCCGAGTCTTACAAGATTACTTTTTAGACCACTGTGAATCATTTAATCATTTTTTCCCCACAAACTTTCATCAGGCCTTTGGCAGTAGGTCAACTGCCACTCGTGAAAAGCCAGAAGACAGAGTCAAGTGCTCAAGCAGTCACAACAAACAAGGCCCTCTTTGTTCACACAGTGAGGTTTATAAGCTACTCAGAAGGAAAAGGGGAGTCAGGACACCACTTGGATTTCTTCATTGTGAAGAAAAGGAAGGTAGCTGAACGAAAATGCACAAGGAGGATGAAGGATTGTCATCTGCCACCTCTCCCACACACAACGTACTTTTCAAAATCCTCCCCGTATGTAGCCTCTGAATCTCATCCCAGTTTTTCCTTGTGTACACCTCCCACGCTGGCAGGTGCTTCCAGCTGGATATCCACTGGTTAGCTCGGGTTCTTTGCAGCAACTCAATGGTGCTCAAGAAGGAAATGTTAACAGCAGCTCACGTTCCTGGCATGTCTTGAAAGAGCAGTCTGCTCTTGAGTCAGGAAACAAAGATGACAGCAGCAGAAAAGCTGAAGGCAGAAGAGATGCTGGCTATGAAAGACAAGGGCAGTTTGGAACTCAAACTTGGTAACATGAAATTCTACTCTTGAAAATGACTCCACCAGAAATCCTAGTCAGTGGCCTCGATACTCTCAATATGCCCAATCACACGAGGATCACTTGTGCCTATGGGAATCGCCAAGGTCCATGGCCATCAGGTTTCTACATGGACCTTATGGTATATTCTAAATACTATCAGAACGATGTGGGATTTAAATTATATTGGGAAACCAACACTGCACAGCAGCACCAGGATGAAAGAAATGTGCAGCAGGAAGCTTGGGGATGGGAACGTTGGTTTTTGAGGGTTTTGTTTGTTTGGGGATTTTTTTTTTTAATCTTATTTCTCAAATGTGCTATGCTCATCTCAGTCAAGACAGCTGCTCGCATCAGTGAAGCTGCCTGGGTGTCGTGGTACTCCAAGATGACATGCTCCATGCTGCACACAAATGGTATTATATACATAGGCAGCATGCTCCTAAAGGCATGAATTAAGGACACACACTCACTCTGTATTGTCTCTGGAGAACCAATTTTTTATTTTTTTTTTGTTCTAGCACTGTGACCTTAAGATTCATGGCTCCTAGATGATTAGGATGACGGCTACAGATTTGCTCTTGGCCTGAGAGTATTATTTCCTCCCACCCTCCATAGTTGCAGCATGTATACACTGAATATTTCTGTACCATACAACACCCTTACAGCTCCACAGCACTTCCACGGTTACAAGACCATCCCGACCCCTAACACAATTATCGCTGTCCTTCCTTTTCTGCCTCCTGCTTTTTTTCCATGATTATTTTCCGTTCGATATGAATTTCCTTCCATCAGTGCCCATGGTAACATCCATAGAAATAGCAGCAGGCTAGACAGTAGCCACAAACAGCTCCCTAACCATGGAAACCTGCCAACATTTATCACAAATATAATAAGACGTGCCACAGAAGCAAGAAGTGTAACAGCACTTCTTATACTCTCTTGCACATTCTTGACACATCGCGGTAGCCAGAGCAGTTTGTGAACATGGTGAACCGCCTGTCTGGCCCTTTTACATTTGTATGCACCTTAATGGCACGTTCAGAGATTCTAGGGCCATAAATTCAACTAAACAGATACCTTCGTGTTAGCCATCAAATAAAACTTGAGTCAGCATGCTGCCAGAGATGCTACTATGATAAAGATACACAAGACACGGTCTGCCTCGTGCTGAAAGAAACACTGAAACTGTTTTACCATGGAAAATTTTGAAGACACGCACTGAATATTTAAAATTCTCACCAGTTAGGGATATGGCTTTTGGGTGTGGGTGGTTGGCTGGATTTCTTTTTAAGTAACTTTTGTTATGAGATTGTGATGGCAGGTGACATGATCATATCCCAAAGAATTAATGACGAGAGCCTGGAATCCTGCAGTGATTCCTTTTAAAATAATCACCAACTGCCTCCCAGACCGTCTGTTTACTGAGAGCATCAAATGATTAAGTTTACAACGGTGAATCAGAATGAGTAGCAGACTCAGGCTTATTGGAAAGCAATCAAACTATATTTAGAGTGGAAGATGTTGAATGCAATTAAAAAACCAGATACGCATGCTGTTAGGAGGTTCCACACAGGAACAGAGAAACTTTCAGCGCGCAGCAGAGAAGAGGGGTCTGTCTAGACCTGCATGGGAATCTAGTACAGATCCATATGCACTTTAGAGAAAGGCACAAGAAAGTCTGTGCTTGGCTGCCATGTGATGTTCAATTACTCCATTTTTCTTCCCCTTCAATCAACTTAAGGCAGCTTATGCCCCAGAGCACAGAGGTTCACATCCCTTATTTTAACAATCAAGTTCAGACCCTCAGCTGCTGTTTAACAGCTTTTGGCTTTAAGTTACGTATTTTCATCTGAATGCTTTCCACTATTACTTGGAATGCTTGGTCACCTGTAAAAACGCTTCTCCTTTCCAAATCCCTGTCAATTTACAGGCTACACCTGTGGATGCACCAAGCCTTGCACAAAAGTTGCTAACATGGCTTGTATGTTAGAATGGCTATAATGGCTGTGTTATGGCATACCTGTATACAGGACTGCTTTCCCAGAACACAGAGATGATTATCAATGGTATTACCAATTATGGTAATTACAAGCCTTTACTTCCAGCTCCTCAAAACCTGCAAGATGAATGCGTTCCATATAATCCAAGGTATGAATTCAAACTGCTGTACTAGAGCAGTTTAACAGCTGCAGACGCGCACATACACCTAAGCCAACACTTTCCCATCAGAGCATCCTCACAGAGGGTTCTACAGATCTACCTACATCTATAGAATTGTAACCATACGACAAACAGCAGTACTTCTTTTAGAGGGGGCTTCTGCCCTTCACCTCTGACATCCCAAATTTATATTAACTTCTTTTCAAGTCCCACTCTGAACTCCCAAAGTTGCCTATTCCCTGTCTCGCCTATGCAGCTAAGAGGCTTATAGCCTCAGTCTGCCTAAGGTAGGGTAGTGCTGCCAGCTTCCAAACTGTACTTTGTCACACCTGCCCCCTGACCCTTCCCTCAAGTTCATGGGGCCAAGGAAAAGGTCCATAGGCAGAACTGAATGAACAGGCAAAGGTGGGGTTGACAGTACCTAAAGAGGTGTTGTGAGAAGCAGCAAGTTCCCGCCCAGGCTGCAGCAGGAATTGGTGGACTTTCCATCACAAAAGTGAGATGCCACCATTTAGCCAACCCACAGCATCTTGTCTCACTTCAAAAAAGAGACATTCACTCTCTTACTGTGTTTTTTTGCAGCACATGTAACTTCTAATTTGGGCATGAAGAACTCTAACTCACCGCCTCAGAAAGGTCGTCTGCTCCCTTCCAGACCAACTTACCAGCAGAGTTTAGTATGAAAGTGACCCAAGAGAGGGGACTGCAAGAGCAGAACAGTAGATTCCCTTGCATCATTAGTCTATGACAGAGTCAGTCAGCACACCTATTGTGCTTGGTCAGCAATTCAATATTCTTGGATATTTTTCCTTCAAGTTGTCCCTAACGTCCTCTGACTCACTAAGGAGGACTAAATACAACTTCTGCTTCATTCACCATTACTACAGCTGTGGGAGGAAAGCAAGCCGAGCCTGAGCACAGGGGTCCTAGCCATACCACCCCCTCAGCTCACAACAAAACACACTGGTTTCCTGTAAATGCTCAATGAGTTCAGCGGCATCATCCTAGAAACAGTTGTAGAATCAGTAATATCAAGTGAACTGCAAAAAGTGGTATGTCTGTAGTTTCTATCACTTCACTAATTACTGTCTGGGTAATGGAGGTGAACCTTTTCACACAGCTTGATGTTACTGCAGCAATTTGCCTGAGGCAGCCTAAAGACTCAAAGAACATGATATTTCTTTTGGAGTTAAAAGGAAAGTTAATATCCAAGTACAATTTATAAAGGATATAATTAAAATCTCACTTGCATGCTTTCCTAAGAAACTAGTCTCTTAGGATTTTGAGGAGCAAAACCTAGCCAGGAAGATGAGAGAGTTTTTCACTAAGTAACAAAGCCGGAACATCAAGACAGAAATTAATTCTGTACACTACCATCCCCAAGAACAGAAAGTAGCAATAAAGGGAAACTGAGAATGTCATTGTAGGGCTTGAGGGAGAAGGCCTTATGATTATATTTTTCAAAACTAGCCATGGAATTAAAAATTATTTAAATATCTCAAAAAGATATAGAAAAAGCACTGTTCTCTCTAGGTTTCCGTAAAAACAGCATCATTGGCATGAGACTCAGTGGTTATGGAAGATTCCTCCTTGATATTTTTTTTCTCAAAAGGAGTTGGGAATTCAATACAACTCCTAAAATAATGTATTTTTTAATATGCATATAAAGCCAAACACAAACTAGATAGCACTTTTTAACCATTTGGACTTGGATTTTATATATTAATTTATGTAAACCAAGTAAATTAGAAGATTTTGATATAAGTGTGTAGCCTGCAATTTGCCCTTTCATCAGGTTTTGGCTGCACACATTTCGTTTAATTTTAGAAAATTGTCCCTTTAACCTTGAACCCAAGGAGAACCTATCATGTGGATAATTGATTTTGGTTACTTTCTTCATTTTATTTCCAGTGAATACAGAAGGAGCACGTGCTCCTTTGACTTTCAAAATATAAAATTCCCAGTTAACACCTTTCCTGTTTCTGCCCTTTCCTGTTAACATTTTTTCCATTAAAAGCATCTTTGATAGCAAGAGTCAGAGGTTGAGGCTGGCTCAAGCACACATAAAACTGATTAATGACTAAGAACACAGAGGCTAGCAGCATAAATGACTTTGGTAGAGGACGTGCACACTTCTTACAGTGCAGTTGAAGGGCGCTGCAAACTGCTGGGGACAGACACAGCATGGTTTATGCTACAGAAAGCAAGAGTATTGCTGTACGAGAGCAATACTCAGTCCCAAAGCAGTTCAGACTAGACTGTGGTTACTATTTCCGTGGCCTTTGGAACCACATTCTAACCTGAAGAACCCATTGCCTCTACAATCACTGCAACATCCATCACTTGATTTTTGGCATCTTTTATCCCAAAGGCGTCCTAGCTGTAGAACACCTGCATGCCCACAAAAGCAGTGCCTTATATTTCCTTTGCTGAGGAAAAATACATTCTCACTTCACTTTTAAAACTTGTCTTTTAAAGCTGTCTTCACAGGGATTGGTGCAGTGCACTGCCACATTCTGGTGCCAATATTAAATTTTTAAAAGGACATAGTTCTGCATCCACTTGCACTTACCAGAACTCCTGCCCTTCCTCTGTCACCTGTTAGAGAAGTGGGAAGCCAGTTGCTTATAGCGTATGAAGCAGGTGAACAAACATGGCTTTTGAGGGGACTGGTAGAATACAGCCTGCTGTCACTGTATTTATTCCACACCTGCTTCCAAATTTAATTTACGTTGTTCTAGATGTCCTACAGATAAGGGCCAAAGCGAGGTACAACTCCCTGCTTCACAGGTTCTTAAGGTCATGGAGTGCTCTCAGAACATCATCCGCCCTTCTCCAGCTCCAGCAGGCACCAAAAGCCTCATATGTTACTCAGTGAAGCTATGTGCAACTTCATTTCTTACTACACTTACTACTACTACTTACTACAGATTTCTGAGCTTAAAAATCAGAAACCTATAGATGTTTTAAGTTTCATTCCTGCATCACAAAGCCTACCCAATCTCACCAGAAGATGTACAAAGAAAGACATTGCAGGAGTTAGGGGCAGGGAGGAGCAGAGATATTTGGAAGAAATCCTCCCCTAGAATAGAGTACGCCCTTGTAAGAAATCAGTACAAGGAAGGAATCGAGTTCAGCCTCTCATATATGAAGATCTGAGAAAAAGGACAGAAGTCTTGCTAGCCAGCGTCAGATTCCTCCCAAGCCCTCTCCCCAAAGCAAGCATCTTGCAGAACTGGAAACCACTCACTCTGTATAGGAAATAAATAATCTTCTGATGCAAAGGGGCTGGGAGGGTTGGCAAGCTTTACATAGAAGTGCCGAGCAAGTTGTATGCATGTACTGAAATGCAAAGGCTATATGGCATTAGAAGGGCATTGATGATGTTGATTATAGCTGCTAATGAGGCAACGGAAAAACACGAGAAGCAAAGGTCACAAGCTTTAAATTTTTAACATGCTTGAATATCAATCAACTTGAGAAAATCTTTGCAGTGAGCGGAGAAATTCTCAGTACAGAAGAGATGTTTCTAAAAGCTGACTACCCTGCAGAGCAGGATGGTCATCTTATAGCAAGGTGGGTAATTTCAAAACCCGCCCAGTTTCAATAGGCGTTGTAGAGTCCTTGACAGATCTGCTAACATCCACTGAGAAAAGCACATGAGAAAAATATTTTCAGAAGGCACCTACGAAGTGTAAGAATCAATGCATGTTAACTTTTACACATGCTGTGGTTCATACACCAGTTTGTGTTGGTATATGGGACTGAGAACCTCAGATCAGATACATCTAGGCCCCTGTACCACAGAAGGACAGTGTCCGAGGAGGCAGAGGTGGACCTCATGGGGCTTGAGCAGCCTGTTGAGATGTTCGGCACTTCATGAATTCTATTTTCAGAGAACATAGTAACAATTTATGATAAAAATCAGTCATTGTTTTAAAACCTTGAAGGCCTCCTACTCAGATTTCTCAGGGGTATTCTAAGTATTTAAAACCCATTATCACGTAGGGGCTTTCACAGATCAGCACCTCAAAATGTAATTCGGGGGATTTTCAAGAATGCCTTTCTCCCACTGGCTCCTGTGGGAGTTAGTAATAAAAAAAAAGTAGGACAGGACTAATTATAGAATAAAACCTAACAGAGGTGGTCTATCTTAAGGAATTTCTTTGGAATAACAATTTTAAGAACAACTATATTTAACTGTATAGTTGAATTCACAGTTTTTTTTAAAAAAAAAAAAGTCCCTATTATTCAAGACAAACTCTTGCTGTGCAGTATGCCTTGTTCTCCGCAGTGTTAGCAGGCAGCTGATTACCCCCATTTTTGCAGCAGTCTTGAAATCTTATGTCTCAACTTCAGTTACTTAAGCAGACCACAATTCCTGCATGCTTCCCTCAAAGAGCATATTTCTGAAAGATTTAGTTTTATTACCTCTGAATCTCTGTGCTGGAGATTGTTGTTACCTCTGACTCTCCTCTTTCTGGATATTTCAAGACTAAAAATAAGAATTCAGCAATGCCTCAACATAGCCAAGAGGAACATGACCTTGTACACAACTGTCCCATTTGGAAGGTTTGGAATGGCATCTCCCACGTGCAAGAGCATCATACCAACAAGTAGTTATGTTTGCAGTCTCTGTTAACTCTTTTCCAGGCCCTTTACCCTTCAGCTTTGTCCAACCATTTTAAAAATTAGACCTCACATTTACCCTTAGCCTGTTCTCTGAGATAACAACCATCCTCTAATAGTCCTTAAGAGATAGCTGCTAATGGTACTCATCCTGCTTTGGCCTACTCCTTGACCACCCCAGAATAAACATGTGCCAATTTGAAGGAACTTGATTTAGCCTTGTGAAAAACACCCTTATAAAAAACACTGCTTAGAACAGTTATTCAATTGTAGATGGCCCATTGCAATCCCAGTTTGTAATTGCAACTCATACAAGCATGCTCAAGCCAGACTTAACCCTGGTTATCTTCCTCAGTTTCCATGTTCTTACCAAGGTTCATTGGCACCTGCTTCATGGCTCTGAAACTAGGTGACCATGGCCACACATTCCACCTGATGTACAAACACTACAATATTTAGGTCCCAGATTCTCCTGCAGATATCTCCTGAACCACTGGAAACAGGATCATCCACGTTAGCTCTGGTGAGAGCTATAGTAATGTCTGAACACCACAAAACATGAATAGAAGAGGCACTAGTCCACAGGGTTTATATATTCTCCCCTCATGGCTAGGGGAGAAAGAAATTAACACAACACAGTATATGTGTTTTCAAAAGAACCCCACATTTATTGCATGTCATTATAAGATTTATAAATGGGTATGCCTGTGAAAGTATTTGCCCACATCAGTGAAAATTCAAGGGTGCAGAATCTAAGAGCGACCAAAGCCAGACAAAAGCAATGAGAAATGCCGCGTTGTAACCTCACCACCTGAGGAAAGTGTTAATGCTTAACAGAAGACACCTCTGTAGTTAACCAGTTAGTTCGTAAATTGCAATTATAACTTCACAGCAGCCTGGACCAGATAATTTACAACTTCAATACTTCCAGGATTTAGGCAGAATCTTGGTCCAATTCAACAATTTATTTCTTAATCAGCAATGAATTCAACAAGCACAGGTGACATGGAAGAAACTAAGAAAGTCTAGTCTTTTGAAAAGTGAGTCAATTAAGGAGTTAATTATTTTATTAATTTACATAGCAAGCTGTGCTCAGCTCTACTGAGTCAGACCAGGAACCCTTTGCAAGCATCTTAAGGAGGGAAAGGTGACCCCCTTTGTACAACCCGTAAAAAAGTTGAACGTGAAAAGGCCTCAAGGGATAAATCACCCTCTGGCTATATATAGCCCATACTGCATCAAACACAAATGGGGTTGGAACCCGTCAAGGCTTCTTCCAATAAACCCTGACCGTGAGGGCTATTTTCTCCAGCCACAGCTGATTGATAAGCTCTTCTAGGCTCAGAGAAAGTCAAGTTCCTTCAGATTCAGACAGAAGATCTGGAAAAGAGCAGCAGAAGGGGGATGTTACCGAACAAATGACTCTGGAGCATGAACCTGGAATTTCATTACCATCGGCCATGCCTATGCTAGTGAACCAGCCAGGATGCAGGTGTGAGCACTGTCTCATGATACTGCTTGTTGTCACACTGCCTGACCCCATTTTGGCCCGTGTCAGCCAGACAATGCAAGGACATGGTCCATGCTTCTCCTATGCAGCATGAATCGTGGGGAAGAGTAGTGACAGATGTGTGTGTAGCACTACAGACAGAAGCCATACCAGGCCAAGTTGCCCTCAAGATCTCAGTAAAGGACCTGGCCTATTTTATTTACTGATAGATGTGTACCTTATAGAAGTACTGGGAACTGCAGAGACAATCGCTTCTGTTTCCAAGAGATGCCAAGTACTATAAAAATTATACGTTTCCTCGGTCTAAAAAAAGCCTAACATTCTTTTTATTTTTAACACGGATGAGTCAGCAGGTAGGAAAGGCAGTTCCCAAATATAGCGCCTTACGCCAGAGGACACAGCAAGAAGAAAATTTGATCAAGCCTCCTCCCTGAAACAGATAACAGCGGTGATGAGCCCCATCAGTCAAAAAGCATTGCCCATTGGCAGCCCTTCCTTAAAAGTTCCCTGAAGTATTCCAACAATGAGGAAGAGAAAACACTATTTTCATATGAGATCAGGTAGTTGGGAAACTTTCTGACATGGTTGAGACTACTTGTGGTACTCGGAACAAGAACAAACAGTGACCAAGTAGCTACCTGTATTGTCACACTCTACCTGATTTTAGGTAGGTCTCTTGCTAAAAGCATCTTCTCGGGATCATTTTGATCTTTCCCTAACAAGGCTTCTTGGACAGGCACTCCAGCCAACATACTTATTATTATACATGCTGCTCGGCATTATAGAATCATAGAATTGTCTAGGTTGAAAGGGACCTTTAAAATCACGTAGTCCAACCACCAACCTAACTCTGATAAAAAAACCATCACTAAACCATGTCACTAAGCATTATGTCAACCCACCTCCAGGGATGGTGCCTCAACCACTTCCCTGGGCAGCCCATTCCAATGCTTAATAACCCTTTCAGTGTGAAAATTTTCCTTAATAATCAATCCAAACCTCCCCTGGCACAACTCGAGGCCATTTCCTCTTGTCCTATCACCTGTGACTTGGGACTTGTGACCCCACCTCTCTACACCCTCCTTTCAGGTAGTTGTAAAGAGCAATAAAGTCTCCCCTCAGCCACCTTTTCTCCAGGCTGAACAACCCCAGCTCCCTCAGCTGCTCCTCGTGGGACTTACTCTCCAGACCCCTCACCAGCTTTGTTGCCCTTCTCTAGACCCGCTCCAGCACCTCAATGTCTTTTTTTGTGGTAAGGGGCCCAAAACTGGACACAGCCCTCAAGGTGGGGCCTCATCAGTGCCAAGTACAGGGGGATGATCACCTCCCGAGTCCTACTCGCCATGCTGTTCCTGATACAGGCCAGGATACCGTTGGCCGCCTTGGCCACCTGAGCACACCGCTGGCTTGTGTTGAGGCAACAGTCGACCAACATCCCCTGGTCCTTTTCCTCCAGGCAGCTCTTCAGCCACTCTTCCCCAAGCCTGTAGCACTGCATAGGATTGTTGTGACCTAAGTGCAGGACCCAGCACTTGGCCTTGTTGAACGTCATCCCATTGGCCTCAGTCCAACAATTCAGCCTGTCCAGATCCCTCTGCAAAGCCTTTCTAGCCTCAAGCAGATCAACACTCCCACCTAACTTGGTGTCATCTATGCCCTTACTGAGGGTACACTTGATCCCCTCGTGCAGATTATTGATAAAGATGTTAAAGAGAACAGGCCCCAATACCAAGCCCTGGGGGACACCACTCACGACCGGCCGCCAACTTGATTTAACTCCATTCACCACCACTCTCTGGGCCCAGCCCTCCCAGCATCAACACTGTGCGCTCAAAGTTTTGTTAAAATACAGGTTTGTTCTAACTGTTGGCTCTATTTCAGTGTTGTGAGACATAACAATCCCATAGCAGTCCAACAGCCAGTCCCTGGCTCGCCACCTTTTTCTGAAGCAATACTCAAAAAATCCAGTCACCTTGAAATACAAGCCTCTCTGCAAGATGAGGAACATTGCAAAACGATTTAAATTTCAGAGAATTTCTGGCTTTATGGCAACAGGTCCCAGAACATGAAATTCATCACACTTTCACCAACTTCAAGCAGAGCTATATCAATCTACTTAACAGAGGGATCTGATGCAAATTAGTACTTTTGGAGTCCTCCCTGATGAAATATCCATGAAGAAAATATGATGCGTGTAAGAGTTAGCTACAAAGATTCTGGGATCAAATTTTCTTTTTCTTTCATTTGCCCAGAACTCATATCATACAGTTTTTGAAACATCATTATCTTTGTAGCTTGCTTGGTATTCATATATTTCTCATTAAAAACACAAAGATTAAGTTACCTTCACTAATATTTGAGAGCAATTTTTGTATAAGGAGTTATACAACATAGGCAGTTTCCTCTTTTGCAGGGTGTCTGCGTATGCAACCACCAGACCCTAAAACATGTATTGTAAAACTGCTTTTTGAACATAAATACCAGATAAATTGTGCAAGTCATGGTGTAAAATGAACCTAATTTTTAAGTGCAGCCCAAATACTTTGTAAACTGCTGTGTCTCTCCCTGGAATACAGCAACAAGTTTAAATAGAGGTGTGGTTCACCAAAATTTCCTGTAACACTCAGTGTCAGTACTAAGCGGAAGAGTAGATGCTAGGAACAGAATTTAATAAGCCTACATAATGTCGAACATAAATCATGCCATCTACAATAACCATCCACCTCAAATAACCTTGATGAAGCTGTCAGACACATTCTGCTCCTTAACTCATTGCCTGGTCTAAGAACATAAAAATCCTGAGATATTTCCATGAATTTCAAGGGGATTTGAGCCTTTAGTTTTGGCCATTGTTTCTCATGCCTTCAGGATAAAGTTTATATCTTTCTGTAAAGCTGCACAGCTTTAATATGTAATGAAACATCACTATAGGATACAAAGGCAAATAACCAGATTTAGCAAATTATAACCAAATTTAACAGATTTTAGCAAATTATAGGTTGATACAGGCCTCCAAATCCATGGGTATCACTTAGCGCTATTTCTATCGCTGCCTCTCTACTTGTTTCCAATCTTACCTCACACAAAATATACCTGACACTGAGCATATATATATATGCCAAATGATTGTGCTGCAGAAGGATGGAAAGGATTTTTGAAGGATGTGTGCTAAGATACCCAGAAGTCTAAGAAATATGACCTCATAGCTGCATTTTTTTTCCAAGTTTGCACTCCCAAGTCACTGAGTACGTTACATATAGCTGTTTGTAGAGCTAATTGTCTACTGTGAGATATGAACACATTTGTGGCAAGACATTTTCCTTCTTGAGAAGTACATTAATTACTTCAGTGCCACCCAAGGTTCGAGATGTTCTCAGATGAAAGAACAGTGGGTGTGAGAACCCACTACCTCAAAAACACACCCTTAGAAATGAAGCAATCAAAACAGTCATCAGACCAAAAGCCAAGAGCAAGGGATTCCTTTTTCCCCCACAGTTACAGAGTACAGCACCCAGTATCTCTCACAAAATGCATTTAAGGCCTGTTAAGTAAAAGATACAAACCAACAAGTAACATGTTCTAGAGACAGATGACACCAGAAGTCTATAATATCTGATTTGTCTTGGCATTAATATATTTCAGTGCAGTTTTTTCTTAATTGACTTCATAGTTTCTAAAATCAGGATCACAGAGAAACATGGAAAAAATATAATAGAAGAATACCCACACATCACTAAAGCACGACAAAGAGTAAGCTCCTTGTTGGCATTTCTAGATCAACTTTTTCCTCATGAATAAGAGCACAGCATGAGTGTAATTAACATACAAGGGGAACAAGAGTCAAAACAAACTGGATCTCAAGAGAGGAAAACATAGCAGCAGCAGATGGAGGCAGCAGTAAACATTAAAGATGTTGGCAAGATTCAGTTCTCTCCTCTGGCTTTTCTGAAGAAATATTTATTCAGAGGTAAGCATATGTACATAATGGTCAGCTTACAACGCAAGCATTATCTTTCGAGGGGCACCACTGCTAAGTACACAAACCCAATAGATAAGTACATGAAACTATAAACCATAGCAAACTCACACGACTAGTGGACGAGCCTCCTTCCACCCAGCACTCTCAGGGACAAAGCTCATTCTTGGAGGTAACTTTACTTCTATTTTGCAATATGCAATTTAAGCCAAGGCTTGAGAAAATAATTAGCAGCCCTTACATACATTGAAGAATAAAGAATGGAAAAAGCTGGTACCATCTGTTTCACACTCACCACTTCGCAGGGCTACAGGCCTTCTGTTGACTTTACCAGGGAGGAAGTTGAACTTCTCATCCCCTGATAGCTCAGGCAATGCAGCTGAGTGAACCTCATTATAATGAACTCCTGAAGCTGGGTTTAAATAGGGTAATAGATTAAATACCTATTAACTGGAAGTCAAAGGGCACAAGTGTTAATCATGCATGCAGGAGGCCCTTGGCCACCATGGCAGCAGGTTTTAATTGGGTTTTCTATGATGGCAATTCCTCCTTCTGTTATTTATCATGAAGAAACGAAACAGTCTTATTTTGAAATGCTAATTCTTATCTAGCATAAACTTAATTTTTAAACAAAAAACAAAACAAACAAAAAAGCCCTAAAAAAACCAAACAAAATAAACCAACACCACAACCACCAAAACCCTACTCTGGGTAACACAGAAGATCTGAAGAAACCACCTAACCTCTCTGGCAAAGAAAGTCTGGAGAACCTCCTCACACCACTATCTCTGTGCAGTAATTCTAAACGAGTTATGGTAACCTGCCTCAGTACAGCAGGTTACTAGAAGCACTTGAAAATGCCTCTGGACTAGGGCTTGAAGGAATCTGAGACTGAAGGAGTGCTACAAGGCTATTATTCCAAATAACTGCGTTGAAACTGAAGCCTGTTGTTCCTTGTGAACTGAGGCATCTTCCAAAAAAACTACCAATCTTGATTAAGAAATAGAAGAGAGAAGAATCTAGCAAACTTCTAGTCAAATTGTTAAAACAATTAGTTAGCCTTACAGTTAGAATAATGTTCCTCATTTCTAGCCTGCATTAGCACTGCATTAGTTTTGAACCCCTTTATCACAATACCTTATTTTCTCTTAGATTACAATCATTAACTACCAGAAATTGCCTCTACTACAGTAACCACAGTGTTGATTACAGCAATGAAAATGCTATAAATCAACTAAAAAGCCTCCCCTATAAAAGCCATTGTCTAGTTCAATGTCATTAAACAGATTATGACCAAGATGCACCTTTACAACAGCAAGATCATTTAACCACTGGAATAAGTAACCAGGAAAGTCATTATCCCCACTGTAGCTGGAGAAAAAAAGGGCTAGTTAATTTGGTTGCAAAACACAAATATTTATTTGGGACTGGCACAAGATGAGGGATTTTGTGTCATTTCAGGACTATGCCATTTCTTTGTCTCCCCTTTTCTCTCTCTGTCTTGGTCCATTTGTTAAACAAAACCAAACCAATATTTTGAATGGAAGAGTCAAAGGATTAAGTTTCAAAATAGAAATATTTTGACATTTCAAATGTCACTTGTAATATTTCATTTTGAATAGTGCTTTATCAAAATGTTTTTTCAAAATCTTTCCTTTCTCCTTCCATTTTCTGTTTTCTCCACTCAAGCAAATGAAAAAATATTTCCTTTTCCCAACTCTCCAGGAACTCTTTTTTTTTTCCTAGTAAATTTACAATCTGTCAAAATAAAATCGTATGTTCATTTATGTAATAGGTAAAAATAATTCCAAAAGTTGGAGAACAGAATTATTGCCCCTGGTTATGAGAAATGTTGAATAGCAAAGTATAATGGTATCTTCAGCCTGAAATTGATAACATTGCAAACAGAATTAGAGAATTTTCTTTGACTGCCAGGTATATCAGTGATGAATGGAAGATGCTAGTTTTTCCACTTCTAGCTGTAGAGCATTCGGATTACATTCAAAAGCTCTAAAGCTTGCTAACTAAAAAGGCATAGCTGGTGACCCAGTTCCAAGTTCCAAGCTATGTCAGTACCCACCAAACCACGTCAGTGACATCATGATCATCTTATCACCAAGCAAAAAATGATTGGGACATTATTGAGATACTGGAACAGGTTGCCCGGAGAAGCTGTGGATGCCCCATCCCTGGAAGTGTTCAAGACCAGGCTGGATGTGGCTTCGAGCAACCTGGGCTAGTGGGAGGTGTCCCTGCCCATGGCAGGGGGTTTGGAACTCAGTGATCTTTAAGGTCCCTTCCAACTCTAACCATTCTATGATTCTACGATTAATGCACTGTAGAGTGTGAAGTGGTAAAAAAAAATACACATATTAATCTCCTCATATATATAAAAAAGCACTCAAATGTATTATTTAGGTAACTACATCTCATTGGTTTCAAAGGGCTTAGCTCCCTTCAACAACATACCATTGCCTGAATAAGTACCTCCCAAAGCAGATGTGAAGAACTGGGCCTTAATCTTTGCTGCACAAAACACCCAGAGCAAGCAGCTGTCCCGAGCAGGGACATAGAAGGAAAAAGTGACCGACTTCCCAGTTAAAAATTAATTCTGCAGAGATAGCTGGAATGTGATTCCCTTTCACAGTGGATTAAGACCACATCCCATTGCAGCAGTTCCCAAAAGCAAGTGGATTCAAAAAGCAGTGAGACTCTGAAGTTCACAAGGGGAGGTTCATTAACAGCTATTAAACACAAAGAGGCAGCTATGACTTCCTCCAGTCCCTAAATCCCTAGACTGAGGACTGTCAGAAGCTCGGAGGTTAGAGAACCTGATGTGATTGACCTGTTGTTATCATCTTTCCACATGCACCTGCAACTGGCCACCATCAGACACAGGTGGCTAGAGGGCCACAGGACTGCCCAGTCCTCTTAACTGATCCCTGACTTCAAAGGAATTAACTCCTTTTTCAACCCTTAGGCAGATAGCTTATAATAGCCTATAACACCAAGCAAGGAAAGAGCAGGAAGGAGACAGTGAAACAGATTTTGTTAGGGAACACTTGTGCTATTTCCTCATGAAGTCTGCACACAACTGTTATTCTATTCTGTTCAAATAAACAAGTGATTACTACCCTCTCTTTGTAAGCAAAACAGTATTAGTCAAGATAAGTGCAGGGAATTCATCCTTGAGGAGCGACAAAAAACAATTATATTTTTGGTAGCAATGCAAAAAACAACTTTAGAAAAGGTCCTCTGCTGAATTCGCTCTACCAAGCGCAGAAAACCATGCTCCCAGTGAAATACAGCTATGGAAATCAAAAGGGTTTTAAAACTATAGGCACAAGCAGAAGATGTATATCAACCAATCTGTCCTTGTTACAACTTCACAGAGGCAGCAATTTTTTAAATGTCCCACACGCAAGTCTGAGGATAATATCAAAAGGATGGTGTTTGCGCTGGAACCTTGCTAGTTTACAAATCAAAGAGCACACAGCTTATTCCTCTCACCCTCAGGTGTCCAGGAGAGTGGAACTGGGCTGCCTATGACTGTTGCTCATTTACTTTTGAACATCATCAATTAATTAAGGTGGACAATGTCAGTACAGAAATTCAATTATTTTTTAGTTCAAAAATAATAGAGTGTGTTCTGCTCTCTCGAGGGTACCTGCCTGGAATCCCATTGGTTCCATGCTCTCCAAAAGTGCTCAGGGTCAAAGGCGGAACAGAATTTTTACTGGACTGGCTAAAAAGAAAATAATATTTGCCTCATGTGTCTGTTCAAATACCTTGGACAGATTTGACATATTTATTTTGTCATAACATCTATAAATCATGTGCCCCACCAGTATGTGCTCTCTTCAGTTTGGGTTTTTTCCTTCTAAATAGAGGTTAAAAGTTCTGCAGAGCCTTGCAGCAACTTAGGTTGCAACTTTGGGTTGCAATTGGATACAGACTCTCTTGAAAGTAATTACATAGTTGGTTGCAAAAGCTGAGAAGGCATTCATCTACTCCTTCTCACCACTCTCAGAGAAGCAATTGTTCGGAGACTTTCATCGCTAAAATCCAGCGGTGTTTTCTGAACAAGAAATATAGATTAACGGGCAATCAATGACAGACAATTGGCACTTGATACAGTGGCTAAGGACATAACAAATACAGTGCAATTACACTGTTTTAGACAACAAAAACAAATAACCCTTTGAAACTGAAGATGCCTTTGCACAGAGGTTTGTACAGCATCCTCCAGACACTGCGGTCCTGCCCAATAACAGCCACTTGCAGACACTGCCAGTATACATGGACAGTAACAACATCACAATGTCGTCCTTCCCATCTTTGGCCCTATAATCAAAATATGCCTTTTAAAACTCTGTTTACATTGATTACACTGTATTTGTGTACTACCTTCACTCTGCCTTGTTGTTAATGTTTGGATTATACGTAAAGGTATATGAGAGACCAACCACAGAGTAATTGCATTATAAACTTACAATGACTGCTTTATAAAAGCCCTCCAGTTTATCAAAAGCTGATAGGAAGCAGTATAATGACTTCTGGGAGAGTGATCAGCCAGACAAAACATTAAGACTCCAGGGCATTTTGCGAGCAGTTATTAATGTTATCTTCACGACCCTCGGCATTCACAGCAGAGGTCAAGTTTTCAGATGCTCCCATTTCTATGTGGGCACCAAACCACAGAAGAACTCAGCCCATGGCAAGTGGAGCACCTTTAGCACCCTCACCTATGGGAACGGAAAGCACAGGCGGGCAGGAGTTACCAAAAGACATTTTGGTTCATGCATTTTTCCTCACGGGCAGAGGGAGGCAGGAATACAGCCGAGAGAGAAACTCATCTGACATGGCCTAAGCCACTCAGGCACAGCGACTCACGCACATGGCAGCCACAGCCCAGCACGCCTGGAAACTCAGCCCCTGGACGTGTGTCCCACCAGGAGCCGAGCTCTCTTAAAAATCTGCTCTTGACAGGGGTGCTCAGCACTCGAACGTACCTTACACCACGTCTCCTCTCGAGAAAACTGCATTTCTTAGACTGATTCTGAATCATTTCCCCCCACCTGCCCTTGACTTTGAATTACGCTCCCCTGGAGAAACCAAATTTTATAAATTAACCCAAGCTCCTAGGCACTGATCTTCATAGGCACTGTATTTTAAAACAACACAGCCGTCTAGCGGTAGTATTAGCTGCTGCAAATAAAATACTCAACTCCTGCACACGTTTGCTGTCCAACGCTTGACACTTCTAGAAAATGGTGTTTTTGACGTTCTGCCATTTCATTTGGATCTAAAGTAAGGCTTTTTTTGCCTCTAAACCCTACAGACACAGCGTATCTGCAAAGCTCATTTGGAAACAACCAGGCCAAAGAGCAAGCAAGTCTCTTACTGAACTCTGGAAACACAAACATGCTGAACGGAGGCAGCCTCTGAGCGAAGATGGGTCACTGGGATACTTGTAATTCCTCCCGCCTGTCCCTCTCTGCCCGGCATCCCCTCGCAGGGAAATGTTCGCTCCTTCATGCAAACTCCCTGTTGTTGCCACGTCTTCAGTCGCCTGTCTGCCTGCATTTTGTATTAGGCAGCTCCCAAATATTCCCTGGTATTGTAATATTCAAATCCATCAGCACCAACACGAAAGAAAAAAGAGAACTAACATTTCCTGGCCCGTATATTTTCAGGGTAAGATAGAAAGAAGCACCTAGATTTATGATTTCAATTGTCAAAAAAGCATCTTCAGTATTGCTGGCTCAGGGGACAAGGACAAATCTATATACAAAGATGATGATGGCAGAATATGACAGATTATCACAATTAATCATTTTTGCTAGCTAGAGCATTCTGAAAAAAAGCACTGGGAAATACAGCAGTATTTGAAAAACAAGTAGTCAAGCAGAGATTTCTAGACAATATCAGCAGGCAAATGACCTCTGGTAAAACAGGAATGGAGCAGCTGGCACTAACTGTTTAGGGTCTGAAAAAAACACCCCTTCCATTCATAAACCACCCCCTGCATCAGAAGACTTGAAAAATAAAAAGCTCTTTATAGTATACCCTCGCTGGCTACTTGATTGAAGTCAGTACGCAGAGCAAATGGCAACAGCTTCCTCCCCCAGAACCAGCCTGTCTCACCACATTATCTCTCCAAAAGTAGCTGGAAGCAGACGCCAACCTCATTTCAGGCAGGAGAAAGGCAAGCAAGAACCCAACACGTTCGCAAAGGTATTCATGTCTTTTAACCTAGCACGTTGAATCTGCACTTGTGGCAGCTATGGATTTGCCCTTCAGGTTCTGGTATCAGAAAACAGTGTGGGTACCAGCCATCCTTAGAGGAGCATCTCCTCTGAATCTCACATGGGACAGGATAAACAACTGCCACCTCTACCTTCACAGCCTCCTCTAGTCATTTTGAGAGCAAAAAGAGCACCAGAAAAGGGCTACAGACCTGAACTGACCTCTACCTTTTTTCCCCCTTTCCTCCCCGGTATTTCTGCCCACTTAGAGGCACCACCTTGAATGGCAGCAGCACTTCCTGGAGGAGACTGCAAGCCAGAAGCAGGGCCGATGACAGCTATTAGCTCCCACTCCCCGTGGCCCCCTTCAGCCACTTCTGCAATGGAAGGAGCTCTCCCACCTCTCTTCTGCTGCAGTCTGGAAAATGGGTGGGATCACCTTTAGATGCCTGAGCTGCTCCTTGTGGTTCAGTGTCAACTGAAGGTTTCCTAGGATGTGGGAGTGCTATGGGCCTTGCTCTCCAGGTGAAGTGGAGCCGGGCACTAGGAAGGAAAGGACAGACAACGGCATCAATAATGTCACCACAGCAGAACTATTCAGGCCACGGCTTCCTGCAACACATGAAACAGAAGAGCTTCTGGAAGCCTGCCATCGCCGCTAAGCAAAAAAGGGACAGACATCTGCAACTCGCTGAACACGAGTCTCATACCAATTGCTGCGTTTTGCTACAAGAGAAATGTGTTTTCCAGAAGCTGTAATTCTTCATATTCAGCACAAGCTCCCAGACGCTAACTAAGCTGGCTGATGGAATCACTTCACCTCAGCAAGAGAGAAGCCTGTCAACTCTATGGCAACCAACACCACCACCTACAGAAGTTCTTGACAATACGGGATTTTTTCCTCGGCGTGCTCACTACTGTCCATCACAAACCTTTAGCACAGCAGGTAGAAGACAAGGAAAACACTGGGCTTGTGTTCCCTCTCTCCACAAGGGAAAAAAAAAACCCATCAAGTTAACAACACCTCCGGCTTGAGGCAGGATACTACACTTGCTCTCCATCCCACTCCCAGCTGAAGCCTTCACAATAAAGGCAGTCTAAATTTTGTGAAAGCTAAGAACTGAGGAAAAAACTTAAATTTGGAAATTCCTTTGTGTAACAGCAGCTCATGTCATGAGTCACACCATGGCCTAAAGGTCCTGGTTTTCTAAAACATCTTCGGATTGACCTTATGGATTTCAAAGCCGAACAGGACATTTACACTCTTCCATTTAGCACCTCCCATCCCCAAGCTCAGCTACACTTCAAGAACAGCTCTGATCTCAGAATTCTGAGTTTTACAGTTTTCCTAATGCACTAAAAGGGCACTTCAAGCAACTTCTGAGATTATCAACTGAGTTAATCATCAGGGTTGTTAATTTGGAGTTCACAGATCATTTTTAGCATTACTGCAAATGTCCCCATTGCTACGACACTAATTTGTCTTGGTTCACTGAGCGTATCACTTCTGTCTCAGGAACCAAAATTGCACTGGGCTACCACAGGTATTTTGTATTCCCTTTATTTATTCCCTTTGTCAGAAGGTAGGTAATCAGAAGAACCTAGTTTTGTGAATAGAGAGAGGACAGCTCATGTAGATGAATTGCTTTTTCTATAGAAGACCTCTTCCTGACATGGGATAAAGCAGCATTGAATCCTAACTGTGATACTACACGTAAATCCGGTGTTATTCTTACAGGAGAATCTTTTAGGACTGATACTCCATCCTGCTTTTCACTCATTTATCACTTCACTGTATTTTCCTGTGGTGGTGCTGGGGTTTTTTTCCCCAAACAATTTGTTGGTTTATTGCCTTGTAAGTTGCCTTGGGCTGGGCAAACTGCAGCAGCTCTGCTCAGGTCAGGGGAACCACTTCTGGCATTACTCCTCACTTGAAAGGGGAAAGGCGTAACACCTTTGGAAGGACAGGATGAAATCCACTGAAGGAGGATTTCTCCCTCCAAATGTGATCTTTTAAATGCCCCCTTTTTTAATAGCTATTTTAATAATTCCAAGTTTGCAACTGCCCAAATTTACTGTTGTCATCAAACGCAGGGTTTTTTCAAAGGAGCCTGGGCATTGCTATTTATGAAACCACCACTGATCTCACCTTCTTCTTCATGTACTATAGCAATTTAAGCACTTTAAAAAGACCTTGTTTCTCCTATGGGCTAATACTACCCCAATTTGCTTTAATGCACTTCCTTTATTTCTGTACACAATGATACCCTATTTCTGTGTGTACTTCAGTGCCCGGCGTTGACACGACTCTTTAGCATTCTTGCCCTTCACGTTCTCATTGTTTTTTCGGCGGAACCCCACCTTGCCCGTGTGTGGGATACATTTTAGCATCTCCAGCTCTCGGTGCCTCGTTAACACCCTCTGACTCTTCCCTCCTAGAATTCCCCAAACCTGAAGTCTTTTCCTGCTGAATAACCAACCCCCGTTGTCTACCAGGGCAGACCCAAGCCATTAATTAATGCTTGGCCCCCGGCTTTACTCTGTTCCTCTTAAAGGAACAGCTGGGTCTCCTGCTTTATTTCCCCAGACCCCAGATCTCACCACTTTGTAGCCCATATATCACTTTTTTTAAATTTTTTTTTGGTGATGTCTGCCCGCTCGACCGGACAAACAACACATCCTTAACTCTGTACGTTTTTCGATGCTGATTTGAGGGGGGGGGGGTGGCGACTAAAGACCGGGCCCCAGGCCCCTCCTGCTCCCGCCCCCCCCAGGGAGGACACCCCGGAGGCCCCGGGGCAGCCCCTCCGAGCACCCGCGGGCCTACCCGGCCCGGGATGGGGGAGAGGCCCGGACGGAGCGATTCCCCGCACCACAGCCGGGGAGGGGAGACCCCGGCCCCGCGGGCCCGGCTTCGTTGTGTGTCCTCCTCACTCCCTCACCTCGCTACTCCACCCGCCGCCCCGGGGAGCCACCTCAGGGCGAGGCCGGCGGCGGCGGGGCGAGCGCGGCCCCGGCGCCCCCCTCCGCGCTCGGCGGCGGCTCCTCAGTGCGCAGGCACGGAGCGGGAGCGAGCGGCGCTCCGGGCCGTACATAATACGTGGTGTCTGGGGCCGGGGCGGCGCAGAGCGGAGATGGGACCGGGGCGGGAGAGCCGCAGCTAGCGCCGCCGCGGTTGCTCAGCCGGCCCCGAGGGGAGCGGCAAGGAGGGACAGGTAAACCCCGCCGCCCCGGGGCCGCTCCTCACGGCAAACTTGGCCTCAGCAGTTTGGCCGAGGGTGGGGGGAAGAGGCTCCTCTGACCGTCGGCGACCTCACAGAGAGGAGGAGTGGGGGGGGAGGCGGA
>JAOXNO010000013.1:62647650-62663169 GCA_028565335.1 Limnodromus scolopaceus | reverse complement strand
GGGGCGGCCGAACCGGAGCGGGGGGGGATGAGGGCCGCCGCCAGGTCTCCGCCGGGAGCTGCGGAGTTTTTCCGCACTGCCCGGGGTGACAGGTGATGGAGAGCCCGCCCGGCGGAGCATCCCGCTTCGGCCTCTGCCACCCGGCCGCCACCCGGAGGCTGGGAAGCGGGCAGGGCCACCGCTCCCGGGAGGGGATGCCCCCCGGCTCCCGCCGCACAGGCCCCGCTCGCTCCCCCGTGGGGTGCAGGAGTCGCCCCGAAAAGCAGCCGGGCACCCCCTCGGGGGAACGGCCGCGGCTGCCCGTCCCGCTCCCTCCCTGCCCCCGGGAGACGTGGCCCCAGGGGCGGGGGGGGGGGGGCTCGCATCGATCTCGGCGGGCAGGGCCGGGCCGGGCATCGCTCGGCCCTGCCCCCGGAGGCCGCCGTCAAAAGGCGGGTTGGTTTATTCCGGTGTTTGCTCTTCGCGGGGGTCTGGCTTTCCGTAGGTACGGCCGGGGAAGGTGGTCCCCTGAGTAGAAGGGTCAAAGCCTGTCGGTCTGGGGAAGGGGAGAGAGAGAGGGGGCTTCCCATGCGTGGACACATCGGTCTTTGTGGCTTTGCCTTCGGGTGGTGTCACGGAGCAACGGCACATCCTTATTTGCTTGGTCCTGCCCTTCAGATGCCAATTCCTTATGATTTTTCTTATTTTTTTTCTTTTTTTTTTTTTTCTTAATGTATCCAGCCCTTCTGGAAAAAAAAGCAAAGTAGGTGGAAGATTTATCGGGTAATTTTTCTTCGGAGCGTGCTCATCTTTTAATCTGCTCGTTCACTGATTCAGTCACATCTCCCCGGATCGGATCAGGGGAGAATAGTAATGCTCAAAGTAAACAGGACAGCTTTTTTTTTTTTTTTTTGCCATGGAAACAAAAGTTGCTAGGGGATGGATTGCTACTACGCAGTGGTGTGCTCTGAAGCTGTGATCATACATCCCACGTGTTCCTAGGCACCTCGGGTCTATAGGCGCTGAAAAACTTTTAATGATTAAGCCACTTCCTGCAGCCTGGATGCATGCTCTGAGCTCGTGCGTCGTGCAAATTTGGATAACAGTGACTATAACTTACCGTTGGGAAGCAGTAAGTTTCCCAACAGTTCAGCATTTAGTTTCTCAGCCATAAGGGTGAGATATGGAAACACACATCAACCCTTAAGAGATTGTAGCTACTGCAGTATTTGTTCATCCAATGTACATTGATGCTGTGACACACGTTTCCTTCTTATTTATAGAGAACTGTTTTCTCCCACCATACTCTGACTGCTTCAGTTCCTCTGCCCCATCTGTAAGTAGCAGGAACAACAGCGTTATATTTACATTGCAGCTGAGAAAAGAGACCATTTTAGGCCAAATTACCAGGCTGCTTCAATGAGTCATATAGGTCTGGGAAGCCTTCTTCTCTTCTCTCTAAGGGACAAGATATTTTGCAAAAGATAGGAGGTTACTTATTGTAAGTAGAAGAGTCTGAGCATAAAGAAGATGTTCAGTAGGACTAATGTTATGCAGTGCTTGAAGAGAATTAATGATGCTGGCAGCCTTTTTTTTTTTTTTCTTCCATTTTTAAAAGGTCATATTACTTAATGCTATCACAACTCTTTCAAGCAAAAGATCATCGTTCTTCTGTTTTCTGTTCCACCTCCCAGCACTTATTTATCATTTTGCTCATCATTTTGCCTGACCAAAATCACCTATTAGCGTTTTAGATTGCTCAAGAGAAAGAACCTATGTGTCATGTAAGTGATTCCAGGCTGGGTGGTTCTTACAGGCAATTCTTCATCAAGCTGTTAGAAACACCACACCTTCCTTTCTCTCTCTTGATTAAACCTGCAGACAGTGCAGTGAATGCAAGATAGTGTTTATATGGCTTTCTGTCACATGACATTGAGTTTTCTTAAATTAATTGCAATACCTACACTTGCTGGTTCAGATTGATCAATGTGCTTCACCTGCTTGCTGAATTCTGGAGAAATTAAAGAAGCTCTAAAATTGTCTCCTGGTGGAAGCTGGAGTAATGCAAGTGAGCTTTGCCAGGCCACATTATCTGGTCATGTTAGGTCTGGTCCTTCCCTGTGTTGACTTCTTGGAGTCATGTTCACCTGGGGAAAATACGTCACTTTCTGCTCAATGTGTGATGCTAAATATGCTTCCCTGAATGAGGAGTTAGGCATAATTTATTTAAGGAGGTAGGGTTGATGTGAGAATAAAGATCTAGTAAGAACCTGAGAGAATGAGTCTCTTTGGTTGGCCTCTTTAGTTTCTTCTCTTTCTGCTGTGGGAGGTGGAGTGCTTCTTTACTCATAACCAAAACACGTGTTTAGGAATACAGGCATAAACTGTTCTTATCCTTGAGATCTAGGTTGTATGGCCCTCTGTGTGAGAGCTGGGGCAGCTGTGGTAAACTACACCACTACTTCATCCTCTCCTTTCACCCTAAGGTATTTTTATGAGGTGAGCAGAACTCTGGTTTTATGAGAACTCTTCAGTGCTTGCCCTGTGGCAGATGGCAGCTAGCCTGAAGAAACAGTGGCAGTGAGAAAAGAGGACTTCTTTTCCTCTCTCTTCGGGTAGGGAATAAACAGGAGAGGGAGGGGGGGACTCACAAGGGAAAGAAAAGGAGCTCTTTTGCAAAAGAACAGACAGGTTCCAGAAGTAGAATAACTTCTAGTGTTTCCTCACAAGAGTTCAGATCCTATACTTGTATCCATACCACAAGAGTTCAGATCGTATACTTATATCCATACCACTTTTTTTTTTTTTGTCCTTCAAAAAGTAATGGTGTTCAAAAGGTCATAGCATTATAAAAGAGAACAGCAAACTAATTTTTTTCAATACATTAACTGTAGTGGGACACATCAGTATTAGTGACCTACAACTTGCCACGGGGTGGCCTCGGGTGCCAGGCTCTCCCCGCTCACCTGGTGAGCGGCTGGTGCCACCCAGGAGTTTCCTGCTGTCTCAAGGTCTCCATCCACCCTGCCTGCTTCTCTGCCTTGCCTGGGAAGGCCAGCACACGCTCCGGAGGTCACTGGTGCCCTACCACCAGCAGGCAGCAAGCCCATCCACAGAGTCAGAAAGCATTTCCTTGATTTCCTAACATTTTACCATGGCTGAAGTGGAAAAGGGAAATCTGCAGGGGATGCAAAGGCAAATTCTGGGTTTGGAGAAGGGGCTTTTGCCAGAAGCTGTGCCTGGTGCTACCCCTGCAACGCTCAGCTGCCAGCACTGTCCCCCCCCCCTCTCCTGGAGGCAGCTCTGGCCCTTGCCCCTGTGTCACATGGGCCTCCTCCTCCAGTCAGTCATGACTTCTGAGAGAGCCTTGAGACCTCATCACAAGTTGCAAGAGAGATATTTGCAATTATAAGATGCTGAGATCATGAAATCCCAAGCTAAATACATATTAGATATACAAAACTAAATAAAAACCCAAGATTACTGGTTTTTATAACGAGGAGAAAGCAAACCTCTCTTTATCCCTGAGCCAAGAACGCCATCAGATTCCAAAAGGCTGGAAGATCACTGTTAAACCAGCAGTGATTTCAGAGCCAGCCAAGAGCTTCATTCAGGCCATTGCCTTTCCCCATCAATACTTTCTAGCTTCTGCTTAATTAAAACGCAGCAGCATTTGTTTCTCTTGCATACCTAGCAAGATCACCCATTCCTGAAGGGCAGAAGGCTGTAGGGCTGCAAAACTGGGAGGTGCTCACTGCCATGAGCACGCCAAACCTTCCTTGCCTCTAAGTAAAATTGTCGAGGCAATCAGGTAGACTGCTTGAAGCTAATATAAATTGAGCTGTGACATTCAGATGCAAGAACTGATTAACAGTTCCCTTTGGACTAAGACTTGAACAATTTTTAAAGAGAAGTCAGTCAGCTTAAGTAACATTGACCCGTTGCTGTAGGTTTTTTTAGGGGCTAGTATTACTTCAGTGAATTCAGTAGCGTTATACCTGTGCAAGCAAGTTCAGGCCTGGGACCTGCATAGTTAAATACAAATTGTGTGTGTTAGGAGAACTTCAATGAAGTGGAAAGAGCAGGGACCGTTGTTGGTAGTTGTCATAGCAAGCAAAATTCTGATTTTATTGAAGTCAGCAGGAGCTTCGGCATTGACTTCTCCAAGGGAGCAGCAGTTTGCCATGAGTTTAATCCTTCCATTTCACTGTCTTCGGTGAGCAGATTGGTGCTGTTACGGCCTTCCATCTTTTTCACTTTTAATTATCCATATTTAAGTACAGGATATATACAGTTTCAATCTCTCTAGGACTTCTTTCACCTCTGTTTCTCATGGCTATGAATGTTACATCAATGTTTAGTCCTGCACTTCAAAAGCTCAGGCAAAAACACTTAAAAAAACCCCTTACCCAGCAGTTTGGAAAGTTCCTAAAGTTGCAAACTCTGGCTAACTGATAGAAGCAATCTGGATGAGAGGCAACACGAGCCCTTGAGGGATGCTGGCTTTTGTTACCTGGTATATTCTGCTTTTTTTTGGTCTCCATGGAAACACAATAACACTCTAGTGGGAAAGATGGGGAGCGGGCACCCTGTGTATGGGAGGGGACGTTCCCTGCAGCACCTTTAGGCTGTGCTGCGCCAAGATGCTGAACAACTTGGGTTTGCTTGAGTGGAGTCACCATACGCAACTCTGCCAGGCCCACTTCTTAGTTTGGAAAAAAAAAAACTGAAGGAAAGGTCTCTCCTGGGCTGCTTTTCTTTGCAGCCCAGCGAGCTCTGGAGAGTGTTTAGCCAGCTTTGCTCTCCCGCCACGTCGATAACGATCTGCTTTGCGTGAAACCTCTCATTGCAGGTAGGAAGGATGAGCTCCTATGCTGACATCTGCGGGTCCAAGCATGCGCAGGGCAGCACTGAGGGAGGTTACCAACGCTATGGAGTTCGGTCCTACCTGCATCAGTTTTACGAGGACTGCACAGCTTCAATTTGGGAGTATGAAGATGATTTTCAGATCCAGAGATCGCCTAGCAGGTGGAGCTCTACGTTCTGGAAGGTACTGCTCATTGCTGTCCTACTAGAGGGAGAAGCTCCCATTTCAAGACTTTCCCATGTAACTCATGGTTTTAGATATTCATGCAGAAAGGCCTTCTGTTGCTCAGTTTTCCCTGAGATGACTGAATAACCATCTCTCTGAAAGCAAGGCTCTCTTCCCAAGGTATATCAGCTTTCTGGGGTCTTTGGATCCTCTAGTTTGTCTGTTGCAAGGAGCCATGTCACTGAAACATCAAAGTCTTGCTTGGGAAGTCCCACCCATAGCTTGGTAGTGTAGTTTATCTCTGCTCTGCACCCGCAATAGTTCTGCCAGGTTACTGGGAAGAGGACTGGTAGGCTAACAGCGGTAACTCTGGCACTGTGAGACCGAGGGATCAAGAAAACCACAAGGTCTCCATGAAGGTCAGGGAACTTGACAGAATTGGAAGGAGCCTGTGAGACCATCCAATCCAACTCCTCTACTTTGATGGCAGGGTTATTCTGTGTGAAACCAAATTCTGCACTTACACTTGTGTGTACATGCTAGAAATATTCTGAGATGTGTTCACAGCAATTAGCAACTTCCTTCTAACCCCTGCAAAGGAATGACATTTCATGGAGTAAAAGCAACTGGTGGATATGACACAGACTGTCAACAGGGCCTGAACTGTTGGTGCTAACCACCACCTAAAGCTAAAGAAAGAGTCACACAGTACTGGCGTTAAACTGTTGACCCTCTCTGTGATGAGGCCTTCGGAAGTGAATGCTATTTAGATGTAGATGTGCATATTCTATTGTTTCCAAAAATGTCAATACTGAATTATATAAATATGAGTTGTAAAGAGACAGTTGCTCCATATATTCTAGTCCTGGTAAGGCCACATATGACCTAAAAGAAAAATATCAGCCTTCTGCTAGAAGAGAGAACTGTACCTGCAAGACACGGGGAAAGCTAAACTAGGCCTCCTAGACCTGAAAAAGCATATTAATTGATTATTTTTTTGTTCGTTTGTTTCTTTCTTCTCCAGGTCGGACTCATCTCCGGGACGGCTTTTATGCTGATAGGTTTAACGGTTCTTATAGTGGGTTTTCTTGTGCCACCGAAAATTGAAGCTCTTGGGAAGGATGATTTTGTGGTGGTGGATACCCGTGCCATTCAGTTTAACGGGTCCCTTGATATATGCAAGCTGGCAGGAGCAATCCTGTTCTGTGTTGGAGGGTCCACCGTGGCAGCGTGTCTGCTGATGTCCGCTTTTGCTAAAAGTTACTCCAAAGAAGAAAAGTACCTTCAGCAAAGATTTAAAGAGAGAATAGCTGATATAAAAGCCCACGCAAACCCAGTCACAAAAGCGCCAGCACCGGGAGAATCAAAGATACCTGTCACTTTGTCCAAAGTTCAAAATGTCCAACCTTTATCTGAAACCTGACCCTTCCCTTAGGTTTTGTTTCTCGCTTGTAGATCACTTTAACTGGAAAATACCAGCTGTTGTTGGCATACGTGCTAGTCAATTCCAACATCCAGTGCTCTGCTGTACAAACACACAGCTGATGGGGAAGCTGCTCCGATACAAATTTAGGATTGGGAAAAGGGAAATTATGTGATGAGACCTGTGACCAGTATGTTCAGTGTATTCAAACATTTTAATCTGTGTTGAATCAGTAAGTCCTTGCAACAA
This sequence comes from Limnodromus scolopaceus, assembly GCA_028565335.1. Taxonomy (NCBI): domain Eukaryota; kingdom Metazoa; phylum Chordata; class Aves; order Charadriiformes; family Scolopacidae; genus Limnodromus; species Limnodromus scolopaceus. The sequence goes on along the minus strand of JAOXNO010000013.1, from coordinate 62,656,486 downwards.
CGATTAGGTGTTTAGCTTATCAAACGGCATCCCTGGAAATCATAGGGTGTGTTTATGGCAGCTGTACCAGGAACATCCTACATCCCACTATTTAAAATTTAGATGAGTTGGCTTTTTGTTTAATTTTCTTCTTGCCTTTAAAATATTGTTTAGTCTTACTTTTACTGCCTGGTTCTGCTGGGTTCTACTCTCCTGGTTCTGGGAAGCCAAGATTCTGCCCTTGTGATTTGCACTTGCCCTCCTGTCACGTGCTATAGTCTGTATCAAAGTATTACTGCACAGGTAAAACATACGTGACAGTGAGTGCCCTTAATTTCATCCTGGCACATGTCCCTTCCCAGCAATGTTATTTCGTGGGAAAGGCAAATTATAATTGATCCCGAGTTACAATTAACCTGTGCAAAACTGCCACATTTGTCTTAGTCGTTGCCATATTGCCAAAAAATACAAAGTAAAGATAAGGAATTCATAGTGGAGGAGGAAGGTCATACTTGTGTATCTTTAGTTTGATATTGTTTGTTTCATTATATCCTATTATGTTTGAAGCTCATACAAAATGTTTTAGTTTTGGCTGGGTGAGGATTACTAGATGTGGTTTGAAATACCCAGGCCCCATGTTCTGTCAGTACCTGAATGCCATGTGAGGTGACCTTGACATCCTTATCTAAAAACATTTTGAAATGCTGTTTATATTTTTATAGAGGATAGAAAACGTTATGCTTAACCAGATACATCTGTGTAAATGCTGACCTGAAGACTTGTCCTTTCATGGAAGACCCTTAATTATTTTCCCACCCAGGGCAATTATTTCACAGTCTTAATCTATGGGTTTAAATTAAACTGTATAAAGAAAGATGTGACGTTTGTACTCTCTGACAATATGTGCCACCTTATAGTTCTGTCTATTTTTTTGAATGGATTGAATAAAATTCTAGGCGTGAGCCAACCATGGATTTTGTGAAAAGTCTCTTTCTAGTCAAACAGGTTTCTCTATAAATTTAATATTTCAGTTTGAAGGGAGGGATTAGCAGTTGAAACTCAAAGTTTCTTAATGCAGCCTGTGTTTTTGCCTTTCCTGGGTGATGGAGTCACTTTGGTGGTGAATTAAAAAAAAAGATTCCAGTGCACTGACAGTAGGTGCCTGGTAACAGCTGTGCTCTTTCCCTTGCTGATAAAACATTTTGCAGTCTGTGACTGGGCTCATAGTTCCATAGCTAAAATAAACCAGAACATAATGTGTTTGGAAGTTTCAGCTGAATCTGCAATAATTAGCGTGGCTGACGACAGCGTCAGAGGTAATATTTTCCTCTGCAAAGAAAGTTCCTGTCTTAGCAAGGCAATTGCAGTGTCCAAACGTTAGCAGTGCGAAGATGGAGAGCCAAGAGCTCATCACACGCACATGATCCAGAGAATGAGTTTTGGTGCATCTGACAATTTGGTGGCACCTACGTGCGAGATGTGCAAAAGCACATCACTTAATGCTTAAAAATCAGGTTGTAATCTCAGGGTTGAAGCAGATGAAGCCATGCTAAAGAGGAAAAGATGAGGAGACCGGCAAGGTAAGGAGCTGTGTGTTATTTATAAAGAAAACAGCACGAACGGGGTGGTAGGTAGCAATTCTTCACAGGGCTGGGACACGGGGACAGGCTGTCACTGCTGCCATTCGTTCATTAGTTACTCCAGGTGGAGAGGGTCCTCAGAGCTTGCTTTTCAGGTTGGGAGGAATTTTGTTTACTGCCATTAGCTTCCACTGCTGGCGGTGCACGGGCAGCGGAGAGTCAAACTGTCCTGACCTTTTCAGTGGAGAGGTTTTAATTAAAAATTGTGTGTGGAAGAAATGTGACATTTTAAGTTCTACAGCGAAGTTCACCCAAGGAGATGAGAGTGAGGGCTCCTGTAGCTGTTACCGAGTCCCTTCTCTCCACCTCCCTTTTGTTAATGCTGCACTGGGAGTTTGACTGAAAAACCAGCTGGGAAAGAAAGCACAGGTCGGGCTTGTTTACCCGAAGCAGCTACACGAGTATCCAGTTCTCCTTAAAACACCCCAAACGCAGATAGACCCGTGCAAGCTTTGCTAAATTTCGATCCAGAGGAGAGCTGACCCGACAGGTAATGAATAGAGCTGATAACGAACACCAGGCGTTCGGTCACGTTGCGCGTCTCTCCTGCAGAACTGAACATCCTTTGCCAGCACAAGAGAGGATGAGTCATGCCTGGCATTACCCAGGTGCTAGGGAAAAAAAACCAACCACCACAAACTACAAAAAAAAAACCCCAAAAAAACCCCAAACCAAAAGCCTTGAGGATTTTACTGAAGCTTGCTGAGGTAGGAAAGGCGTTTGGGATTTATCAGCAGCAGCAGCGACGCTGGTAACGCCGTCGTGGCTAACGCTGCCACACGCGTTTCACCTCATTAAACCCTTGTTTCAGTTGCTTAGAGCTTTTCCAGACTTGAGACCTCCGGAGGCTGCAATCCTTCGCAGCAGAGAATCAGTGCCACACAGGGCTTTTTGTAGAAATGCTGGGCAGAAAATTACTCTGCTGCTATTAAGAAGCCACATACTGGAAAGTTTTAAGACACACGAGAAACATTTTCAAGACGCATTTCCTTGTAATGTTTTAACACCTTCATCCTTTGGTGCAGGAACAGAAGCACCAGCAAAAGAGCAGCGGAGATGGGCTTTTCGCTGTTCTTGGGGAAAATGCTGTGATGGGGCCTCCAGCTGGGGAGCAGCGAGGGGCAGCCACGCTCTCCGGGAACTTTCCAGGGAGGCTGAGGGCAATCTGTTCCTGCGCGTATCGTTTCCCTACCACCTATCTTTTTCCCTTTTCCCACCCCCAGCAGATCTCAGTGCACGCTCCTCTCGAGGGGTTCCTGGGGGTGCCCCTCCTGGCACTGGCTGCCGCCACCTTTTCAGAGGTGCTAATGAAATATGCGCTTCCCTACTGCTAATGAAATATGGCTTGAGCAGCCAAGCTCTTCTTTTTCCAACCCTATGGCCTCTCCACTAAAGAGGCTTCTTTCAGTTTCTTCACGTTCACCTTGTTTCTTGCCCCTCTTCTAGCCTCATTTGGCTTAAAATTTCAATGCAACCGGAGCCCGGCACCATTTTCTCTGCAATTGTGGTGAAAGAAATCACATTTTTCAGTCTGATTGGTAATCACTGACTTCGTTTTTGCTAATACATGCTCTCCAGAAGGTTAATGTCTGCCTCCCCTACCCCACTGTGCAGAAGAGGCTTCTCTTTAGCATCTCTTCTGTCCTCCCCTCTCCCTCCAGGTTGTCTTGACCCCTTTATTTTCCCTTTGTTCCCAGCGCACAGTGAATCACAGGCAGAGAGGCAGAAACGTCCCCTCCTCCCGAGCTGACTGTAAGCAGATTTAATTCCTGGTTTCTGCTGCAGCCTCAGCCTGCCATTTCCAACTATGAGATTTTTAATCACGGGCAAGTAGAAGCGAACAGCTTTTCAGGAGAGCAGCAGCAGAGTGGGGAGGCTGCAGCGTCCAGCAGAGACAGAGGTTTGGTGGTGGGGAGAACAGAGCAGAACCTGCACACCAGGGAGGCTCTTCAGCCCCCGAGGACATGAAATCCAAGGCAGACAGCAAAAGACCACAAAAACCTTAGTTGGATGCACTTTGCCAGCTGCTTTCTATCAAAGGGCTAATAGCAGAGCAACAATTTTGGTAAAATAAGGGAATTAGCACTTTGGCTTGTTCAGCACTGACCGGTCATCCTGCCATTACACAGCAGGCTGCCCTCTCAGCTCACCGCACCTCAGGGGTAGCGAGACAATACGATGCTCCCTGAGCGAGCTTCGGAGGCACACACAGCTTCACTCCCTCCTCATCCCACCACTTCCACCGCTGAGAGAAGCAGCATCTCTGTGGAGCATTGCCCTGCACCAGCCATTTGGGGTTAATGCCCATGCACCACCTACAGAAGTGATGTTTAGGCTTTGCCAGGTCATCCCCGTGGCACAATTTGTCCCCGAGGAACATCATCGCAAATGGGGAGACCCACATGTCCTCCTTCTCCTCTTTCCTCTATTCAGAGACCTCACATCCTCCCTTTGGAGCCTTCTGATCTCCAGGCAAACAACCCATCCACACCCTGATGTTCTCCAGCTCTAACCCAGACGCGTGGCAGACCACACAGCGCGCGTTTCCTGCATTAGTCCACTCGATATACATTAAAGCAGGGCAAAGGTCAGTTTTGCTGTCAGGTAATTTACAGCGGGACTGTTCCGAACATAATCTCTGCCTATTCACCGTAAATCAGGCCCCACAAAGAGAAGAGACAGCACGCAATTAACTGGTTTTATTGTTTTCCCTAATCGTTTGCAGCAGCTTTTTTGCAGGTCCCCACCTTTTCCATAGTTTACCATCCGTGGGTTTTTGCAGATAAAGATGGGAGATCGTTTTTAAACACGGCTAATGAGCCAGGCAATTGAACAACGCACTAGATACGCTGCTCCAGCAATTTCAGCCTCAAGGCTCACAGCTTCAGGCCATTGCCTAGCCAAGGGCACCCCCAGTCTGAGACTGGGAGGATGCTTGTCCGGCTGGCGAGAGGCCTTTCTGGAATGTCATTATTTCCCTGCATCTGCTGCCCTTTCTCTCCCTGCCTCCTTCAGGGACCTCGCACCTTAATTTTTCCTTCCTCAGCCTCCGTGACTATTTTTGGCTCAGCAGCAGGGGTGAGGAGAGGGGGACCCCTGCCCCGGGCACATTTTGGAGAGGGTACACAACGTCCCTGCCTGAAACGGTGACGTGGAGGGGGCAGTTCTGCAGCGCAGGCAGGAGGGAGGTGACAGGGGAAGAGGGACAAGGGGGGAGGAATCCCCGGGGCAGACCTGGCAAAAATGCAGCATTTCAAGCATCAGTATTGGTCATCTGTCAATGACGATCAGAAGAGATAGTCAGGGAACACTGAAAGCACTTGCTGCACGTCTAAAATCTGTGACCAGAACAACATAAATATGGTGGCTAAAGTCTTCATGGAAGTAGACTTCATTTTTTTTTTTAAAAAAAAAAACCTCAACTTTTAACATCAGTATTCTGTTCACCACAGATGGCTAGAGGGCCTTATTCTTGGACAAGCGCATTGTCCCCGGTGTGAGAACACATTCTTCCCTTTCATATACTATAATAAAGAAATCTCTTCTGACAGCTTTTTCTCAGCCTGGGTCCAGCCCTCACCTGACCCCTTGCAATAGGATTTCCCCTGAAACTGGAGCAAGTTTGCGCCAAGAAAAAAAACACACTTCCAAGACCACGGAACACTTTGCCACACTCTCCGAGGAGCACAGGTTGTCAGGGAACTCCCCAGGACCCATCACATAGAAGCAGGTTGGCTCTCTAGCTCACTGCTTTGTACAGCCACAACCAAGTGGGCTCAATCTGCATCTCCCTTTGCAAAGCAGAGGTGACTGAGCTGGCCCCAAGCAAGGCACACCATCAACGCAGAGCAGAGGCACTCGCCGAGACCCACTATAGCCACTGGAGCCAGTGCCAGCTCCTTTCATTTCCATCTAGAAGCCAAGCTCTGAGGGTAGAGGCAGCTCTCCAGCGCTTTTCCAAAACCACCACAGAAGCCACGTGAACTTCCACGTGTCCTGAGAGCCAAGGTCTCACATTTCCCCAGGGTAAGACATCACCATCTCTTGGAGTGCTTATGGCATGTGGTAGGAGCTTGGTCCCTCAGAAGGACCCGTTAAAGAGAGCCGATTGCAACACATGTGACTAGCCCCTGTGTAGATCAAAATCACAAAAGAATGGACTGCAACTGGCTTATGCTGACCTCCAGGTGATCATGTAATGGTGCAAAGTGAGAAGTTGAGTTAGTCGGTTTAAACATGTCTTGTGTTTAACCATATGTCTCCATGAGCTGCCATGGAGTGGAGCTCCATGCCCTGACGTGGAGCATTCCCTGGGTCCTTCGCCCTACCACCATCCCCTCCAGCAGCAGGGTCTGCCCTCTGAGCAGTGTCCCACCACTGCCCTCTGAACCAAACTGCTCTTTCTCCAGACACTGCACATGCTCAGCAGCCTCAGGTATGACAGGAAAGCATCCTCCAGATCATGCACAAGTTCACCTGCCAGAACCAATGGCATACATCAAAGGCCTCAGCTCAGAAGTAGCTCCAGAGCTGATAGCCAGATCATTTTCTCCCCGCAGACGCGTGCGTGGCATCTGTGTTGAGAGGGCTCTGGTCCCTGGCTGCCATGCTGCCCAGCCTGTGCGTATGGGCTGTCGGCAAGCAACCCAGCAGGCAGTTCCCAAACCACCCTCCAAAGGCAGCGTGGACCAGGCCACCGAGTCCTCACCTTCAAAACCCCCAGCTGTGGGTCACAGAGGCGTTGGTTTAGAAGAACCCCAAAGCATACACCAAAGTGTCTCCACGTACAGCATTCCTTTTGGTTACAGGAAGCGTTACATGTAGGCCTTTTCGTTTCCTGGTGGAAGCAACAGGCTTCCTGAGAAGCAGGCATTTGTCCAAAAGCAGGGACAACCATTACTAGGTCAGTCAGCACACCACGGCCTCCTTCCCTCGCCCACCCCTCAGCAGCCAAGTTCAGGTGGTGGCTCTCCCTGCTGTGGAGCTGCAGCAGCCTAACACTAACCTTAAGGGCTTTGAGAGGAACTACCCACCCTACTTCCCCCCAGAAAACCCAACCAAACACGCCAGAAGCTCCTGAGAGGTTTAGCTACCCCACCTTCCTTGTCCTGGGATAAGCCATTTAGAACCACATGGTCAGGACGCTTCGAACAACGAGCCCTTTGGTCACCTGGAGCTAGGCCTTGTGTGGCATGAAAAGGAAAAACAGCCATCATCCACCTCTCTTTCTCTGCAGAGAGACACTACTTTCAAACAGCAGATGCAAATCCTAAAGTTAATTCCTGTTTGGTGCTACCTCTGAGGTAGTGGGGGCAATAAGAGAAGGTCAGGGGAAAGCACAAAGCTGAGGCTTCTCTGAGGATACCAGCTTTGCACCAACAATCTCTAACCACAAAATATCACGGAGCACAGGCATTATTTTTAGAAATATCATTTCTCACAACCAAGGTGGAAGAAGCAAACACAACAGAGAAGCAGACGGACGCAGAGATGGTATACAGTAATGAAACCATGACCTGTGGCAGCAGAGGAAACAAGGACAACTTCTGCCTGAGGATACCGAGCTGGGTATCCAGCACGACACCACCACTTCATCACCAAGGCAGAGAAGTTTAAATCAGTCAAGTCTCTAGTCAAAACAGAAGTTCTTCCCAACTAAGACAAGCAGAAAAGTCTACATATCACTGAGGTCTGACGATATTTTCTTACTTCAAGAGCAGGAGAATCCACCCACCCACGTAAGTGGAAAGACAAAGGGATGGTACCCATCCTCTAAAGTACTCATAAATAAAATTGCTGTTCCCTCCTACCTCAGGCATTGACTTTGTGGTCTCCTAATTCCCAGCTCCTCGCTTCTGTGACATTAAACCGCTTCTTCCACAAAACTCCTTCAAGCTGATGGCTGGCTGTTCCCAGCCTCTCAAGCAGGACTCCTAATGGGTCCCACCAGATTATCTCCTCCCAAGGAGCTGCAGTTTCCCCCGGTCTGCAGCTGTGAGAAACAGCAGGGGCTGAGCCTTGCTCACTCAATTCACCTGTGCTGGAAAAGCGAGCCAAGGAGTAAGGGGCACAGGCAGCCAGCCCAGCTCCCTGAGAGGTACGGCCACGGCAGGGTTGAAGTCTGCGGGGTGAAGGAGGCTGCTTGTCCCCTGGAAGGGAAGGGGGAGAAAAGGAGGGCAGACTGCCGCCAGCGGTACCTGCCATGCTGCCAGAGCCAATTCACCTGGAGAATTGGAGTCACCATGTCACAAGTTTCACCTGGAAGCAGCTGGATCAGGAACCAGCATGCAGCAGCTGTACTCACAGCGTGGGCAAGTCTTGCTCAGCTGCAGGAGAAAAGGGGGGTTGGGAGCAGTTCTCTTAATGACTAATTCCAGTAAGATCATCTTCTTTTTTTAAAAAAAAAATCTCGCTTAAAAATAAATGATGTCATCTTAAGTGTTTTTCAGTATCTTGACAGGATCTGTCCTACCAGATAATGCGTTGGATTTGGAGTATGAGCTTCTAGCAATGCTTTTTCATTCTGTGGAGTCAAACAGTGTTTGAAGGAGGTGGAAACTCAAATGTTTTCATGTTTGAAAGCTGACAAGTTTTGGTTTTTTTTTCTGATATAGATATATGATCTATATCTAGCTGATATAGATAGTATGAAAAAGTAGAGAGAAGATTTGAAAAGATTTGAAAGCAACGCAGTGAATCTTAAGAAATGTAGTTTCCCTTACACTCTTCTTAGAAAACCTTTTGTTCAATGCCTCAACACAGTCTCCCAGCCTGGGGAAAATGTGATTTTACTCCGACTGGTGAGGCTTCAAGTGTTTTAGACCTAGGGGCAAAAGTCACTCTCACTGGCAGTTTATAAGGTGAGCACCAATATCATTCCTAACCCCCACATTGACTCTCCCTTCCTGCCTGCTGCCTGCCAGAGGATGCTCCTGGTACCACTCAACTACAGCCCCTGAAGGCGACCCACGGGCTGTAGAAAAGTTTGGGTTGGTGGTGCTGGGACCCTCCTCTGCATTTTGGCACCTCCCTTTTTATTTGAGCTGACCCAACTCAACCACCTCCCAGTCCCTTTCGAACTTTCGCCCTCACCCTCAGGGGCCCTCACGTGTCTCACGTTCCTCTTCCATCAGGCTGAAAGAACAGAAAACCCCAAACCATAAGTAGCACGTTGGGAAACAAAGCACACACCTCTCTTTATAGATACGTGCCTTTCG
>JAOXNO010000013.1:62612903-62647550 GCA_028565335.1 Limnodromus scolopaceus | reverse complement strand
CTGGGACCCTCCTCTGCATTTTGGCACCTCCCTTTTTATTTGAGCTGACCCAACTCAACCACCTCCCAGTCCCTTTCAAACTTTCGCCCTCACGTGTCTCATGTTCCTCTTCCATCAGACTGAAGGAACAGAAAACCCCAAACCATAAGTAGCACGTTGGGAAACAAAGCACACACCTCTCTTTATAGATACGTGCCTTTCGTTAACAAAAGCATCCTGCCACTTTACAGTACAGCTTTTGATTCACATACCACCTCTACAAGCTATACTTTATTTCATGCTTGTTTTAAAAAAATAAGTGCCTAACTTTTGGCAAAGGCAGCTACAGAGTGACTCTTGGTGTTCCTTGTCTTCCTCTCTGAATGGACAGGAGGAAATCAGACCGTGCTGAAGAGGAAATGACATTTTGGACGAGGCCCACCATTCATCCAGTACCACTGGAAGTTGTTGCAGGGTCAATAGCGCTTTGGTATTATGTTATTTATGCCTTATTGCATGCTATTTTTGCCTTTTGCAAGCACCAGCCAAAGTCTCTCCTTCCTGTGAAAGTCAATTTCTTCAAAGTAGGAGAGGAAGGGGAAGGATTTTGAAGCGGATCCCAAGTGGACATTATCCTTCCACATCATCCAATTTTAGGCTAATTCTTAAGCTGCCTCTTCCATTAAGGCTGACTCAGACAGGATCTCAGATATTTTTGTATCATGCTCTGGAGGGCAATTTTTCTCCAGTCACAGCCTGGAGAGCCTAGAGGACTGGAGCCAGTAAAACCACTGAGGCCAAACGCGTTAAGTGCAGTGGTTTGAAGACCCAGTTGATGTTTCTTTGCGTGCCTGGAAGCCTGGAACAGGACAGGACCACTCTCCCGGAAATAGCCAGGTTTAAGGCTGTAACTTGGGTGTTCAGGAGAGGAATTTAGCCTTGGACAAAACTTTTTCACGTTTTATTTTGGAGTATGGAAAAAATAAATGCCTCCAAGAATGATTCTACAGAGGGAGGTTGGATTAGGAGCTTGACTTCACCTGCTGCACAGGCATATCAATGCCAGCACAAAGGCAAGAAGAGTGAGCGTCCAGGCAGAATACGAGAGAGAGCGTCCAGGCAAACAAATCTTACAGAAGAGAGACCGGACATTGTTTTTTACTAATCAGGGAGTCCACAGTATAAATAATACACATAAAACCTGTGCCTTTGAAAAATCTATTAACCATAATCATGCATCTACACGTTCTTGACATACAGAACTGTGAATCATTTTTAAAAAGAAACAGATTCCTTCTAGTTTATACCAAACAAACAAGAGATTTTGAAACCTTTTTAGGATGAGAGAGTGGAAGCTTTCAACTAATAAAACCTGTATTTTGAATTACATTTCAGTCTTACTGAGGATAAGGAAAAAGTAAATTAGGGATTCATTTATAAAATCGCGAATATTAGAGCTAAGTATCATCACAGCTGTGGGCGACTGCAAGAAAAATATGAACGTTTAAAGGCATTCCTGGTAACCACACAGGTTGTTGGAAGTCTGGCTACTGTTTCAAAATACCCCTTTGTTTAAATCAGATGTTCCCTGCACTGCAGCTAGTACTAAAAACCTTTGAAAGTTTTGATATCACGTGTTGTAATAATGGCTTGTACTTTCTTTCTTCAGTTTTCCAGATCCCCTACACTTCTTTATGACCCACGAAGCTCCCAGTCAGTTTTAGGCTGCTATCTCCATTTTACTTCAGAGCTTCAAGCATTCTGAGCGTGGCTCAGCAAAGCACCAAAGTATACATGTAACTTTAAAAGAGATGTCACCCTTTTTATGAGGTTAGCTATTACTAGATTTAGCTACATTTTCTTTTATAATTACAGCAAATTTCAGCTACAGTCAATAGTATTTTTTCCATCACTAACAATATAACAAGATTAGATTATTATATATGCACATTATTTATGTGTGAAGTACGTGTGAGCACAGAGCAAATACAGTTACAGTGTTCACACACATGCCTATATGTTAATGCATACAAACACGCACACGCACAATAATCTAAAGACAGTGGATGACTTCACAATCTATTGCTGTCTAAAGCATTTCTTTTGATTAAAACTCAGATTGAAGACTATCAGCCACACAAACCAATACATCCTTGAGCTACATCCCATTAAATCATTCTGATTGCTACTACTTAATAAATACACCCTTCCTCAAGATACTTCATTTTGTACTTACATTTATTATCTAGCAGTTATTTTAATGTACCTTTGGGATAATCAATCAAAATACCCAAGCAACAATCCTTTCCCCATTATTTTACTTTTCATAAGACTGAGCAGGGATTATATTTTCCTTATTTCCACCCATTTCTTTCTCGAAACTAACTTTATTTTGTCTCTGATATGTCAAAGCACAGAAGCATTAGATAAAGTTTAATGAAAACTGCAGTCTTATGGGATTTAAGCATATGCTTTAATGCTTTGCTGAAATGAGGAATCTAGACATCTAGAAGTTTTGGTAGTTTTCTCAAGCATTACCAGTGAACAGGTAAAACTCCCGTTATTTGCTGAGTATCAGCTGAATAGTATATACACATGGATAATCCAGTCCTAACCGGAACGATGACATTAAAAACCAGAGGCCAGTTTAACTTTGCTGTTATTCTTAGATTTGTAACTTAGATTTATAACTATGTAACAGCTAAATTGTCAGCATATTTTCTTTTTTTTTTCTTTCACAGTTGCAGTTTGAAAACTACCAAATCTGATTTTTATTTTTTAAAGCTCTAGTTATGGGAGAATCCTATCAGCTGCAAAATCAGCAGGTTTATAAAGTCAGTCACCCAAAGACAGACTTAACATCAAACAAGCCTTGATATGAGACAAAACACAGGAATATTTGTATGTCTGTATGCCAGTTCTCTTTAATAGCAAATTATTTTTAAAAATAAAACCAAACCAAGAAAACAAGTCTTAAAAAAGCCTCAGAACTGTTGCATATAAGCTTAATAAAATAACATTATCTAAGCTTAACAAAATAATGTATTACTCATGTAAAACTGAGTTAAGCCATCACACACAGTAAATCCAGACAGAAAAGCTATTAGCAAGACCACCCATATGCTTCTTGTTTCATTTCAACTTTAACATCATAAAAAAAAATTATGCACTAACTACTTTCTCTATATAAAAGGATCTGATACAAAATTCATGTTGTCAGTTTTGTAAGGTGGAAGATAAAATGGTTACATCTCTATTTCCAAAAAGTCTGATTTTCTATTCTGAAGGAATATATCCTGTCTTTCTTACAAGAAAACAGAGGGGGAACCATTTTAAAGACTGAATAACACTCACAGGGATTTCATGTTCCCATGAAAGAAAATGTTCATATTACACTTCTCTAGAAATTAGTTTAGGCTTTTAAATTACTCTTATTGATACCTGTAAGTCTTTTAAGTATGAAAGACAGTGAGTATTTGGGGAAAAGGGAAGAAATGACAGAAATTGTTGGTAGACAGAAGCTATAAACAGAAACCAAAGGGAGAAAAGTATCACCATACAAATCCCTCAATTTCTTCTAAATATTTTTTTCTAGGTGCAACATTTTAAGGCAAATGTTCTCCAGATTAAATACCTCCATCAGATATTTTCAGGTGTCAATTTAACTTCAAACTTTCGAGGATGAAGAACATCTCAGAGGTTGTTTAAGTCTTAATCCACAATAAGTAGAGTCCTGTATTTGGTGCACCATTAACTTCTAGCGAAGACCCTGCTCATAGTAACGTCAATACAAGATTACTGTCATTTGTCTTGATTCAGCAACACGTTTAAGCCTATGCTTACCAGTAAGTATATGAGCTATTTAGCTCTAAGTGAGCAAAGACACAACATTAGTGATTTTCCTTGGTCTGCTTTGCACAGCAGGTTCAGTGGGTAAATTCCCCTAAGCTCCCTGAGGAGACAGAGCTGCCTTCTCTGGCTGGTTAAAGTGTTGTTTGAGGGCTTACAATGCTACTGCGTATATTATTCCAGTGCAGGATTAACTAGAAAGGTACCTAGAGAATTTCTGTGTGTCGTTTTTCCTCAGTAGCACATACTGTTATTTTATTCCTTCTGTTGGGGGGTGTGTGTGTGTGTTTTATTTTTACTTCTGTTTAACTTTAAATGTCTTCTTAAATCCCAGTGAAATCAAAGATATTTGAGCATAGGATTAATTGCTGTATCAAATAAAAGAAGCATACATACTTGCTTAAGAGCTTGGCTAAATTAGGAGCTTATTTTGAACTGATCACAAACGTAATATTCCCTCAGATCTTTGTCAGACGGTTCAACAAAGGACACGTGAATCATAGACAATTCAGAGATGCCACAGGGCAAACTGTTCTAACCCTGTTCCTAGGGTTTTTAACATTATGGTTTTTGTACTTACATTGCCAATACTCAGAAACATGCTGAAGGATCTCTACGTATTTCTGCTCTACTGGAAAAATATGTTTAATAGTTAACAGAAAAAGTGAAGATGTTTGTATGAGTTTCAATCATGACAAGTGGTTCTTCACATTCCTCAAACATCGCCTCAAGTTCAATTTGTTCATAAATGTAATTTTTGTCTTAATGGCATGAAATCAACAAAAACTACGTTTACTTTCTCAAAGTAATAATTTACCAGCATCAACGATAAGGAAACGCACTATTTCTTTTGTATAATTAATGCAATTATTCTCAGGGCTGTATTTCTATGAACTACAAATTATTCCCATTACTGAGAAAGAAACGAGAAGAGCAATGGAATCGGTGTCATTAAGAGAACTAATACAGTGGATCAATGCCTTATTTACTACCGCAAATTAAGCCACAGTCTGTCAGGAACCAGTTTGCTCAAAAAGACGATGACACACTTCCAACCATTAACGCTATAGAAAGGATTCATAAATGCAGCAATTGTTGCCGACTTTTACAGAAAACTTACAGGCTCATCCTAATATATTTCATATTTAAGTGGCTCCACTGACAGCAAGGTTTCATGGCAATTCCAGTTTGAATCCAGGCCTGTTCATTTTTTTTTCATTAATAAATTAAATTTCACCTAGACTGAATTACAAATCTATCCAAATTCAACTTTTGAAACTAATTTGCTACACGCTCTTCCTTAACTGTTTTTTCCGCTATGATAACAGTTCACTGTTTAATGAATCAGTGCTGGACAATCGACAAAACTTCTTGCTGTAAATGGGAACAAACTGCAGCATTGTAGGCTGTCTACATACATTCATAGTGCTAAATAAGTGCTATTTATGAATGTAAAAACTAACAATTCTGACAAATATATTGAAAATCCACTATTTAGTAACATCAGGACCGATACCTCATTACAGTACACCATTTTTTGTGAGCATAAGTCCATTAAGTGAGGAACATATTCCAATTCTATCTTATTATGCCTGGAAGTCATATATATCATATGGAATTTTAAAGAAAAAACTATGTATGTCCTCATTAAAAATCAAAAATTGTTTCTCTTTTCTAAACAAATCTGCAAAGAAGTTTTGACATTTAATTTGTGGGGGGTTTTTTTTCTTTTTCTGAAACAGTGTCATTTTTGTGATTACTCAATTACTGCTAACCATCTTATACCACAGAATAGTTCATTTATTTCTAATACTACTACACAGTATTCTTGTATTTCTCCCCTCAAATGCTATCGAAAAATATCACCTTGTAAAAATAATTTTATGTTCTTCTAGTAGCTCTTACTATTTGTTTTCTATATCAGTAGTATCATTATCATCTCAAGACTCACTATGTGGGTACTCAACCTATCTTCTCATTATAAGTTATCAATCACAAAAAATAACATGCTTTATATTTAAAGTATTATCAACTTTCATTTTCTGCTCATTACATTTTTTATATCTATGCAACTGCAGCATAGTCATTGCTCTGGTCATTTTTTTTTTCACTTTCCTGTGGGCTGGTGATTGTCACCCTTGGATTTGTGGATGTTTTTTCAAGATGGGAATCAACCTAGAGAAAAAAGACAGGTACTGTTAATTTCATCAGGTAACAAAGATTTCACTTCCTTTCAATACAGTGTTAACACTTCATACTAACATTTTCACAAGGTATTCTTAATGTGGAAAAAATGTTTTCCGAGGGTGTTCACATTAACATTTTTATTTACCTTATACTTATATAGCTTCCAAAGGAGAAAGTACTCAGATTAGAAATCCCCCCCCAGTTCTTTCATGAAACATCCAGTTACCCACATATCCATTTAAAGTGAATGCTCACTCAAATTCTCTACTTCCATAAATAACTTCAGCTTTTCTAGAAACAAACAGAAGAAATCAATACAACGAGCACAGAATACATTCAAGGCCCAAGAAAATGCCAGGTAACTCAGCTGTCTTAATTGACAAACATTTTCGTATGCCATACAAAACCAGAAGAAAGGCCAGTAGCAAGATGCAACAGTGTCACAAGAAGCAGAGGAAGTTTTTCAGCAGCCTATAGGCAGCAAGTTGTTCTGCTTCTGATGCTCAACAATCCTGCTCTTCCCAGATCTGGATTCTCCCCATCAAAAAACCCATTTTGTTTCCCACATTCTGTTTGCTGGTCAGTTCATCAGTCTGGGTAGTCCACTTAATTTTTCTGGGCTGCATGCCTCAATCTAAGCCAACAGCATGTTATCATGTCTTCTAAATTAATGGCATATTTGCTTTTAAGCCGACTAAAGTCCCTTGCTTTGAATATCTTATTTATCTCCACTGTCTTTTCCAATTTCTAAGAAAAGGAGATGAAACTTCCACAAAGCAATAGCAAGAGCCTTTTATGAAATGCAACTTCTGTGAAAGTCAACTCATCAAAATAATGAGGCACTGTGGTTTCATGAACACACCCTTCTGCTCTGTCCTGAAGGACAATTTAGCGTGGAAACATGTAATGATTATGCTTTTCTGGAAATTGCAATAATTTTTTAATTACTGTTTTTCAAAATTCAGCATACTCAGGAAAGCAGGAGACACAGATTCATCAAACAGCAAGAAACGTCTGTTTTCTCAGTTGGAGGGCATATAATGTAATTACTGATGTAACTGATCTATACAGACAGAAAAAAGCTTTTCCCACAAACTGAAGTTCTCATAAATGCTCTCAGACCCTTATCAGGAGCGAGCTACTTAGAAACTAGCTGAGAAGCCTAAGGCTGAGATGAATGAGGAACAGTAACTTAAAAACAAACAACTGAAAGAATAAACACTCACTTGTTTCCAACTGTCAAAATCCTCTTCTTTTAATTCTTCTTCAGGCTGAAGATCACCTTGGTAGTTCAAGTGCTCAATTCCCTCACCATTTTCTTCATTTTTCTTGCCATTTAAATGGATAAGTTCCTCTTCTGCTTGGTCAACATTCTCTGTTTCTTCTGCTTCATCTTCATCATACTCATTTAATTTCTTCTTGTTTTCTTCTACTACGCTTCTTTCTTTAATAGTTTCCCCACTTTCCTCTCCATTCACGTGTGGATATTCTTCCCCTCCTTTATATACCTCCTCTCCCCTGTCAATTTCCTCTTCTGCATTTTCTTCTTCATCTACAGTTTCTGCTGGCCTCTGGTGAAAGGAAAAGCAGCAGCGTTATGAGGCATTCTAAATCAGAATGCTCCACGTAATTCTGAAACATGACAGACATCAAAATCACACTTACATCATTACTGGGGAGTAAGTATGCTAATTTGAGGTTTGTCTACATGGACGGAAAATTATGCTCCGGTACTAACACAATGCACTCTTATTCTACATAAAACAACGTGTTAGTGAGATTTAAATGTATTACACCAGGTTAATCCATTTGACCATACTCAAAACAACTGGAATGAGCTACATTTAATTAAGACAGCAACTAATAGCTATTTTGTTCCAGCTATTCCAGGTTCTCTGACATTCTAGCATTTAGTATGTACCTGTTTATGAAATCCTCTCAGTATAAAATATCATACGTCACGAGCCCACAAACTGTTCCCCAAGAAGCATTTTACCTGTGGACCAGGCCATGTCATGCTAGTCAGTCCTTTTGTGCAGCCTGTCTTCTTTGCATCCTCAGAAAAGTAGCAAGAGAGATGAGGTAGACCTACCGGACCCTTCCATAAGGTCATTCCCCTCCCAATGACCCCTACGTAGGGTGGCATGGTTAGGATTTGTTTTGACGTTTAGCAATTGATTTTTCCCACACAGAGTCAGACCAGCAGACAGGAGGAACAGGATCTTGTCCCATATTGAAGAAGAGCAAGAAGAAACTCACTACAGATAAAGCTGCTGGCAGCATCATTTCATGACAACCTGGGAGACCGATGCACATACTATCTAGTTTTTGTCATTTGTCTTCCAGTTTCAGCTTTGAAGATTCACCTGACTATTCAGTGAACCGATACCCCTGCTGCCAAGATGACTTATATACTTCTGCTAAGGTTTGAATGAAAATAAAGATAAAAAAAATCCCACAGGAGTGACAGGGTTTTCTGCCTCCCACACAGCCTCATCAGACTCTAAAGCAAACAAGCTGAGAGCAATAGATTATCTCTTAATCAAAAGTGTTTGGAATTTTACTATCATTAGCAGCTACTTTATGCAGGGAGCTATCTGCTACAGACCTGCAACTTATTTATGTCTTCTAAAAATCTCTTTCCCTCACTAATAGTAACATTTCAAAAGAATTCTGTCATCATCTTCAACATATTAGTAAAAGCCAGTTCAGCAATACCAACAATTGATTGAAGCCTCTTGATGAAACAACTTGCTTTTGCTTTGATATCTAAGTAGCAACATAAAACAACTTTATTATGCCAGTGCACAATACCGCATTGACACAGCTTCAAAAAGGACAAGTTATTGTGTTGTGACAATCCACAGAATGACAAATTACTAGAAATATTACATGGTTATCTGACCAGATAAATAATGGCTCCATAAGTGATTTTTGAAGTATAGTAGTCTCTGTGTGTTTTTTATTCAAGCCTTCCTGACTCTCTTTCATCTGGTACCATCAAACTAGCCTTATTACCACTAAAATTAAAATTAAATAAGCCAAGTCTTTACAGACACCTTCAAAGAAGGCACTATCCAAAGTAAACTTGAGTCAACTTTGGTAACCTCCAGCACATAAAGATAGCAGAGAATCTGTAGATCCACAAGTTCTCAGAAGGTACCTGCTAAGCCTTACACGTATGACCTAGTCTGCTAAGGAAAGCAGCAGCTCTGGATTCTGACCAGAAACGGGGGAGAATGGGACAAATTAAATGCACCAGAGGATGCTAGCTAAAAGTAAGCAGTTTTGGTTTTCCTTAACGACACCTGCTTGCTATGACATTACAAACACCAAATGAAGAGAGGGTAAGAAAAGAAGAAAAGTAAACCCAGACTTTCTCAATTAACCATTGTAGTTATATTATTATTTCCAGCTTTTTGTTACTGCCTGATAGCGGGTGCAATCAGAAGAGAATATCTGCCCTTGCCTGAACTGCTTTAGGATGGTGGCTCATTTTAGACTGCAGAAGAAGGTGTGCAGACTTTACACCATGGTGTAAACATATGTATCCCAACGCACATGCTTTTACTGGTTTCATTGCTGTGAAAGTAGTCTTTAGCACAGAAGCACAATGGACATTTGAGAGGCAGTAACTTGCTAAGGTGCTACGCTAGCTAGACTCATGAGACCTTATCTGTCTAAAACTGGTGTGGATGCAAATTTTTTATGAGTTAAACCAGAGTAACATAGAAGATAAACGCAGTGTTACTGAACTGTACCCAGAAACTCGCTGGAAGCTCACGGGGAACTGGCATGAAATTTCATGCCATTCAAATTTCAACTAATTGAACTTGACCAGTCAAGCTAAATCGCCTGAAAAATAATAGTACAAAACAAGACCAGTAAAACAAATCGTGTCATTGCAAGTATAATGTTTTTGCAGTAAATGAAAATTTCAAGGTAGCTGAGCATATTACTACAACGGTTATTACTACTACAAACAAAAATAAAACCCCATGTTCACAGGTAATAATTGGAAAGCAAAATACAGTTCTTATGGTTCTTTAACCTCCTTTCAAGCTGTACTACATTAGAATGGACATTTCAAACAAATTAAAATCAACATTGATCCAGAGGAAAAGACCTTCCGCAAGGTAATCTGAAATGCGGTGTGGTTCCCACTGCCTGCAAAGTCATAGATAGGCTTTGAAATGTCGATATGACCACGGATGATGCATTTCAGAATGCACAGCAGACCTAAGACAAGACTGTAGAGAAGGAACTGAAGGCCAAAATCACTCAGCAAATCACACATTGCACTTTACATAAAACGTGTGATACTTTCTCCTGAGATCTTATTGATCTACTAGCTACGCATAAAGTAGCATTATTTAAGCGCACCTTCTTCACTGAGAAAGAGATATACTTAGCAGAAGTTAGATTTTTCATATTTAGAGAAAGAGAATGTTTAGGTGCATATACACATGCAGGCAGGAAAACAGAAAAAGGGAGAAAACCAGAGGTTCTTTTATGATCCAAAGCCTGTAAACGTTGTACATGCTTAACTTTACCTCCTGGAACACTTCCAGTGATTTCAGTGAACCTGAAATAGTGCACTAAAACCTACATTAAAATGCTTGCTGGGTGAGGGTATATTCAAAGTCCCCTGGAGTCAATGGGAACCTTTTCATTGAATTTGATACATTCCATCCATCCCTCCACCTACAACTGTACAAAATGTCTACTATGTACACATCAAAGTTACTACAAACTGTTTTCTCTCAGTCAGACCTACATGTCCTTGCAGGAATTATTAGACTCATTTCTCTAAGTCAGCAATGATCTTGTATATTTAAGAAAAAGCAGTGACATTTCACATCTTGATTTTTAGCTTTTCATCCCACACCTTTTAAATAACCAGAATACTCCCAGTAACAGCTTCCTATATGGAATGCATTGGCTGGATAGGCAAGACAGATGTGGGACTTGGCTGCTCCTCTTTGCACCCACGAGGTCAGAGTTGGGCTTTCAGCCAGTATGTTGGCTCACAGGAGGTCATACAAGTACATTACATTTGGGATTCCGGTAAAAGCTGAGGGTATCTCAAATCCAGAGAACCAACTGTATCTCCAGGCCTGAGTGACTGAGGTCTCTCACTACTGTGTAACACAACTAAATGAACACGAGCATCAAATATTAATATCAACATGTTGACATGAGAGATTTCAGGATCATAACAGAGAACAAGGGGCACTTCAAAAATTCATGTTGAAAGCACCCAGCCAGTTGTACTCCAGGGTAACTAAAGACATATACGGTAACGAACTATGGAATGTGTGTTCCTGTGTCACTTTAATCCTGTGTCCACATCACAAAAAACAGTATCACAACTTGAACCTGACAGCAATAAATTCAGGACTGGAAAAGCACAAGGTGATTACATTCTTATTCCTTGAAGGTAGTTCTCACGGACAAGTAAGCAACTTCTAGGACAGGGAACTTTTCCAGTGACTGTGATGGATTATCCTCATTCCTCCTATAGTCAGAACTATTCATGGTAAGGTTTGTAATTTTTTCTTCTGCACGGTTGCAAAAAAATAGGAAGGAACCTTCTTTCTCATGTTGCTGACTGTATCTTTTAAGTGAAGATGATGCTTTTGCAGTTTCCCCAGTTGAAAGTACGGTAGTTAAAATAACTAGTTTTTAAACTATTTCAAACCATACCTTTATGACAGTGAGCACAATTCTGTGCTTGTCGTGGACTAGCAATAAAAAGACTCACTGACAAAAGACTTGCATTTGTATATTGCGAGGTATATTCAACCAAAGGCATGTAGAATAACCAAGGTCATTCTCAACTTCATGCTAGAAACATGGACCCAGCTTGCCTTCTGAAACCTCCTGACTTACCAGCAGGTTGATGAGGAGCAGGGTGAATTTCATTTTGCATTCAGAAAGTAAGATTGCTTGATGGTATTTTTAATCTCAGCAAAAACAGAGTGTTTAAAAAAGAAAGATGTATTCTAATTACACTCATCATGCTATCATTCATTAAGAGCTACATTACCAAATGCCATCATCATTCAAAAGCAATAAGTCAGGAAATCTTCAGACCTTGAAGCATTTGGCTTCTTTTCCTCTAGGGATACTAATGTAACCTCTCCAAAGGTTTGTACGTGACTGATACAAGAATATTGAAAAGTGCAGTATCACAAATAATTTAAAGCGGAAATTATTTTGTACCATTAATGTGAAACATAATTTTGCTTTATTGAAGTAATTTGGAAATGTTTACTTGGCTAATGGTCACAACAGACAAACAATAAGGTAGACAACAAAAATCTTAATGGTCACAAATACCGACATGAATACATCTCACAAATGCAGCATCAGGAACACTTAACTTTGATTGCACCAAACCTCTCCAGAAGAGAGCTGCCCCTGCTCCTACCCAGTCAGGAATGCTTTGCAGCAGCACTGCACAGATTCCAACAGCAAAACATTTTGTTCCCGAACCAGATAGGGTTGCTAAGTGACAGCAGCCCTCTTCTCTTCCACATCATTTACAAAACCGAGGCTCTTCAAAACAAGCAAATGAATAGTTAAGGGTTCATCAGTCTTACACTTCCCACATAGTAAATGTGCTGCTGTTCATGAAGGCAAAAAAGCCTTTATCCCCTCAACATTTAAACTCCAACCTTTTTATGAGTTGGATGCTATTTTTTTTTTCATAGATGCAACATCTGAGTCCACAAAGTCGAATTTTTACATAAGATCATAGCATCCAGAAGTCTAACTGGAATGGATGGAAACTATGTAACTTGGAAGTGTAGGAAAAATAGCTTTTCAATCTCCATTCCTCAGTTTCATTTTGTGGTAACTGGAAGTATGCATAATTCCTTACTCACAAGACAGCCATGGCAGAGAAGAAAACGTCTGATCAGACCCTTACTTTTCTAAGACGTACCTAATTGAACAATATTTTTCTCCATCTCTTTCACTGAAAATCATGTCTGGTTTTTCCATAACACTTTCCATGTGTACATTAAAATTTATCTAAACTTCGCACCCTACAATACAGTATGATCTGTTGAGCATCCCTGTAGACAATGAGGAGATTGATAAGCATTTGAAAAGAAGCCCTACTGAGGTTGCAAAAATACAGTAATGTGGTTTTTTTTTTCCAGAAACAGACTCTTCTACAGTGAATGAAAAATGCTTTAAGAGCTAAGCAATTTGAGAAATCGTCTGCTCTAGGATAGCTAGATTTTTTCAAAATAGATGCACACAGAGAGAGGAAACTTTTTTCAAAGTGGTATCAACACTAGTTTTGCAATGGAACTGCATTTGCAGACTTTACTCAGAAGAAGGGAAGGCCCTCCAACAGCCGACCACACAGGCCTTTAAAGAAAAGATCAGACCTTCTGCTGTACTTTCAGAAATCACAGTCATCCAATGCAGAAATTGACGGAAGATCTCTCTTATTCTCAGCGGCAAGGAACCAACCGGAGTAAGTTTCCCTATCTTACTCAGACAAATAATAAAAAAATTAAGCATAAATCAGTGGAGCTGAAAGAAGAACATGCAGGGAAAAATCTTATCTGCTGGCTTGTCAGCACTCAAAATCCAGAAGGCTTAAGTTACAGCTGCATCATTTGTAGCAAAATTTGAGTGTAAGAAGTTCTGCATGTATTCTTTCCAAATGCCATTTTGAAATCCTTACTGATGTAATATAAAATGTTTACTCACAAAAATTTCTAGCCTTTTTAATCAAGGAATGTTTCTTTGAGCAGTCAGCCTGTTTTAATGTTGAATCAATGTAAGCTTTAACATTTTGCCTTCGGCAACAGAGAAGATAAACGTTTTATTCTGTTCACTGAGGTGAATCTCGGTTCTCTAAAGCAAATTGTATACTCCATAATGAAAACTGCAAACGAAAGGTGCAGATTTTCTGCTACTGATGATACACTCTAGCTACAGAAAGAGTACCTAGGGGAGCTTCACAATCTCATATCACACCACAGCCCAGGAAATGGGGAATAATAAGTGGCATCAGGACTGCATTAATCAGTGGACATGTCTATAATAACGGAATGCAAATGGCTAGTGAAAGAACTAAGAGTATGAACATCTACAAAAATCCCCAAATCAGTGCCTGTTGGAGAAATTAATCATCCAATGATTTTTACATATAAACACAGAAAGAGAGAGGGAGACGGGCATACTGAATCTGGAAGGAGAAAAAACCAACCAAACCAGCCACAAAAAACCCAACCTCCCCCCGTCAAACCCAAAGAACCAACAGATTAATTCTACATCACTTACATCTTAATAATATCACATACCTCACAGAAAAGCGGGCTGGCACAACAACATGCCTGAATTCCTTGTAGGGGTCATGCGCTGAACAACTTCATATCTCATAACTCTCATGCTTATCCCACCTCCCAAGGGCTCAGCGTGGGAGAAGAACAACCTTGCTTACAGACATGGATAAACCAATGCAAACTTGCAGCGTTATTTCAATACTATTACTACTAATTGCTGCTTTTGTATTTCACAGCTTACATAAAATTAAAGAAATAGCAGTAATTTGTTCTGAAAGCTTTACAAGTTAGAAAATTTCTATCTCAGAAATACTTGGAATATATTTATATCATTATCAGCAAACTCAAAGTAACACACTTAATTACCATCTCAAATGAGAAACTTGTACTCTTCTGCTGCCTCCCTACCAAGAACTGCAATAAAATCACCTTGTTCCTTTGCTATTTGCACAATTGATTTCATAGTCTGTCATCAGTTCCTACAGATGTTGACACAGCGATGTAAACAACTAAATTGGAGTAAATTTGCATGTCAAAAGAAGAAACTACCTGTTTTTTATTTGGAAGCTGAAGTCTTGGTACAGAATATAGAACAGAAGGGTCTGGTTTGGTTTTAGGCAAAATACTGATTTTTCCTCCTTGATATTCAATTACAACTGTCAGCTAGTGTGGTGTAAAGCAAATCCTGTTCTTTTAATGTGTTCTCAGCTAGCAGACAGCATCTTACAGAACAGGACATAAGCAAGTGTCTAGCCAGCATTACACTAAGTTTAGTTAATGGCTAATCTGGCATTTGTTCAACCGTGTACTTTAAATGGCAAGACAGAGAAGGTATATAAAAAGAAAAAAGACTAAGCTCTGTCTTCACCACCTCATTTATGTGGCTGATGGAAATGATAGCGTATCAGAAGTGTCAGCATTCTAGTGAAAGCTGGCATGTAAATATTTATGCATTATGCAAGATAGTCAAGCCCTGGCTGGCTGTCCTTTTCCATATTTCTAGCAATAACAGAAACTGCAGTTCAGATAAGAAAAAGCTATAAAACTTTACATCACAGAATTTAAAACCATTCGAAATGGTCATTAATAAGAACCTAACATGTAAAATGCTAAATGCTTCCAAGGTCTGAGTAACCTCAGTTACCCGGGAATAAAAAGTACTCAGTGCTACTCAGAAGGACCTGGCTTCTTGCCAGATTACCTAGGAAACTATACATCAAGTTTTAAAATGAGAAATAAACCATGGCTTGAGTTGCAATAAATTTTGGTGCTTTGTTTGGCTTTTCTGAAAATATAAAAATCAGATCATTAATAGTGTCCGTGACTGATTTTTTTTAAAAAAATTCCCCCTCAAACACAGCTGCTTCCAGTTCCTTGTCCAGGTAGCAAAATCAGTTGGTAGCAACTGAAAAATAATTCCATTTGAGGACGGTGCATGGACCTTGGAACATGAGCTTAGAGGTATCAAGCAAGTTCTAGAATTGCAAGCTTGCCAGCACATCCAATGTTCACTGGCAACTGCATCTATAAGCACAGTGGCCACTGCCAAGTACAGAAGCGGTACCAGAGAGTTAACTACTCTCCCCCTCCCTAGTGATGGTGCCCATCCTCTGGCTGAGGCAAACTGGTGAAACACACAGCAGAATGGGCAGAGCTGTTGCCTGCACTGTAGGATCTCCATGGAGAAACAAGGCAGCCGTCTCCAGGGCTCTTGGATTTCATATGAATTGCAGTCAGCCTAAAAACTAGACCTGACAACCCAATTTACACTGTCAAAGGCTTTACGCTACCCAGAGGAATTCTTTACGCACCTTCAGAGGCCAATAAACAGGCTAATCGTTTCTCAATTTGATTATTACACTGTCAAGACCAGGGCAGGATATACTTCAGGATGCCATAAGAAACAAAGACTAAGACGACAGGCAGCATGTTCTTCCCCAATGTCATTACTATCAGTACAACCCAACACATCCTAATTATCACAACACCTCGCAAGGACAAGTGCAATTAACAGGGCTGATGATCCCAATAGCGTTTAGCACGTAAGTCTCTGGGGTCAGGGCAGGTATTTGCTGTGAAAAGGCACAGCTGTAGCATTCTTTCTATCAGGGACCAGGGCAGTCATGCTCTTGCCTCTTTCAATCACCTGAGTCATGTATCTTTGAAAACAATGCCTATAAAATAGCTGAGCAACACTCCTTCCCATTCAAGTTAATAAAACCCTGAGGATGTTCCTTCCTAGAAACAGCATCCTAAAATAAAATTGAGATATCCAGATTTTTTTTCAGATGGTAGGGTGCCATTCTTCAAAATGGCTACAGCAGCAATTTCATATGTGTCCTTCATTAATGTGCACATTAGTAATGCAGGCAGAAGTTGACACACAAAATACAGTGTCATAAAACTTCTGTTTTCCTCTCAGGCATTTTTTAAAAGCAGAACACAAGCAAAATAGATATACATCTAGTATTCTTTTACACAATACAAATAAATTGAAAAAAAACGAACAGCCAACTAAATAGTAAGCAAAAAACCCTGAAGGTTACTAAAAAGAAGTTGATTATAGGACTGAAATAATCAAAGATGAACAAATACAGAATCACAGAAAAGTTATGTTAGAAGAGACCTCTAGGGCAGTGGACTCCAAACTGTTTTGATTGCACACTACTGTCAGTAATAACTTTTTGAGCACAAATCCCCAGTACTTGTATATTTATTTATAAATTCTATACAAGTACTACTGAAGTTCTAACATTTTCTTCCTGCACTCCAATGGATTGTCTTGCACAACCCCTGAGCTGTGCACAATCCACTTTGAAGAATACTGCTCTAGAGATCATCTAGGCCAGTGCCCCGCTTCAAAGTAAAAATAAGTTGTTTGAGGCCCTGTCTGGTTTAGTTTTAAATATCACCAAAGACAAAGGTTCTCCACCTCCTCTAGACAGGAAAGTGCTGGCAGTTCTCAATGTTGAAAAACTTTTTCTTATGTCAAATTAGAATTTTCCTTGCTGCAGCTTTTGACCATTGCCTCATCCTTTTGCTGTGCAACACAGAGAAAAGTTTGGCTTGGTCTTCTGTTACTCCCTCTGTAGCTGAAGAGAGCAGTTTGACCTGCTTTCTGCTTAGCCTTTAAGGTGAAACCAACCCAGTCCCCTAAGCTTCTCCTTGTGTCATAAGCCCTTTAGCATGTTGTTGACTCTCTCCTGTTGGTAAATATCTCTCTTATACTGGGAAGGACTCAAAACTGGACAAAATATTCTAGATGCAACCTTAGAGATGACAAGTCAAGGAAGATGATGTTCTCTTGATGTTACTAGCCCAGCCTGCACAGTCAAAGCTCATCAACAAAAGGGAGTACTGCTGACTCATCGTCAACTTGCTATCCACAGGAGCTACATGGCCCTTTCCTGTAGTTGCTTCCTAGCCTACCTGTGCCCCGACTGTAACAACACACAGCCACTGTGTTCCGGGTGCTCTTCATATTTCTCCTTGTTGAACTTCATGGGGCTTGAATAAGCCCATTCCTTCAAGCTGTTGAGATTGCTGTGAAAGGCAGCCCTGCATATCCCCTGATAATGACAGTTTGGCTTCACTGCTGGGCCTGGATAAGGCTGCATCCTATGCCATCATCCACGTTACTGATGAACATATTAAAAAGTATCAGATCCAGTACCAACCCCTGAGGACCACCTCTGTAAATAGGTGCCAGTTAAATTTCAATCAATTGACCTTTTACTTCCCATTGAACAAGCCAATTTTTCGTCCACTTTGTAGCCCACAAATCCAGTCCCTACCTTCCCTAAGAGTATCTTCCTCCCCATATCTACCACAGTTCTTCCAATTTCTCCTACAAATATGGAAGTCTTTGCCGAAAGTAAGACAAATGATAATAACTGCTCCCCCTTCATCCATACAGCCAGTTATTTCACCACTGAGACAAAGAGGTTGGTTAAATACAATTTGCCCATAGTAAATCCATGTTGGTTATTCCCAACTACATGTATCGATTTCCATTTCTCAACAAACTTTGGCTTTCCCAGTTCCATCCCTGCACGCTCAGGCTACGTCTCTATACTGCTCCTTAGCAGTTCATCCCCTCTTCAACCTACCACACTCTGCCTCTATTAGTATGAGGTCAGGAGTTCTCTGTTCAAACCAGCCTCCTACTAGGCCTGTTTCTTTTCTTGCACATGGGGATAGTTCTTGTGCTTTGAGGAAGATGCCCTTGGAGATCAACCAGATCTCCTGTGTTCCTCTGCACTTCGGGGCAGATTTGGACAGGCTCCTGCTTACCAGTTTCCCGAACAAGCCAAAGTCCACTCTCCTGAATTTCAGGATTTTTATTTTCTTATTTGACATCTCTATTTTTTTAAGGGTCTTAAACAGTATCATCTCATGGCCACCGCAACTAAGACTGCCACTATCTCATCCCCAACCAGTTCCCCTTTATTCATGAGTAGAAAATCCAGCAGAATGCCTCTCCTAAATGTGTATCCCACTACCTACATCAAAAAATTGTCTCCAGCACACTCCAAAAATCTCCGAGATTGTTTGCGCTCCATCATGTTGCCCTGGGTAATTAAAGTGTATTTACAAACAACTATTTTTAACTCCCTCCCATTTATTTACAATCTCACATTAACAACTGTTCCTCAGCACTGAGCTGACCACCAGGAAGTCAGGAAAACACCCAAGAATCCCTTATGTTGTTGGGATGATTTTTTGCCTGAGAAATCTATTGGATAAACTGTGATTCCTTACACTGCAGCATGGACCAGAAATATCATCTTGTGGCCTAGGTGGCTGGCCCCAGGCCACTATCAACAGACACCAGAATCACAATGCAACATCTTGTGGACCTGATGCAAATTTCTACAAACATGTAAGATGAAAAAGAGGACTGAATTGTGAGCAATTGACTATTTACTGCACATAAGTCTTACAATTAAAAAGTTTCAACAGAAAAAAAGTGCTGGCAGCTTTAATAAAAAATCAGATAAATCCACGCCTGTTTGTGGTTCAAGACTGCAGGAATTCTGACCTTGATTCTCTGCCATAGTCCCTTTACACTGCTCCACCAGTATAAAGGGACTGCCATCCAGGTGGATCTATTTGGTAGGTTGTGACAGTAGGGAGTCCTAATTCTCTAATGCCCTATAAGGGCTCTCAGAGCAGTTCTGAAGCTGATGAAAGGTAACTAATATTTGACACTTTAACAGAGCAAAGAAGATTTGCTAAAGCTCCCATAAAGCCACATCATTGTTACAACCTACAACCACCCCCAAAGAATTATGCTGTACACTTGAAAGAAATTGGGGAAAGAAAAGCAACAAACAACCTGTGATCCTAAAAAAAAATAAAAAAAAAGCCATTGGTTTAAATCTCAATCAATACCTGGTCCAGCGGAACTTCTACACGAGTATCTTCATCTTCCTGCACTTCAGCTGCCCCCCACATTTCAGATCCCTCTTCTCTGGCTTTGTAAATATCTTCACCTGGGATGGGAGAGATACAGAGTGGAAGGAAGTGAAGTCCAATTGTGACACGGTGTGGCACAACTGCGGAACTGCATTCAATTTTGTTTCTAAGAGCAGGTTTCTGAGCTGACCCACCATTCCCCGCACAGTTATTTTAATGAAGTTTTCAATCTCCCACTATTGTCAATTTGTTTTCCTTTCCTTTTTAATAACAAGTACTTACATGCTACACCATTTGGGGAAGGCAAGAGACAAGAGGGAAGAAAACAAAGACTAAATAAAGCCCTGTATCTGAAGTTCCTTCACTTCTGGCAAAGGTCAGGAGCGAATCTGAACGTAATACATTACAACAACAACATATTACTTCTATTTCTAAAGGCAACGATAATACCTTCTAGTAAATAGCATTATAACACACATCTAGCAAAAATCTCAGGCTCTGAATCAACAATAAACATGGTGAAGCAGGACAGGAGTAAAAGATTAACAGAAACAGCTGGGGAATGCTACTCCCCACCCTTGGGCACGTGCAAGTAGAATTATAGCTGAAACTCCACATCCCCATTAAAAAAAGCTTATACTGCTAGCTAACAAGGTTAATGGTTAGAACAATGTTCAATTTTGCAAAGATTTTACACCACTTAGAGTAATTTTTGTCCTGCAAGTCTAAGTAATAAGTAGGGATCTTCGAATTTTCTAATACAGATCTTTCATTATCAGCTAACTAGGAAAGTGAAGACGAGTACATACAGAAGACAATTTCCAAGTGACACACATTCCTATTCCTGTCTCCCTTCAGCCATGACTGAAAGCAGCCCAGAAATCAAAAGCACAGGTTACTCTAAACCATCTCCATCTCTCTAAGACAGACAGATGGTCCTATGCTGATGTGTTCATATTCAACATAATAAGTAACTACAATAAGAAAGAGGAAAAAAAAATATTTGTGTTGTTTTGGACTGTCTCTTAATTCTTCATAAGAGGATAAGAACAGAACTTGATAATATCCACTGACCATGCAAATTGTTCTACATTGCCTGACACTGTTAAATAAACAGCCCTAGTGTAGCACTGAACCATTCACAGCACCTTTGAGAAAGAGGAAAATTAATGGACAAAAAACCCAAGACTTAGAGAAATCCAGAATCCACCTGCATTGACTACTCTGCAAGTTAGTTTTCCAGTTACTTTCTCATCACTACAAGAGCCAAGGAAGGAGTTTACCTTGGGAACAAAATTCTGAGGCATACCATACCACTGTAAATGGCTAACTGGAGGGGAGGTGCCAACTCACCCAGATGGCCTTGGAGGTCTACTGACGGGCCACTGACCAGAGCACCAGAAATTAAAGCCATTCTCGCAGTTTGAAATGAAGAGGCAGAAATGGGGAAGTCTATGGAACATCACAATGATATTCCGGAGTGGTAGTACTGACAGCATCTTAGGAGAAAGATTTTCTGATGGACATAGCACCTTGAGTACCTGAGCATCAGTCCCGCTGGAACAAAAGATCCAACAAAAGATCTATACTACTCATCCTCTGAAAGTACCAGTGTTGGAAATACCACAGGGTTCTTAGTGACATTTCCTGGATTCTTATTCTAAACATCGCACACATCTTGAAAAAGATCCCATCTTCACACTTAGCAAGGAAACAATAATTTTATTTTCTTAATTTCCTTTTTTTTTTTGTGGATTATTAAATATAATGCATCTGTTGTAGTCTGTTCCACTGAAACCTAGTAAAGACATCCAGTATTTGCTGGCAGTATGGTAAATCTTGGACAATCTACATGTTTGTATCTAATTACAGAGCCCCTTTGATGAGACAAGTTTTTTTGACAAATTCTGCAATAAAAACATGGAGTCGTGAAGAGCAGCAACAAAATGCATCTGAACGGGTTCTACTTGTACTTTTTCAAGTAATCAATGCACTTCACATTTCCCTTTTTTCTAAGCTCTTTAAGGCACAGAAAGTTCCATTTCGCTTACCTGATATTATGATTGTTGCCTCTCATCATAGGTGTTTGATTGTGATACAGATTACCCCCGTATTCTGAGAGGAAAACATAATGTGGTCCTTGAAAGCCACCATGATGGTTCTTCTAATTCAAGGCCTTCCCTTAAGCATCTAAGAAAATAACCTTGTCCTACATTCGTTGGATCACTGAACTATAAAAAGTCAAATCAGTGTCTGAGAGAACTGCTTTTAATATCACCATCATTCCATTTAGATTCTGTAATAATACCTTTGCCTTCAAGATCCCCAAGTCTTTCAACAGAAATGGTGATTGTCTGGCCTCTAGGGGTAAAAGGATTTTGGTGCAGAGGTAATTCTCATCAGGTTTTTCTCAGGCAGGGCAAAAGTAGTACAAGGGAGACGAACATGTGTTGGCCCTGGAGGCCAAATCCACAAAATTCATCTCTAGAGTTGAGGATTCTCAATTTAAAGCACCTCTTCTTAGAAGAGTAGCCTCAGGGCTATGCTGAATAACCCAGCACAAGGAGGCAGATGTGCAGTATTTTCAGAAACCTTAATCATGAAACCAGGAGGAAGTGAGGGAGAGGGAAGAAGACGGTAATTTTTCACTTGGGCCATGCAACCAACTTTCCCATTCAAAACAGTGTACCCAAACAGCTAAAAACAGGGGGATTCCAAAAAGGAAAAATTGAAATCCCCATGGGATTTCCTCCAAGCACTTTCTAAGAGGTGTCTGCTCAGAAAGCTGGTCGTAAACAGAAAGGAATTAGTTCAAAAGAGCTCTGCACAGCCTTCCAGCATCTCTCAAGGATACCACCGTTCATTGCCTTGCACAGGAAGCACTCTAAAGTGAAATAGCATACCTGCTCTTCCACAGACTGGAAGATGCCAAAACTAGATGGCAGGCTGCAATGGGAAAGAATAGAGACCACAGAAGTCACCAAAAAAACTTCAAGGACAGTGTTTTCAGACAAATGGGAAGTTATCCCATTTTTAGAACAACTATATTCTTTGCAGAAAACAAGTAGCTAAAGAATAGCACATTTCAAATGCATACAACACAAAAGATCGTTAGTTGGTTTCTGAAGGGATGGCAGAAAAGATTTGTTTTCAGTAGGAAAATTGACAACAAAAGGGGAATGAATTATTTAGCTCTGCACAAACATGAAAGCATGGAAGACAAATGTCCAAAACACATGTACCATTAATAGTCAGGGAAGGAAGAAAAACACTTAGTTCTGAAATGTGCCAAGAGAGGTGAAGAAAAAAATGACACTAACTGAAAAATGGGAAAGTTGTAACACTTGAATAAAACTTGAATAAATAAAAAAATCCAAAGAAAATGGCAAGGAATTAAATTAGTCTTACATTAGGAGACATACTGTTGTCTTTTGGTATCAAAAGAGGGAAAAAAAGTACAAAAATTGTAAAATAATTTACAAAAAATTAACTTGATTAAACGGAACAGTAAGAAAATAGCCTCAAATGTAAATATTATTAGTGTGTTGCTACCCTACTTCAGCCAGAAGTATTTACACTTTTTGTAGTGAATTTACAAATATTTGGAGAAAGGCAGCTGAGTGAAAGGCCAGCATCTTGCTTGTTTATGTGATTCTGTGTCAAGATCTTCTCAGCAGGAGTTTGTAGACCACATTAATCACTATTATCAGTGCTGTGAGTTACTCAGCACCGCCCAAGCAAATGTGTTATTTTGCCTCATATTTTATAGGTAGTATTTCAGAAATGCTTTTTGGTTCAGGAAAAAAAGCACACACAAAAAAATCTTATTGATGCAATATTTCACATCTCTGTCTCTGAGTCGTTAGTCAGTTTCTAGACAAATCTCTAAGGGAGGAAAAACAAGAAAGCATTTTAGAAAACGCTATAAATTACATGGAAAAAACATTTTTGCAAGTTTTCATTCTATATTGTTATGGGGCTTACACTGCAGTCTCTACTGAAGTTAGATGCACTAAAGTTGAAAGTTGAAACTCTGGCACCTACTTTATGGGTAACCTCTACAGCCAGCACCAATGGAGCCACACAAACAGTATGAACAAGAGAACATTTTTCAGCAGAAAAAAGGTGGTGAAATTACACAAGAGAGGATGTTCTCGGAAGGCTTAGCTCTTTGGAAATCAGGTGCAGAGGCTATGGAAAGAAGAAAAGTAAAGTGGGTCAGGTCTGGATCAGAACCTTATAAAGGATGATGACTGATAAAATGTGGGGTTTCTGAATTTGTACGTGCCCAAGGCCTATTTCATAAAGTAAATGGCTTGGTCCTCGCCTGGTTTCATCAAAGTTAAACGAAGATGGTACTGTATTCCTGTGGTACTTTATAACCTCTGTAACTTTGCTGCAAATGGACAAATAAAACAGATTAAGACAATGTTAAGACCTCTGTAAACTATGCTCTTGCATAATGGCTCTTAATAGCCAAGGATCTTCATCTTAAGAGTTACCTACTCTGTCCTGTCCCATCCCCTTACGCATGCCAGCTGTGCTGGCTTTGCAGCCCCTGAGGATTCATTTGTGTGAAAGGGAGTCCACTGACCATTCAGGAGAATTTTCTAGATGTTTTATACTTCTGGCTAATCTCCTAATAGGCACAGAACAGAACGATTATCAGCAACAGCAAATTTGTAAGTGCCCAAACCATTTTGACTGACAACATATCACCTACATATTACATATTACCAGTTGTCTCAATACGCAGATGTTCAGTGTATTGTGCAATCACTCAGTTCAGTATGTACAGAAAGAAGCAATGAATCGATGCACATATAACTGAACAAACCTTGGCTAAAGCACAAAGGTCATCTTCTGTCTGATGCCATGCAGTACTTCAGCTGGAATCCTTTCGTATATTTAGATAAACACGAAAGTTATATGACTTTATTAAACAGTAATTGAGTTACAGATTGAACTAACTCATAAGAAATATATATATTTTAAATAATTAAGCATACCAATTAATGGCTCTTGTATAAGCTCCTTTCCTAACCAGCATTAACTGTAGAACATTTATTGCAGCACAAATTACAACATTATGCAGTCATTAATGCATTTCAAATTTTAAATGATTGAAGTTTAGCAGTAGGGATAAAAAAAATCATTGTAATAATAGCCTGCCCTGAATATTTTATGGAAATCAGAGGCATTTACTAACTGCAAGCTCTGTATGTAAGCAAGGAAGTTAATGTGACTATAAAAAAAAATTAATGTGACTTGCCACAGAGGCTGCCTCATAAAAACATTAAGTCAAATTAAAAACAAAATGTAAAAAATCTGTGGCTCATTAAATTGAATAGATTGCCACAAGGAATAGGGAGGACATGCGCATCTATGCTTATCTACAACATAATTTTCTTTTCTGTTTTTCTTTGGTTGTTTGTGTTTGGTTTTGGTGTTTTTTTTCATTTCAAGGGTTTTTTAATTGTACAAGGCCCATTTCCAACAAAAAAAACCCTGCCTTGATGATAGTTTCACATGTGCGTGTGTGCTTGTGACTTCTGTCATCAATAAGTAATGGAATAAAAAAAGAAACTGGTAGCAATATACGTATGAAACTGATGGGAATGTTAAAAAATATGCATTTTTCTTCACCTGATACTATTGCAGCCTCAGGCCTCTAAGCAATTAGTTCCTCTCTTCAGAAAATATTGAATTTCTAATAAGATTTCACATTATTACAGATTCCTGTCATCTGACTACCTCAACAGAAGCTGCAAAAGGTCCTTCTAGATGTTGACCCTGTATGCAGCAGTCTCCTTTAATGATAGGAAATATGGTAATGCTAGAGCAAAGGAAGAGCTGCCTTAGCTGCAATAGCTCAGTCATCTTTATACATAAACAGCTACATAAAAAAAGGACTGCATGTCAAATACAAGGTTTTTCCTTCCTTCCCCTTACTTCGGTCATTCACCTCATTTATTCTGTGTTTCGAAGCACCTAATTTATTCATTTATTTAAATGACAGATCATTAAGACCATTTGCATTTTGAAATTAATAAAGCAGCTTCCGTTCAGCCACATCTTTTTTAATTCCATGCGTGTTCCAAAACTCAGCCTTTTCTTGGGAACAAGCTGGGTCCTAAGGGCTAAACTGTCACAAAGCAAATGCAAAAGCCCTGAAACATCTGTCCCGGTCCAGTGTGAGGGATGCACTTGATCCCCTAATCAAACTAGCAGAGGTTTGGTACAGACTCTAAAGGAGGTAAAGCCAGGCCACCAACTCTGCTAGTTTCAATCTGCTCCCTGAAAACCCACAAGGGAGCAGATTGACACAGAGAGCACTGATGCATGTGAGCTTGGATCACCAACCGTGCAATTAACACATGAATAGCAGATGGCTTTTTCAAGACTCATTGATCAAGGAACAAAGTTGTGGGTACAAGGAATCTCATGCAACCTTTTCCATTGCATGTAATTTGACTATGAGCCAACCACTTTATCCCATAAATATGACAGCCTAAGTGATCCCTCTTTGAGCTCTCCCTGCTAGACAGCCTGGCTGAAGGGTGGTCATCTCCCCTTGAGCTGGGATGCCTCTCAAGGTTGTTCATTGAGGCAGAGAGACCTTTTGGTAAGTGATCGATATTGCTCATAAACCTGTAGTATGGTAACTTTGATTGTGCCTTGGTAACTTTGAATGCAGGCTGAATTGATGCTAATGAAACATCACATAAACTTTGCACATATAATCCTTTATAAACAAACTGTTGACCAAGTCTGGGACTATGTCTGGATCCACCTAGATTCTTCTCTGAGAAGGAGTTTAGAAAGCACGGGCATCCATTCTGAACCTCATGACTCAACAGTAGGGCCTCCTTACTCGTTGCGTCCTCAGTCTCTCAACAAATCATTTTAACTGGAGTGCAACTCAATTTTCCTTTGTATATTTTTTCCATGCAGTACTTAATAGACTGAATCTTGCCATCGGACTTTGTTAAGTAGCACTTCTACAACATAATATTAAAACCACTTTTGCTAACACCTTTGACAGTGGTTAAGTTATCTAAATGACCTGTTTGTGGCATTCAGTCATTCCAAATTGAGCACCAGCACACCTACACTCCATCCTGCAGCAGGTTAAGCAACATGACTTTCCTGCTGCCAATCACTATTTCCCCATTTTATGTTTTGCAATATATTCATTTTAATAAAAGCAAACCCAAAGAAACTCACCGTGTGCTCAAAGAAAGAGGCTGCAAGGTTTACCATCATTTCAGTTCCCCACTGACACTGGTATATTCTGGCTACCATGCTTCAGCACTGTAACAATACCCACTAACAGCAACAAGGCTTCTCATCTCTTGCTATAGATTGCAATTTTATCTCCAATTATGGGAAGAATAAACCTACAGGTCCTGTAAAAACTCCGCAAATAAGAAACAAGATGATGTCTCTTCAGCACAGTTTTTGCCTCCTTTGACAACACAGCAGTGATATGATCTATGTGCCTACGTTTTAACTACAGGGAGTTTGTTAATCCTAAAAGTTGTCAGTGAGAAAACGTGGACAACAACAGTTTTAGCTCACAATGCACAGCTGATATTCAGCAGTCCAAGTTTAGACTCTTTGGCAAGTTCATAATTTTATTCAAAGCAACTCAGAGCATGATAGCAGGAGTGGCTGCCATACCCAATGTTCTGTGCAGCTTTCCCTTTAATTAAGGGTTGGCCTTTTTCTTCCTTTTTTTTAACCAGTAGCAAATCCGGGAAATTGAAATGATTGCTAACTTCTAAGACCTCATAATACTCAAAACTAAATCTGAAAAACTGTGGAGTGGCTCAGCCCACCTTCAGTATAGTACTTTTCCAAATCATAGCAAGAGCTCAAACTTCATGGTCTATTATTTCTAGAATTTATTTTATAGTTTGTGGGGGTGTATGGGTGTGTGTGTGTGTACTTTGGAAGTTGTGTGACCACAATTAAACTACTGTATTTGAATGGAATAGGCTTTAAAGTAAGAGTGCTCCCTGACAAGAATATTCCATATTCCATTATGCTTCTGAACTTTCCTGTTCAACTTCCTATAGTATACTCCTTTACAGAATGTGGCGCAAACAAAAAATAAGTAGGTTTGGGTTTTGTGGTTATTTTTAAATCTTAAACCAAGATACCGATCATTAAATGTGCCTTTGGTGTCATTTTCATAAGCCACCTCACATTTCTAGTTGCAATTACTGTAACGTATAATATATTCAATATTATTTAGGTTTCTACCAGTTCAATGAGAGTCCAACCATTACATTAATAGCACACCTTACAGCTTACAAAAACCAAAGCACCAGCTCACAGTCTACTGGATTCGCTCTAAGAAGCGGGGCATTTAAACCTTGCACAAAGAGCTCTCAACACTAAGAAATTCTTTAATCATCTTGATTTGAGAGGATTATGACATGGATCAGTTGTAATATGAATGGCATGCTGGTAAAATTCTCAGTGTATTAAAAAAACCACACATGCAAAGTAAATACACGGCTAGCCCAACTAAACTCTGTTGGAAGATTAGGTTAAGCTTTAAATAAGCTATGAGCATAATTCTTCAGATGTTGAGTCCCAGGAAACAATCATTTTAAAACAGTCTGGCACTCAAAACTAGAAGATTCCACATAACTGCTAAACTGGCAGGGAAAAGGACGGCAAAGAATATGGGATACATTTCCTACTATGAATATTTTCTTTTTATCTATTTCCATACCCTCCAAAATGTGCATGTGTAAATCCACTGTGCAATTTATTGGACTCAGATTAAAATAAATTAATCCCTCATCAGTGACAGCCAAATGCAGCCAATGAAAATGCCGAGTCTTTTTCACTGTGCATCAGGAAAAAATGAAATAAAAATCGTAAAATGGTGATTAAGTGCTTCCCTCACCCAATCCAAAGCCTTTGAATTTTTTGGAATAAACCTGCAAAGCCAACTGAGGAACTCCAATGAGCCTTCAGAGTAGACAGTGGAGCTATACTGATCAA
This sequence comes from Limnodromus scolopaceus, assembly GCA_028565335.1. Classification (NCBI taxonomy): domain Eukaryota; kingdom Metazoa; phylum Chordata; class Aves; order Charadriiformes; family Scolopacidae; genus Limnodromus; species Limnodromus scolopaceus. Next base: position 62,618,787 of record JAOXNO010000013.1, on the reverse strand, counting down.
AACAGCACTTGGGAGTAATCATTACCACTGTGTCCCTGGAGTTGGCTTCTAGCTCTCCATCAAAAATACATCTCCATTTCAGAATCAGACTCCTCAATCACTCTAAAACAAAACTGAAAATGCCATAATTCAAGTCAGGAATTACATATATGATACATCCAGTATTTCAGTATCTGGTCTAAGCTAGATTTCTAATTTCACTGTCAACTGAGAGAATGGGCATCTCAAGACACACGTGTCTGTCTTTGACAGGTGGAACCTGGAAGCTCAGCTTGAATTAATTCTCTAACCCTCATATGGTGAAAGGTAGGCAAGATGCATCTTCATCTTGCCCTCAACAAGTTTCCAGGAGCAGCTCAAATCTGAAAGTGTACCACAGTCAAGAAATCCTTTAGGATTTACTGCATCTTTCTTGTTGCCATGAGGAAACAGACTGAAACAAACAGCCTCCCCAAATAAAGAGCCTTTTCTGAACTTCTGTCCATGCTTTCTGAATGGACAAGGAAAAGGTGAGGCACTACAGCTGGAGTCTTTGCAAATAATCCTCTTTTAGTTTTTGCTATGCAGAGTTTGAATGCTATTAGCCTGAGCAGCACTTTGACTAACAGCTGGCGATGCAGACAGACAAGGGATGTTCTGAGAAGTCTGGTGTGCTCATGACGGCTCTTACTTTTCCTCTTCACCCTGCAAGGGCAGAGCTTACAGCTGGGCATTTGTGGGCAAAGGCAGGAAGAGAACAAAAGCACCATTTGCACGCTTCCTTCTCAATTTCTGTTTCTCAACCATATGTTTGAAGCAGTCTTGAAAAGGCACAAGCAAACTGGGAAGAAAGCTGCAATACTCCTTTCCACTAACTGAATCTACCTGAAATACTACAGCTCATCGACTGTATGGTACCAGCTACCTGCCTAAGAGGGAAGCTGCAGGTCATACAGTCAAACCCAGGTTAAACAGAAGGGCCTTAATACAGAATAAACCATCCCCGTTACCAGCTTTTAAGGCACTCTCATCATCCACTTCAGTCCCACCAGTCACACAACAGCTGCAGGAGTTCCTCCCACCCAGAGACAAGGTGACAAACCAGGATAGACTGAGGGAGAGATCCTATTGACAGGGAGACACTAAAAGCATACACGAGGAGAAGGGGAAGAGCTTGCCCTAACACACAGAGCAACAGCCTATTTTCTGCCCATTCAAGTTGGACGGGATGTTAACGCAGATCTTCAGCACACAAAGTACTGAAAACAACAGGTGAAGAAAAACAGCACCCTTAGAAGGTAGTGTATGTGTACCCTTCATCTGCCCTCTGGATCCTAACATACTGCCCCAGCAGTATAAGCTCCTTTCACCCCCAAAGGGCAGCATGCATGTAAATAAAGCGTCCAAGCACAGGATAAGTACAAATACTCACACAACATGTCTGGGTGCCAGTGTAAGCCATGGTCACTTATTTGTATTTTGAAACCCAAAGGCTCAGTATCTTTAAATATTAATTTCAATGAAGCTTTTTTTTTTTTGTTAAAAATTAAACAACGGTTCTTCAGTTTTTAAACAAAATTTATCCAGAGTTTGCCTGATGATTTTCTTTCCTTTTAACTGAATTAAATATTCTTGTTCCATGGTTGTAGCACAGCAGTCACATTAACTTGTAATGAATACTTAAAATGCAAAAAAACAATATTCTTTGCTCTGTTGAGTTCTCGTCACACTTCTGTTATTTTAATACAAAGTACACTGCAATTGCACAGAAAACTACTTCTGCTTTAAAAAGTCATAGCCCATAAATCATCCATTAAAAGTAAACACAAGAACTTTGTAAAGAGCATCAGGACATATATTTAATGGATGCATTCAAAAGAATAACTTTGTCTTAGTCAGAAAAAAGTTATACTTCACACTCACATAATGACTTGGAGCTATAAAGCACTCCAAAAGAAAGCTACAAAGCTATGAATTATGACTTGAATAAAGTCTAAAGACAACTTTTCAAGCTATGAAGTTACTTTATAGAAATGTCTATTACACAGCAGATGCAACCTCTTGACAAGTCTACTCTTTAAAACCACAGCACGTGTCACCACCCGTTGTAAAGCTACACAGGGCTGGGTCCAAACGGAGGAGAAAAATAGCCAAATATGAATGGCACGTCCTCTCTGCTCCCAAGATGATTAAAGGAAAAGGCCTGTGATAACCAGGTGGAGAAGGAAGCTGGGAGAGCTTTTGTCTTCCCATTCACCACCTCTGACCTTATGCAGTCACTCCACAAGAGCCTTGGCAAACCAAGCATTTCTACAGCTGCTCTCTGACATGCCCTTGAGCCACATGGAGGAAGTTTCAGAAAGGTGGGAATGGCTTAGGAGGGCTGAACTGCCTCCTGTTACACATGTTTCTCTCCATGTCAATGCTTCAATGACTTTAGAATCTATCTAGGTCCAAACAATTGCCCAAAGTCAAACAGGAAAACTGAGACAGAAGAAGGGGTTGAACCCAGACCTCCAGATCCTGGTGAATCAGTGCCAGACAGACAGGATTACTTAAGGAAAGACCAACAAATGGCCACAAAGAAAACAGTTGAAATCAGATTAAATTAATGAAGCGCCACATGGACCCAAGGAAAAGCATCAGAAAATGGGATGTCCCCTGCTCACGGCAGGGAGGTTGGAACTAGATGATCTTTAAGGTCCCTTCCAACATAAACCACTCTATGATTCTATGATGCTGTAACTGGAAAGGAAAGTTGTGGAAAGAGCAGAGGGAAGAACAGTGAAAGGTGGGGAGGGATGGGAGGGGAAGAGGAAGGGAGCAAAGCAAGGGAGGTGGAGAACATGCAGGGAGGCCAGACTGATAAGCAGTGAAAGAATTGTTAGGGTAAGAGTATCACAGCTATCGTTGGTGCCACAGAATGAATTAAAACTCACAGACACAGCTGTGTATTACAGAAGCTTTCTTTCATAACAGTATCAGAAAACTGCAGGTATGAAATGCATCTGTCACAAACTTGGGGTCACCTGACAATTTTGCAGCACTCTGAAAATACCGATAGTCCAGTTAAGGAGTAAATTGACCTATACTAGCTTGGTTACATTCCTTACTTTAATTATAGAAGTATGCCACAAGTACTGCTACATACTAATGCACATTATATGCTTTTCTGCTTTCCACAAAAGACAGGATCCCGGCTCTGGACTAATCTGATCCTCTCCATTAAGTCTGAGTCAGCCTTCAGACTTTCAGTCTTCAAACATTAGCTAGAAACTATTTAAATGTCAATGTTTTAACCAAAAGTCCTTTAAGAATATTTCCATCAAAACAACAACAAAAAAATGCAATAAGCCTCCTACTGAACTAATGGAACACTCACACCATGCTATTAAAAGGGCAGGATATTCAAATATTCCTGCAGCCATTTCATTTGAGCTGTGTGTACATTTTATATTTTAAACTGTGCAGTTTATGATGGACAGAAGGATCCTTAACAACATTGTTACTTGGTAAATGAAGAAGAGAATAAAAGACAAAGTGTAAGGGAACATCACAGAATGGTCCTTCGGACATCATCTAGCCCAACCCCCTGCCAAAGCAGGTTCACCCAGAGCAGGCTGAACAGGAACGCATCCAGGCGGGTTTTGAGTATCTCCAGAGTAGGAGATTCCAAAGCCTCTCTGGGCAGCCTGTTCCAGTGCTCTGCCACCAAAGTAAAGTAAGTTCTTCCTCATGTTGGAATGGAATTTCCTGTGTTCCAGCTTGTGCCTATTGCCCGTTGTCCTGTCACTGGGCACCACTGAAAACGATCTGGCCTCATCCTCTTGACACCCGCCTTTTAGTCTTGACCACTATAGAGATCAGAAGCTTTTATATGGCTTGGCTTATACATTATTTTTTAAATCTGTTTTATCACTATCACTGACATTAATAGATTCTTTCACTTAATATAGTAATGCAGATACATCTTTCACAGAGACATATTCCAGACCCAAAAAAATTATTCGGTATATATATGGTCATATGAGTGTATCAGCCACTAGTAATTCATATAGTTAGGAATTACATACTTCTCTGAGGTTTTATCATTAGCTTTTAGCTCTATTCTTGCAACAGAGACTATAAATTGTTTCATATGAAATATGAACTGGTTTATTCACATTGTTTAATGATGATACTGAGAACACAGCGTGTGTGAAAACTCCATTAAATATTAAATAATACCAATCCTATATTTTCCCAATGATTTGTGTGATGGTTTATGTATTTTAGGTTTAGGATAATAGCTCTTTCTTCAGAGTAAATATTTGTAAAGCCTTGAGCTTCCAAATCTACATGTCCATGCTTCAATTTAAGCACATAATGAGCCCAACAAAGACATGGGTAAGTGAGCATGTGACTGACCAGTTGGTCAGTCTTCAGCGTCTTCAGGAACACGCTGTTTTACTTTTAAGCAAGCAGGTGCCAGAGGCTCAGTAAAAGAAATGAAACCTAGACTGTATGCTTAAAAAGGTTAATCATGCATGTTAGAGTGACCTGGCAAAAAAAAAAAATTATATATATAAATACACGCTTAAGCACATTTTGAAATTGGGCTGTTTTGGTAGTGGCTCTTATTGATTTCAGACCCCATGTCATCTCCCACAGAATTCCACATCTCTTCTTGCAAGAACTTTTCATATGGAAGACCCCTCACCACTGACATCTCAAAATTCACCTTACTCTGAGACAAGAGTTAACAGAAGAAAGCCATGCTGTGGGACTCAAGGATTAATTCAAAATACAAACCAAATAAAGTGAAGACAAACAGAGGAAAAGAGATCTTGACACACTAACTCACATCACAGTATCATCTACCTTTCTAGATACATGTGCAGAAGAAATTTACTCAACTTATTTGGAAATTTAGAAGACTATGTCTCTTATGATATAAACAAACATATTCACATTTTTTCCCAGATTAAACAAAATTTATAAAACTTATAGTCATTAATATATTCAGACTGCAGCACATTTAGACTCTAGCAGCAAAAATTATAGAGGCTAACACTATTTAAATAATTGACCTGAAACAAATCAAGAGGGTAAGAAAACCAGTATTTTCTACCTCACATGTCTACTCTGCTTTAAAAAGCCTACTGATTTACCAATATTCTTCATTGCTAAATGCGTGGTACACTTAATGTCCGTCATCTTAATTTATTATCAGAATTCCTTAAATTACTTTCCCATGATTTTACCCTTCACAAGAACACTCGCCGGCTACTGTAAGGATAAACCAACAGAGATCTTAAAAACCATGAAGAAAATCTTTCTGTGGGAAAGCAGAATGCATTCATATGGAAACACAAAGTTACTACATGGCAGCCACTAAAAGCCTTATTTCGGAGAGCCAGACAGATTGAGGGAAAAGGAAGAAAACTCATTCCCATTTGTGCCGTGTCCAAACTGTCACACTGCTCATGTAAAAATAGAAATTAATGGTCTAACCATTATGTGATTTTAGCCAGTTTCAAGTCTCCACTTACAACTATTTAAAAGAAAGGTCTGATTTTCTAAGAAACAGAATGTAGTACTGTGGAAAGTGCTGTACCAGATCAGATCTGTGGTTCATCCATACCAGTACCCTGTGTCTGACAATGCCAGTAAGGGATGCTCTAGGACAAAAAAAAACCCAACAAAAACAAACAACAAAAACAACAACAGCAAAACACAAAAAAAATCCCAACAACAGTAGCCAGACGATGGCTAACCTATGTTCTGATTTGAAATAGTCTTTCTAATTACCAACTGGTTTAGAACTTCAGCGGTTGCTAGTGAGAGGACGAGGGGCAATGGGCAGAAGTTGGAACATAAGAGGTTCCACTCAAATATGAGAAGAAACTTCTTCACAGTGAGGGTG
>JAOXNO010000013.1:62597043-62612803 GCA_028565335.1 Limnodromus scolopaceus | reverse complement strand
GCTTCAGCAGGGGAGTTGGACTAGATGATCTCTATGGTCCCTTCCAACTCTAAAAAAATTCAGTGAAATTCAGTGAACTTGATACCTGAATTTTTACATCACAACCACAATTTGCTAGGAATATCTATCATAATGCCGGGTATTATTCTTATCCAACATAGTATTTTTGAACCAAAAGACTTCGTTTTGCAATAAAATCCCAAATTCTTTTGTTTCACGTGTATTTTTTCAGATCCCTAACCCTTTTTTTTTCTTTCCATGAAGTTTTTCTAAAATTATAATGCCCTTTCTGAGATGTGATTTCAAAGAATCACAGATAAGCTCAAACCATTGATTTTATATATCATGGGACATTCACTATTCTTTATTTTCTACATATCACTACATCTTCCTGACTTTTTAATGACCTCTGCTGTAGCATCAGAAGAGATTTTCACAAAATTGGCTACATCAATGTTTTCCTAAACCTTTACTGCTAATGCAGCACCCTGTAAAGTATTTTCAGTTCGCCATTTACCTACCATTCTGCATTGCTTTTGCTTTACCAACATTAACTTGATACCATATCATCTAGACGGTCACTTAGCTTTCTGCACAGAAACTTCAACTTTTTTTTTTTTACAAACCATGAATATACAATGAAGTCTTCATCAGGAAATCTTGCAAACCCATTGAGCACCCTTATATTCAGCACTTTATTATTATTTGCCTTTGCCATCAATATATGTATGGCAATACATTCAAACAATTCTACCAATGAGGAAAAAAAAATAAATTCCTCAGAAAGAGGTTTATTTCCTTTGAAAAAAGTTAGACGCTCTCTACCTATTGTTCCCCTCATGCTTAATGAAACATGCAATAACAAGAGAATCTGAAAGCCTCCGAAAATGTTTTTTCTTTAAAAAAGACAGATAAAAAAAAAGTATATATTAACAGCTTCAGCTTCACAGAGGAACAATCGGCAATGACACAGGTATAAAAGTGTCACAGCAGCCTACAGTATAAACTAGAAAGCTGCTGAAGGTCACCTGCTTCAGTCATCAGCAAGAAGCCTCTCCCTGATGCACCATCTCAACAGTATGGTAAGCATAGCAGACAGCAGTGACTCCCTACAAGATGTCCCCTAGGGACAAACAGAAATGGAGTTGGGAACTTTCCTGTAGAACATCTTCTATACTAGGAGCTCTCCATGGGCTTAAACAGAAGAAAGGTTGTCAAGAGATGGGCAAGCAGGTTAAACCCAAGCAGCCTACTGAGCTACGAACAACAAACTGTATGATACAGATACATTAGGATATCTGGGTATGAAAATATTTTCAGTGTTTGCATATTTCTAACATTTCTTTCTTTCCTGCTTCAATCGTATGCTAAAGGTCACCTCAGTACGTCAAGAGAAGCAGGCAGAGAAGCCAGCCACAACCTGGTCTGCTTGAAAGAGGCAAACTAGTTTGTTTCTTTTGTTAGCAAGGAAACGTGGTAGTGAGACTTTCCCACTGTGAGCTTTTTTTAAGGTAGAGAAGGGGCTGCTGCACAGGTCAAAACTGAGCCAGGTGACTCCCCTATGATGTGCCGTAAAAACAACGCCAGTGCTGATGAGGACAGAATGGTTCAGGCTTTTCTTACTTCAACACATCTACTCGTTTCTCAGATCCCCCACTGACAGAGTTGCTGCCAGTGGGCTCATAAATCTGATTTGACTGATGAGGTTCTCTAGGGAAAGCTTTTGAGGGGACTACACCACCTCCTACCTCAGTCCCAAAATGTACATCAACCTGTTAAGAACTTCCACTTCCCACCTGCAGATAGATAATTTGGTGGAAATACTTAATCAAGATCCTGTGCTATATTTAACTCAACAGATAGTCCCATGGGTGAAAAATATTCAGCTAATGAGAAACAAAGAAACAAAGTTAATAGCAAAACAGACGAAATAATATGCCTTTGACAGTAAGTTTAACATCATCACAAATCACATACCAGTTCAGTCCCTTTAAAGAAGAAAGGACAGAAACAATGGTGTTAATGCTGACCTCTGCAACCCTAAGTTATCAACTGGCTTTCTGTCAAGAGCAATCTTTGACATGGAGGGTTGGATGGGCAGGAGGACACTGAAGTTGCAGCACTCCACATGAACAGCTCGCAGCTCCTACAGCCTCCCTGGCCTATGCTTCAGGTCACTCCATCTTGAGGCGTGACCAGAAAAAACACTCAGGAGACAGCAACTGCATAGAAGATGATACTTTGGGGTCAGTATAGTACATTTTCTTTGAACTACTTCACTACGAGCCACTTAAGTTCTACTTCAGTGGAGCTCCCACACAGGGTCAGACCTGAGTGAAAAGACATTTGCTGACTCTTCAGGAGCTGTCCTCCTTCCCCAGAATTTGCCCGCAAGTGCCGCAGTCTCTCACAGGCAGGCAAATATGGACAAAATAGTGCAAGAGCAATTTAAAAATCCTTCACATCCCAGGTGGAGACATTTATTTCCTAGGGCTTTTGATTCTCCAGAGGGAAGCCTGCTGTTCATTTACATGGGAAAGAACAATGAAAAGGAGCATACACTTTGATTACCAAACATGGCATGGTGTGTTAGCTCCTCTTTCACATTTGTAGGATTCCACAGAAAACAAATAAACTAAAATAAAATATCTGCCTCCATACATAAAACCTAGAAAAGTTATTATCTGAGTAACACACAACCTACTATTAGTATATTGCTCAAGAATAGTTTCAGCTGTAAAACTACCATCACACTAATAATTTTTTAAAAAAATAATTTAGAAAAGAAATACCGTCTCCAGAGACTCTCAAAGATAAGGGTAAATTGAAACAATTGTAGCTATCAATCTACATTTCCTATCTCTCTGAAAGGCATTATTGCATCCTAGGGATATGTATACTAAGTACATTGAAGCACTCATTTTCAAAGTAATTGAATGGTGTTAGGTACCACTAACAATTTTACAGGCGCATTTTAGTTCTTAATGTTAGTGATGAAATACATTCATTTTGTTCTGGCATATTAATTATTTTAATATGAAAGAATTTCCTATATTTTTGTGCCACATTCACAGCAATAGCACACTAAAAAGTTCTTGTATACAGTCATCACTGGATTAAACATTGTGAATGTTTAGTATAGGTAAGTTACCCAATACACCGTGCTTCAGAACAAAGCAAAAAGAAACTGCACTCAGTGTAAAGTCTTCAGGTTTGGCTGGGTTAACAGGGTGGTTATGAAAAAACATACAATTTGATATGAATGCCTTGCCTGCTTCCTGCAGTAGAAGCAGCAACAGCTATTAGTGCTCCTCCTTAGTCCTGCTTGGCTTCCTCTCCAACATTGCACCTCAAAAGGGACAAGTGGGATCTCTCCACAGTGCTCCATGCACCGTCACAATGTTTTCCATGCAATGATAAACCACTTATTTAGAAAAATGCAGTAGCAAAAAAATGTTCCACTAATAGTTAACAGACTCAGAACTGCACATGGTTTCTAGTGTGAAATGGTGAATACAGGATATTAGGTGCTGTTATTGAGCCTTTGCAGAGCAAAATGCAGGAAACGGGATATCCTAATTTTGCTCTTGATAACAGAAAAAAAAAATATTTCACACTTACTGCAAAGTACTAGAAAAAAGTAGAACCAGAAAGGGAAAGAGAAAATAAATAAATTAATAAAACATAATTAAATTTAGTTTGAATCACGTGGCAAAGAAATATATTAAAGCTGAACTAGGATAATGCAATCATGAGGATGCACCTCTTGTTAAAATACAAGCATGAATGGTAGCCTTGTGATGAGAAGCTTAAGGCCACTGCTTCCTGGAATATTTTCCACTTGATCTGGCTGAACAAATATTAGGGAATTTAACTGGGGAAAGGTACGTCTGTGGACGTTCACAAATCTGCAGTTGTCCCTGTGATCGGCCTAAAAACTTACAGGAGCATGAGACAGTTTGGTTTTCGTGTCTGGCAAAAGAAAACAGTTCTCACTGGCTTAGCATACACCTCCTCATGAACAGAGGTCCATTGAGAGCAGGGATTGCATCCCACCAGAAATCCACTACATAGCTCTGGGTTTCTCATCTCGTACTGTTGTCTGAATTTAACCTAGAGACTTCATCTCCCTCAGCAGCTGCCTGCATGACCAGCTGGGTCTCTCTGGACTTGCAGAACAGCACACACGTCAAACTGCCCATTCCCACTTCTGCTGGGTCTTCATATGTGGAGAGAAAAATAGAGGAGCACAGAAAGAACAGAGCGCTTCTCCCAACATATGCTTTTGCTCAAACCAGAGAACTGGCTGCCTTAAACAGCTTCTCCCAGCGACACAAGACTCACAAAAAGCATGGAAAAGCTGAAGCGAGAAGCAAGCAGTCACTTCTTCAGTAGACCTAGTGGATTTTGAACCATTTCTCTCAGCAGGTGGAGAAGAAACAGCACTATATGTGGAGAGGTAAATATCTCCCTATATTTGTCTGCTATCTACCAAAGTAAGATTTGTCTCAGTGCCTGCCAAAAGGACAGAGAAACTATTGCTCTTCCCTCCACTGGGAAATGGAAGAAAGTAATGAGAAACCTCCCATAACCTAATGCAAGACTGACAAAGGCGAAGAACAAATTTCTCTCACCTTGGCATGAGGAGTCTGCTTCCAGGAAACTTTGTAGAAACTTTACTTACAAAAATCCTCAGACAAGAAAAAACAGCACAGAGAAAAATCACCATAATGGCACTATACCTATCAGAAAAAGCTATGTGGCTTGGCTGTTCTTAACATAAGAGGTCTGAGATCTGTCTAGACATAAGTAGAGGTTCAGAGGAGTTCAGTACTCTGAACAGGAGACTAGATCAGAACATGTCAATTTTGAGCTCTGTATAAAGAATTCTGTATCAGCATTTCCCAATAGAAGTCAATGCATCCGTTTCCAAAAAAAAAAAAAAAGGAAAACATATCAATGACTGAAGATATCCAGTGTGGACAACAGCCTAAATGTAAAAGCTTTTCTCTTCATTCTTTGCATCTTACTTAGTGATTCTGAGCCTTTAGAAATGGTAAGCCAAGCATAGAATCATAGAATCCTAGAACTGTCTAGGCTGGAAGAGACCTTTAAGATCATCTAGTTCAACCATCAACCTAACTCGGATAAAAACCCCCACTAAACCATGTCCCCCAGCACTATGTCAACCCGTCTTTTAAATACCTCCAGGGATGGTGCCTCAACCACTTCCCTGGGCAGCCCATTCCAATGCTTAATAACCCTTTCAGAGTAAAAATTTTTCCTAATATCCAATCTGAACCCTCTGAGAGGTCAACTCTGGTAGTCTCTCCCTCATATGTTTTTAGTGTGCACCACTCAGTCTGTAAAAAGTGGAGATACACCATGATGTTTTCAAGGAGAAGAATATATTCAGTCATTTTATCCTTTATAGGGGACAAATGTTTCCAGTCACTTTCATTATAATATAATCATCATTCTTCAGTAAGAACAAAAATTTGACCAAAAGAGTTGGCTAAAACGACATCCACTTACCAACCAAAGGACAGAATAGTATTTGAATCCACACTAAAATAAACCTGAAATTCAATGAACTAACTCTTGAAAAGACAATTGTATTACAAAAGATTAGGTTTCACTGATCTTTTAAAACTCAAGTTTACAAACCTGCTCCTGACTTAAAGTAAATTTACAACATATGCCTGTAGACAGATGTACAAAACTGGATGACATATACTGAAGTTTCAGATCGCAATTTGTTATTGCACACTTAATTACTAACACTTAAACAGCAGCGAGATGAAATCTCAAATGCTATGAAAAGTATAATTTATTTCTTGTGGCAGATATTAACCAGCCTGTATTAACGATTTTTGGAACTATTACTAATGAGGAAAAATAGCCATCCCAGCACGGCAGCAATATCTGTAGTAAAGAGACAGTCTTCTAACCATTAAAAAAAAAAAAAAAATGTGGAGTAGGGGAATATCATACCATAAGATTAGAAAAAACGTTTCCTTAAGAGGATGTTTATGACAAAATTTCTAAATTGCTGACACAGTAGAGTGAGGGAGAAATTCTGAAATTGTTTCCAGCAGCTGGGCTGTATGAGTAGTCTCAGCAGCTATCGGCTAACTCGAGTTTGTGTTTGTGCTATTCCGCCAGGGTCTAGTCATTGTATTATACAGAACTGGGCAGGGATCATCAGGGACAGCAAGGTGTCCTCTGAGCAGACCAGCTCCTTTTCTGCGCTTTTTTGCAGGGCAGAATAGTGGGAAAATGGTCAAGATATGTTTTCTATTATGCTTTTATCAAAAGCATAAAGATATGACCATATTACTTTAACCTCCAAGGTATATTAAAATTATATACAGTCTTCCGCAGTATGTAAACGAAGCCAGGAATGTGGTGGTTATGCATAGGTACATTTCCTAAGCAGAAAGAACTGCTGTAAATTCAGTTAGCCAGAGTAAATGGAAAATTCAAGAACTATACAAGCATATTATTCTACTATTTCACTGTTTTAGCTGATGATCAAAAGCCACTGACTACAATATGCACTGACCATTATCTTGAAGGACTCCTGTGGAAGCTGTTACTTTTACTGTCTGTTTTACTTTTGTAGAGTTGTTTGAAAAGTGTCGTCTGGACACAGAATCTTCTGGATTCTGGCTTTTTTTGTCTTTCCCTTTGGGAAGCTGAGGTGAGGAACTATTTTCTCCTGGGTCACTGGATCCAACGGTAGATTTAGATTGCCGATCATTTCCCTGAAAAGAAGTGTATGCAATTAGCACTGACGAAAATGACAATTTTTTTTTTTTTTAATTTCAATATTATTTCAACTTTTTAATACTAAGGATTGGTATCAGGTGTTAAAGAAGCATATTAATTTACAATCAGTACAGTTAAGCATTACCTTGAAGTTCCAGTTTTCTGGATCCTATCTCATCAACTTACTATATGATCTGACTAATTAAATGGTCCTCAACAACTCCCAGAAAAAAATAACACATTTATTATAAGAAAGTAATTTTTCATTTGATGAAAAGAATGGCTAGATGAATCTATACATGCATACTTATGATATACAGCTATATCTCATCTATACATATGTGTGGAAAATCACAAGATGTAACATATATAACTTGTGAATAATTCATTGCCTGCATAAATGAGACATGGGCGTTAATCTAAGTGCCAAAAGTAGCTGGAAGAGGGTAAGGGCCTTCATATGGCAGTAACACTGTGATTGCCAAGTGGTCACTAAGAAAGGGGTCTACCCACACATCACCTCTGAATCACCTCCAAGGACATCAGCCACTTCCTCTGGTTGCTCTGTCGTGTTTCTAGAAACAGAACCAGAAACCTTGTCCTTATTTCTACAGCTTTCATTTATGTACAATCCTGAGTGTACTAGCCAGAGCTTTTATTATTTATACACATTTTTTTCAGTCTAAATCTGTTCACAATCAACACTGTAAAAACCTGAACTGTATATAGCACCCTTTATGGTGCTGGTGATATTGTTCTAGGCTGCGTAAAGACTTTACCAACTGAACGCCCTCATCATTGTCTCTCATTAGGGGCTGTCAGCCTCCTACTTTTGCCAGTCTAACAGCACATGTAGCTTCTCCTAATCCAGTTCTGTCAAAACACTCCATATAACAACAAAACACTCTGGCAGATAGGGCAGAAAACCTTATCATTATCTGGAACTGCTCACCTTATCACAGTCCTAGCTGAAACACAGAAGATGAATATATTCTACTTAATTGTTTTGCTTAGTGTAGCTGCAGGAACAATTCATGTCATTTTAGAACTTGCCCACCAGAAAGGCCTTTCATTCTGCAATGGTCATGGACAATTCTCTTTACCTCACTGCTAAAGTTAAAAGGTAATACTGTATAAAATTAAAATCTTTCAGAAAAATAACTCCTGAACAAAATACTGCATCTCTTTAAAAAAACTTGTGTATGCTATTACATTTTTATGTGATTCTTCTAGTTTTCACATAACCAGTAGAAATCAGTTCTGTTTAAAATATCTTATTTAAATACCATCTATCTTTTACAATGTAATCTACCATTTATCTACCAATACTCTCAAATCTACCACTAATCCTTTCTCTAAAAAGAAAAAGGCAACCACGGCAACATTCCAGTTTCTTCTGCTTCAAACTGAAGACTGTTACTCCCAAGCAATAATGGTTAAAAAGTGTAGATATCAAATTGAAGCAAAGAATTGTATGATTTATACCAGTTCAAGTGTTGCAATAGATCTTTAAGAGCAGTAGTACATATTCCTACCTCTTTAAGATTTGACACTTGTTCCCAGTGCGTTACAATCCCAACGGAATAAAAGTGAACGTCAAATAATTTTCTGTACATGTTGTTAAGTATTAGTAGAAAAGGCAAGAAGTTAAAACTGTTAATGAGTTATATTTACAAACGATAGAACTGCAAAGCGCGGGTTTTAAGAAACAAACCCCACTGGAAAGTATGTTCTTTACTGAGGTTTTATCTTCCACTGAATTTCAACAGAATGGAACAGACTTGTATGTTTTATTGCTTATTTGGTTTAGTGGCTCCAGGGTTTTTTGTTTTGTAAACAGTGAATGGACATGATCAACTACCACAATTATAAAGACAGACTGTAAGTCTGACTCTGAACCCTCTTGTACTTATATAGTAAACTTCACTTATACAGAATCGGTGCAAACAGATACTTATATTCTGATTTGACACTGTTTTAAATCCACAGTGAACTCATATTGTACACATATAAATAGCTATATAGGATACAAAGCAGCGGAAGGTTAAGCTCTGTATTTAATTGTTAGCTAGGACAAAACACACCAGACAGGAAAGTGTTTTAGAGCCTTATTCAGACCCAGCGTGAAGAAACACCTTTTTTTGCAAGACATTTTGTAAAAGGTTCTGTGTTTTTCCTTCAGGTGAAGAATTTGAATAAATAAATACACAAAGATCGCTGACAAGGTTTATGCAAAAGACCTCAAGGCAGCAGTTATCTTTGCTATGGAAGGTTTTACAAAAAACCAAGCAGCCATTATTGCAATAATATTTTCTCAGATCTCTTTTGTCTAATTGACACTGCAAATAGCTACAGATTCATCAAGCTTTAATAAGCACACCACCAGGTGGGTGTGTATTTTTTCTCTTCAGATTTAATTAAAACCCAAAGGACAGGGACTTTCCATCTGCTGGAATTAAGCAAAATTAAAAACAAACTTCATTATGGCACTTGATACTTACACTGCCTTTAGACTTTCGAGATCCCACAATCGGAGGTAGTACAGAGGCTTTGGAACTGCAGAAATAAGCCATATCTTAGAATTGTGTCCACTGTCACTATCAGAGACACTATATATCTATAACCAAGTCGTGTAACACCAAGTTGGCTACAGCAACAGAGTTAATTGTTTTATTCATGGCACATTTTTAGTAAGAATCACATGTTTCTGTTCACTAGACTATATTTCAATGTATAATCATTAACTTATTCGAACAAATGCATTACATTTCCCCACAATGCATACTTTATACACAGAAAAATTAGCAGAGCAGTATTCAGTGAATTACTGTGACAGATCCTTACAACTAAGATAACGAAAAGTTCCAGCAATTTCAATAAAACTGTTTACATCAATTGATCAACACAGCTTTTCACCATCCTTAAATTCATTTGTTGCAAATGCTGCTTCCCAAAACACTTTCAAGTTATTCACATTGTCTACAGTTACTCATTAAAAAATAAATAAATAAATATAAAATATATGCAGAATATGGGAAATATTCTCTAAATTACACCAATTTGTGGGACAAATTTTCATTTCTTTGCATTTATTTCAATGAAATGGCTCCCAATTTTCATGTTTTCCAAAGATACAAAAAGCTCCTTACAGACACCAAGTTTAGGACTGTATTATGTGATAATTCAAGCCTATAGAAAATAGACCCAAACACAAAGCATTCTTAAGTGACCACACATTCCACAAAACTCTACCAAGCAAGAGTAGATCTAGACTGGTGTGGCTGTACCTGGTCTCATTCAGTTGTACACATTTGTACCCCAGGGAAAACAAACAAACAAACAAACAAACAAACAAAACCAAACAAATTAAGCCAAGTCAAAATAATCCTCTTTCTGACATCCATTTTGTGATACATGATCACTGACATGTTTACGAGGTGAAACCATCTGCTGAATTTCCATTTTCTCTTTTCTTTTTGTCATCTTAACTTTCTCAGAAGTTGTCAATAAAGTTTTGCGTCCATACTAATCCATCCATTCCTCATTCTTGGAATGATGATTTTGTATTTTACTGGTGGTACTTTGTAAATAAATTGACACACACATGCACAAGAGAAGTATATCACACACGTATAGAACTTACCCCTGAGGCTTTCTCGTTGTAGATTTGCTAAACAACAGATCACTGTATGGCAACTTCTTAAACTTTTCTCTACCCACTGCAACATAAATTTGCCCGTTCTCCAAGTCTGACCCATTCTGAACAAGTTTTCCATCTAAAGTGTAAAGTCTGAAAAATATGAAAATGCTTCATATAATAAACCTTCACGTTCAGTTAAGTGTATGAAGAGTGTTGAAAGCTGTGTTAATCTAAACTCACTAAATCATGCTGAATTTCCATATATGAAACCAAGTAAAGTACAGTGCGCATCATACAATGATCAGTTGCTTCATAAAAAAGACAAGGAAAGACAGCAAAACGATGACCTAAATCACAGTTTATATAAAACTAATAAAATATGAAGTGCTATGACAGATGAAATACTCTCATAACTTCTAAAATGAAATAAATTACTTTGTACTTAGAAGGTCTTCACTGCCTTTCCCTGATACCATGGAAGGGATCTATTCCGTGAGTTCCTGACCTCTCTCATACCAAGTTCCACCTCCCATTTGTGCTCTAGGCATTATGCAGAAATCTGGGAAGAAGTGGGCATTCGTGGCTCCATGACTGAAAACCCAGAACCTGTCCACTTAATGCAGACCAAGTTGATAATATCACATTTATGTTATCATATTGTGTAGATCAGAAGGTTGGAATGTGGCTGTATCTGGTGGGGTAAGGCTGGAAGTAGCAGGAAATACAATCATACATTATAACAAGAAGCTGTGTATCTTAGGCACCTACAATACTAATTATTATGTCTGTTACACCAGGTAGATTTTTACCACAATAATTTCTGTTTGTACACTTTACTGAGAAAGAAGAATGCAAAAGGTACTGGGCTGGGTGAAGCAGGCGAGGTTAACACATCATTTCTATGCTGTCCCAATTACTACTTTGTCAAGTTTGTGATTTTATTTAAGGATGGTCAAAACAATGAAGAAGGAGAAAACATTCAATAATAAATAAGCTCTTTCCCATTAAGCACATTCCAAAACTCACCAATATTTACATTTAATTAAAAAGTCAATACTAATGGTTTTGCATTTAAGTCTTAAATGCAGGAATGTTGAATGGCCATCTTAATTGCCTCTCTAGAAGCCTTCTACAGGAGCTTCTATATGTGTTATTCATAAATTTCAACACAATGCAAGGAGATATAAATTTATATATACAGCTATACAATGAACCTTTTAGGAAGAATAGTAAAAGCCTGTCTTGAGAACACCCCTGACGTATAAACTGCAAAAATTTTCAGTTTAATAGAGACAAAGCTGCTTCTTAAGTTCATATACATGGTCCTATATGTATGAACTCCTGAAAATATTATGGACAAATATCTGGTAGTATCTAGCTCTATTTTTCAGTTATTATAGTTATTATTTTCAAGGTGAATCAAACACAATCAGTCACTCTAGATGAGAGTGAAATTAAAAATTCATTTTAAAAAAACGGAGCTTAAGGCAAATAAATCAAAACAAACATCACACAAGTTTTGTGACACTTAATTCTGAAGCCATTCACCCACCCACCTGGCCACAACCATTCAAAGACCAGCTGGATTCTCTCTGGCTAGTATTATGCAATAAAGATGTCCTTGTGGTCACTTCTTCTGGTCACTGGGGGATGACCTAGGGCTTGTCCTGTGGAATGTCAGCAGACTTCCATTTTCCCTCCCGAATCCAAGCCAAAAAGTGCAGCCAAAACAAAGCAAGCATACAGGCTGACAAAGGAGATAGCAAAGACACAACTTGTGGGACCAACATCTCCACATTCCCTGTTGCTAATGCACCAGGTACCTGCCTATCAGGTTGCTGTACCCCATCCCCATGTACAATCTGGCAAGCAGAAAAGCTTCTTTCTCATTGTCTCCTCTCTCATCTTTCTTACTTACATCCCTGTTTTGATGGGGATGATCAATAAATGGTTTTCAAAAAAACCACACGTGAAACTGCTTACAACTTGGCAGCTTTGTAAGTCTTTTAATAGCATGGAAAAGAAAAACTCCCATATACATAATGCAGGTTCTCGTAATTCCACTTATCCTTCTTTAATGAGAAATTATATCTTTCCAGCATCAGTGGTCTTATAGGACCGCCCCTAATGCTAACATACTTTCAGTAAAACCCAGCAATTAATGTGTAACTTATTAAAGAACAACGATCACTTTACCAACGGATTTAATATGTATTCCTGGCATTTTAAGGAAAAGAAAATGAAAACTGGGTTAATAGAAAACCAGAAAAAGGAAAACATTAAATAATTCAAAATGTCCTGTACGTTATCTCATTTTTTAAAGGATTAAAACTGAGCACTGATTTCTCAAAAGCAATCCTAGCTATGTATGGAATGATTTATGCTTTCCTGTACATCACTCAGTTTCACCAAGGAGTGACACCAAGTAACAAGAATAAAATGTGAAAGGTTTTTAAATTGCTAAACAATCTGAGATCAGAAAGAATTGGTATGTTGTAAACAGCTGTTACTTTGCCTCCTTCCGAGTTATACTAGCTGAAAACATATCCAGAAAACTGCAACCCGTGTGTAGGTCTACTTTACTGCAAGTAGAAGTGGTGATACCAGGAACAAAGAAATGCAAGGCTGAGAGGAAAAAGTTAGATGGGAACTATAGTCAACAGATAGAATTACCTTAATCTTTTATCGTCTGTATCAGCTCTGGGAAAGCAATCAGAAGAACTGACAGACTATTTTATCTTCACTGATTTGAGAAAGATTTTGCAAGCTTAGCCTCAGACATTCCATAAGCTGGGAAGAATGATTTTCCACAAAAGGCCCTTTCCAATCCGAGGAACGGATTTCTGTAATGTGCTCTGCGTGGGGCAACACTGGAATGTCAGCAATTTAACAGTACACACCTTGGGAGCCTGCTTACACTGCAATGCTTCTCACGGAAACTGCAACTATCATTTTGCTCTAAAACTTGCAACAACTGTTTTAGAGAGCTTATTTTACATTGTAAAAGCCCTAAGGGACTGAAACTTACTGATCCGAAAGGTAATCTCCTATTCCTATACCACAACTCCTCAGACCAGCTGAGATACTGGAACTGACAAACCCCACCTACAACTTTGGCCCTGGCTCTTACTAGGAGGCTGACCTGGCTGAGTATAAAGTCTATTCTAGTCATAGCACAGGTCTTCCAAAACCAAAGAACCTATAATATTTTCCTTGAAATTGCTTGCTGCAATGAATTTTCAGAACTATCAAAATTAAAAGGTAATGTGTGGATCACATCTATTATTGCACATTCCAAACATCTTCACCAGCTTTACTGGTGAAGTTGTTTTATTTTATTTTATTGACATGAACTTAATTATTAATACTAAATATATTGCATTGTTATTGTATTATTACATGCCTACTAACCAAATATTTAATCAAGAAATAACAGTTGAAACAAATTGGGGCTTTTCTTTTTTTAAATAGCAGTTGAAATGAAAACCTGAAGGTTACTTGGAGTCAATGTATTTGCATTTCGTGTAAAATATTTTCTTAGTGGAAATTCCCATGAGGCAGGAATGACCAATTATATCTTCTTATGGAGTTTTAAAAACATATCTACACATATCAAATGTATCTTGCAAACATTCAGCTTCTTGATACCTGTGAACAGCTCCACTTCTGAGGGTAACTTTTCCTGTAACCATTTCGAGAATATGATCCCAGTGATTCAATGTTTTCCTGGGAATAAGGAGGCGCGTTACAGGGCTAATAAGGTCTCCATTAGCAATCAGGCTGAAATAAAGCAAAGTAAAATAATTTAGGGATGCACTTTAAACAAAACTCATCTGAAGTTAAGACACCCCTCTAAAATGGCAGTTCACCAACTGAAAATTCTACTTACAAAATAGTGTAGGGCTCCTGGAGTGGTTTTCGAAATCGAGCTGACACAGTGATTCTACTGTGAGTAACTGGCTTGACCTGCAAGGACAAAAAGAATTAAAAATTCCCCAGAACTAACAAATCAAAAGAAGGTATCAAACCCAAACAAACATACAAAAATCATAGTACATGCATTAATAAGTTGGCTGTATTTCTAAAAAAAGACCATAAAAGCTTAAAGGATTAAATAGACGGCATGCACTGAGACATGCTTTCAGATAGATGTACAAATTTTATTTAAACTGGCAATGCAGTCTAATGATGTGATGTGTTGCGCCTTTATCACATCCTGTGCTAACTTAAGTAATAGTTCTCATTTAATTTATGGAAAATGGTGTGGGCTCCAGTGCTTTAAGTCTTTGCTTGGATTTTCACACAAATTCATTTAGTGCTGACAGGACAGGACTGCTCTCCAGATCTTTCTCTTGTATATACTAAAAAAAGCAAGAGAGGTGCTCAACCTACTAAATATTCTAAATGGCTAAAAATTATTGTTAAAATAATCAAATCCGACTGCCAACATAACCCAAAGAATCTCACACAGCAAATTCTGCACCAAGTACATAAATCCTGGAGCTAAGATAGGTCTCTTAAGGGAAAAAGCAACCAACAAAAGAAAAGTAAAAGTGGCATTCCTTCATGTACTATCACTTCAAGTGAAAGACAGCAACAGGTAAATCTGTTGAACAAAATCTGTTCTCAATATCTGTTAAAAAAGAAGCATATCTATTCTGAGTTCAACTCACTTCAGCTTTTTGCTTTTTTGAAAGGCCCTTGAGAGCAGTGTAGCCCTCCCAATCTTTCATTTTCTGAGAGACTCGGAGGACATGAAAGCCTGCGCTGCTGATGGACGGAGGATGGCAGAAATAGCCTTTGCACAGCACAGTGACTGAACAGAAGCAATCAGCAGCAGCAGAGGCACGGTGATCTGAAGCTCTGTGCAAAGGGATATTTTGCCCAGAGACTTCTACAGGAGGAGAGACAGCAAGAAAGATGTTACTGCCACATTGTGCTTGTGGACCAGACTAGGAAGCGGGCTCCTGGAATGGCTGGGGACCTTCCCTTGACACAAACAATTTACTAGGCAGTGCATTTACTCCTTAAGATCTATTTCATAGATACATGTTTGTCTTGGCCTCATACAATGAGAAATTTTGTAGTAGACTG
Source organism: Limnodromus scolopaceus (assembly GCA_028565335.1). Lineage (NCBI taxonomy): Eukaryota > Metazoa > Chordata > Aves > Charadriiformes > Scolopacidae > Limnodromus > Limnodromus scolopaceus. The sequence continues at coordinate 62,597,298 of JAOXNO010000013.1, read as the reverse complement.
CACATAAACTATGCCTTAATGCCTAAGGCACCTCGAGTACTGCGTCCAGTTTTGGGACCCCTACCACAAGAAAGACATTGAGGTGCTGGAGCAGGTCCAGAGAAGGCCAACGAAGCTGGTGAGGAGTCTGGAGAACAAGTCTTATGAGGAGCAGCTGAGGGAGCTGGGGTTGTTCAGCCTGGGGAAGAGGAGGCTGAGGGGAGACCTTCTCGCTCTCTACAACTCCCTGAAAGGAGGCTGTAGAGAGGCGGGGGT
>JAOXNO010000013.1:62574605-62596943 GCA_028565335.1 Limnodromus scolopaceus | reverse complement strand
ATTGGAATGGGCTGCCCAGGGAGGTGGTTGAAGCACCATCCCTGGAGGTATTCAAGAGATGAGTTGACATGGTGCTCGGGGATATGGATTAGTGCTGGGTGGTGTTTTGTGTGGTGTGGTTTTTTTTGTTTGGTTGGTTTTTTTTCCATTGGTTGGACTAGATGATCTTAAAAGGTCCCTTCCAACCTAGGTGATTCTGTGATTCTGTAATTGAAATTCACAGACTTGCTGTTAATTCCAATATATTCTGAACCAGGTGGAAGATTCACACCTACTACTACAAGCTTGGAAAGAGAGTAAGAGGTTGTTACCACATGGCTCATTAAGGGAGGCAAAGAAATTTTTGGAGGCTGCCAAATAGTATAGGACCTCAGCCATTCTTGTAGAAACATTTAGAGCACATTTTTTAGAGCTTAGCTGGTCGTTTATGTCACCAACATTTGAGATGAAAATTTACTGAGTCTCTAGGAAGAACATGAAACCACACCTTAAACTGCAACATCTGAAAAAAATTCTATTGCTGTTGTCAGCCATTAAGGGTTATTTGCCCAATATAAGCAGTCTAATAGAGAGTTTCAGAATACAGAAAAAAAAAAGATAACCTTCTAAAGAGTACGCTACTGCAGGGTGGGGCAATACTGACTTACTTGCACAGCATCAGGTCCTGATATTTAGGCTCCAAACACAAGTCGCATCCAACCTGCATAGCTGCTAGGTTGCTGGGCTAATCCCCTATAAAGTATCCAATATATAACTAGTAAAGCCTTCTATCTCTTTTTCTGAAAGTTGATTCCTCATCTACTCCCAATGCTCACTTATGCTATTGATACCTACGCTCGAGCTCCCACATGCTTCAAACAGTCCATTGAAGTTCTCTGATCCAATCTGCAACACTCAAATTTCAGCACTTTACTGGAACGAGCTAGAAAGCATTCGCTCAGCGTAAAGGAGCTCTTTAGGACAATCCCAGGTGTGCCCAATTATTTAGTTGTTCTTGCAAGCTGATGAAACCATTAATTTTGATGTATGCTCCTCAGAAGGCCATCATGTTATTGCATGCAGCCCAATCACCAGGCCCCCGAGAAAACAAGCAACCCAACAGATGTTAAGAGCTCATTTATTATTCAAAGGATTGTATTTCTGCCAATAATAGATACTGTGGCATCAGCTTGCCATTCTGGCTTTTGTGTTACTCTCTCAAAGAGTCATTAATATTTCTGGCAGCCTTCTGTGGCCTAACAAGTCAGCCCTGTTCTTAAACGAGCAAACTGCAGGGGACTCTAAAATGGGACCAGCTTGGACAGAGACTTAGAACATCTGTCTTTTCTACCTAAACATGACCTAAACCAGAACAAAATACAATCTTGCATTGTTTTTGCTATGCATGTTTAAATCAAATGTACCCCCTATACTAAAAGGTGAAAAGAATACCTTAGTACAATATTATCTCTGCTAATGTAACACCACAAAAATCAATGCATGGAAACACTAAGATGATTATTCCACTACTAAAACACACACTGGTGTTAAGCAGAGTGCATAGAACAAGACTTCAGTTTCTGGGAGCATGGAACAGAGTAGGCCAGACTAAATTAAGCAGGCACTGGACCAAGATGGCACAGAACTCTCTGCAGAGTCTTTTGCCACACCTGACATGAACAGGGGGGCAAGCATACTGCATCTTCTCTTGGAGTTCTCATGCTCTTAGGCAGATGTTTAGGCTTTCGTTGTTTGTCTGGAAGAAGAGGGATAACTAAAGTCTTTGGGACTTCTTGCCTCCTGAAGGCATATTTTATACCTAATCTGCGTCAGAGGCCAAAAGAAAGATAAACTATATTCATCCAGGACACAGGGAAACTCTGATGCTGCAAATGAGAGAGAGGAAAGCAGAAAATATATATATATATCAATTATAAGACAATTCCAAAATCAAACAGAGAGAAGTTCCTGCACAGGGGTGCTGCAAATGCGCTGTGTACAACACCTTTAATTTTGAAGCTGGCAAGCATGTAGACATGCAAGCAACTACAATACAGTATAATATAGTATTCCACAATGCACAAGAGATAACTCTTATAGATGCTCAATGTATGTTCTGGCTACTGCATAGTGTATCAAGCTCTCCGAGTACAGCAGCTCAAAAACTCAGCACAAGCAATCCTAGCCTGCTCTGAAGCCACCTTTTTAAAAAACAGTTTGGCTAGATCTGCACTGCATTGTGATTAAAAAAAAAAGCAAAAAAAAACCCAACCCAAAAAACAAACCAAAACCAAAAAAAAAACCCCACCCTATACCCCATTCTTCTAATAAACCTGACTGCGCTGTTCTCTTTTTTGGTTTTTTTTTTGAACAGTCTTCAAGCTACTATCTCATAGAGTTTAGAACTTCTGTCTGACCAATGTTAAATTATTATAATTATTATAATAATTATAAATTTTAATATAAATTATTATAATTTCAATATACAGAAGTATACATTAATAAAAGACCAAGCGCTCGGCCACTATGAATCAATCTAGTTCTTTTGAAGTACATGCAGTTATGCCAAACCACCCCAGCAGAAGATCCGATCCGGGATTTAATTAAAGAATACATGGTTCTGCTCCTATTTCGTTTGTAGGGGGTACCACTATGTCGCAGTGTCTGGAACAGCCTGACCCTTCTGGCACTGCAGAGTTACATATTAACAACAATGTGGTCTCGGGTGAAAGTTTGTGTTTACATTAAGAGACCAGCATCACTAGCCCCCTAAACCCTTTATTTTCTTTTAATTTCACTAGCAGCATTCTCAGCTGATGTAAATCAACACTGTCCCATTTACGTCAGCAACTGTAAGCAGATTTACACTAATCAATGGTCTGGCCCCATTATGATTTTATCTTTAAATTTTGTACATTTTCAGTTTGTTTGAAAAGACTCATTCAAGAGCAGCTTCCTCCATATCGCACGCACACGTGTTGCCAGCATTTCATAATCTGTGATGAGATACTCATCTGAGATATTACATGACAACATACAGCAGCAACACAAAGTATTAGGGGAGGAAAAAGTAAGCACTATATCAATTGAAACTCAGAGGGAACTTTAAGTGAGCTGGAAGCAATCAATCAAATGAAAATTTGCAAAGCAACAAGACCTAAACACAGTCGGAAATACACCATGGGATCACAGACACTCGAAACCACCATAATTTTTACCTTTCTCTTCTACAAAGAATTTGTTATTTCCCACAGTGCCTCTTACGCTAACAGCTGCATGGATATTTCTTGCTTCAGAAAGGAGTTGGCACCTGTGAAATAACTTTGCAAAGCACCTTGCAGAGTCTGGGCAAAACAAAGCAGCTAAGCTCAACACAGTCTAGGTTTCTGGGAGTGGGGATCGATCTGCAGTGTTTGAGATCTCTGTAAACACTCAGATTTCAGAATACATTCTACACAGAGTCTCTCAGAGCCCAGCTTTCATCTTCAGTTGCAATTCACTGTGGTTGAATTTGTGTCTCTGAATGTTAGCTGCAGCTGAGTGCCTCCTAATAGCCCTTTGAAAATACAAAGCCAAGAACAGCGTTTATCTGAAAGATGGTAAAAGAATCCACATCCTCACAGCTGCTTTAGAACATTCTACACATTTTTCCCTTACACTAAAAATATGCTAAATATTCACAAAATTTAACACACACACACAGACAAAACACTTAACAAACACATACAACACGTTGCACAATCTACTTTAGGTACTTACATCTTCCACTGTTGACTGTTGGCAAAACAAAACAAAACAAAATGATTAGCTGCCAAACCATTCCCTCAGGTATACCATCATATGTAGACACATGAAAATTAGTTTTTGTTAGAAAATTGTTTTGAGTTTGTGTGTGGGCATATCCACATGTATTATGTAGATATCCATATGTATATGTGTGTGTGTATACATATATACACCAATTTACTATAATTTTCATACAAAAATTTCTATTATGCTTGTGTTCAGCTGACCACATGAAAGACTGAAGATCAGCTAAAAACACATCACTCGTTTTTAGAACACTACAGACACAATTGCTCATGCAATGCTTCTAACTCAAAGAAGTGTTACATTGGGAAGAGAATGTGAATATACATGGCATTACAGGGAAATTGTCATTGAAAATGGCTATTCATGTAAGGTCTCTGAGCAACCTACACATTGCTTTGAAATAACACAAATAAAAAAAGAATGGTTTTCACTTCTTTCTTCAGAAATGTGTTAACCAGTAAAAGGTAAAAAAATATAATCCTTAAAACGGAGATGTAGCAAAATGATGTGTATCTGGTTTGGTTGGTGTGAACCTATTTGTTGATCCCCAGGCTTTAACTTTTTGTTTCCGTGAATGCTACATTATACTTTTCACACCTATTACTCTATAAATATAGACTGGAAAATGGGTCAGATCCAGCAAACTACCCAACCTCCAGTCTTCTTTTCCCTCCAGTGTACATTAAATAATTAGAGACATGCTAAATACAGAGGTCTGGCAGCACTTTCACAGGCTGCCATAAAGACACAGGCTAGTTATCCACAGCCAAGAAATGGTATGACTATCTGATTTACTTCCTCTTCTTACCAGAAGTGCCCCCCCATCAAAGGGGGCAACTGAGCAACTGCAAGATTTACAGGTTTACACATATTTATAAAGCCATACTGGATGGCAGCAAAACAACACTCAAAAAATGTAACCTCCCTGAACCAGATGCTCTAGGCAGGTTTGATTTATACAGGTTTAAGAGCTGGCCTTTTTTATTGCTGTATTAATATAGTCTTGCGCGCTATGAACATCTCACTCATTACTCACGTCACTTTATAACTAACCTTTTGAAGTTTTAAATATTTCAACACAATGTCACATTCCAAATTTATCAGCTCACGCAATGAGCCATGGCTTTGCCAGTTTGTTACAATGGCCTGTTTGTTAATCAATGCGCTCAGGAAAATTGAGAACAAATATTTGCATTCCCCTAGGGCATAACTGGGGTCAAAAGAACCCAAAACCCCATTTATACACACCATCACCACCCTCTGATGTGAAAGAAAGGAATGTTCAAGGTTCAGTGATCAAAAGCAAATTAGAATGATAAGTTTTCTAAAGCCATTACAGCACAGGAAACACCTTATCTTATCTATTTCTTAGAAACATGACTTTTTTTAAATGGGCATTTTTATACGCTTTGACGAAAGATGCAGAGTCAAATTCACTGAGGTGTTTGGTCAGTACAAAACCATTTCAGTCATCCTACGCAGTAATTAACCTGGAGAATCTACATTTCCCTGGCTACTTTGCATTGCTAGATGGTACACCGGAGAGTACAAAACAGCCTTGAGCAAGAGACTACTAGCCTTTCTCCTGGTGGATACAAAGCACCACTCAAACTGCTATTAACTGAGCACGTTTCCAAGCTTACATAAATAAGTCTCAACACCGTGGCAGTACACAAACTTCTCAGCCCACACAAAGCACAGATGAGCCAGAAACGAACTATGCCAGAACAAACAGTGACGTACTGATTCAGGGAGCCTTCTAGACCTCCTAACAAAATCCCCAAAATATCCAAAGACACTCTGTTCACCTCCAGGGTAAATCTCCCTCAGCCATGGTAAATGAAATGGAGTTCATATTCCCTGGGCATCTGGGAGTAAGTCTCGCCCCATCCAGCTGAGCTCTGGAAAGAAAAGATGTTTCACTTGGGATCTGTCACAGTTTTGGGGCACTTGCGTTAAGAGCCAGACCTTCAGCTGGGATAAATCAGACAACGGCATGGCCTTATCTGCCCAGGTACCTAGCCTGTGCAGTGCTCCAAAACACATCACACCTGTGTTGCTTCTGGATCCCAAGGATAGCTCCTATTTCTTCTTCGAGTTGCATAATGCTACACTCTACACCGCTTATAACATACACAATGATAGCACCAATAATGTAGATTTTATTCAAGCAAAATAGATTCTGATACTCATTTCTATCACTGACATAACACTGCCAATTCTGACTATTTTTACCTCTCATTTGTGTGTTTTCCCCAAATTCCTTAGACTCATTTAAACCAAAAGGATGTCTCTGGCATTCACGGCTGATCAAAAGGGCCTGAACCCGTGACCAGTGACAGCTGAAGAATGAAAAGCAACCCCCAAAAAAACCTTCCCCCCCCCCATCATTTTTAATCAAAGGTAAAAGTTGTTAACGTTTCCAGTAAGTCAATTTGGTATGCAGCAACAAGTTTTTAATGAGACTAACATGCCTCATTAAAAGCTTCAATACTGGCATCTCTTCCCTTCCTCCCAGCCTCCCCACAGACCAGAAAGAGCAGTTACCCTACGGAACAAGGCAGGCATCTTAATCAAGGGAGAGACCAACTTTCCAGTTTCATATCAAACTCAATACAGACCACGAAATCTCCAGTGGCATGAACCAAAGCCTCTATAAGACTTTCTGTTGCTCCAAAATCCATTAAATCCATCTGTAAGCAAGCTGTTAATTAACGTACTCAGAATTACACAGTTCAGGTATACAGAACTATATAAAGAGAAATTTTATTAATTCACAGGCCCAGTTAAAATGTAAGCTGTGTCCTTTATTCTAACTGGATGTCTGGTCAGTTCTCTGATTTCTCCTGGTATTAGATTATGAACAGTCAGGAAGACTATCTGTTTTGTATGTCTTGTTGTGCTAATTATGTTACCAGGATACTAAATACCAAACAATGACATATAAAATTTAACTATTAAAGATGTTGCTCAGGAGATTAAAGATGGATATCACAGTTTTTAATATTTGCATTTTGATAGTCTTATTCCCTAAATTACACTTAAAGTAGAATCCCTAAATAATTCAGCATCAGAAAATGAGAAATTCCTTAATCTGTCTGTGACACCAGCAGTAGAAGAAACCAAACTGGTCAGATCTGGTGTAGCAAGAGGGTTTAGCTTTGCATATTGGCACAGGAATATGAAGCGGACCTTTATATACAATTCATTTCCAGACATACAAGTATTTTGCTTACAGTACCCTTAGGTATCACAAATCGCATTTGTTTCTTTCTAAGTCTTAGAAAAGAATTAGGAAAGAACATCCTGTGAAGACAGATTGTTTTGACATCAAATGGCTGTAATTTGCACATGCTGGGATCATTTCTAGTATCTATTCACACAATCTCTTACTCTCACAAAATTATCTCCTGTACAGAGAAAATATCAATGAACCCTCTCTAACTGACAGTTAAAAGTCAAAGTGAATCAAGAGTCCACTCATTGAAAAATGGCAAGTTTTTTCTTAGGATTAGACATTTACGCTATTTGTCAGATATGATAAATGCTGGGTTTGAAAGAAACAATAATTATAAATACAAGGATTTTTCATAAGACAGTACTTGGAAAAAATATGCAAGTATGTTAGGTACAAGGTATATCCAGCATAAATATAATAAAATAATTTGTGAAATCAAGACTACATAATAAACTTCCAAAATTCAATTTTTACTAATTAATCCAATCATACTACTGCTGACAGATGAGTGGTGGCTCCACTGTCTAGTAACAAAGAAGCCCTTAAGAAGAAACAATTGCCATAAATGATACTAAAATAATTGACTTCTAAAATATGGAGGAACAGAGGGAAGCAGAGAAATGGCAGCTCCTCAAAATACTTTTATAACAACATTTCACATGCTTTTTTTTTTTTTTTTTTTGAAAATTCTGATGGTAAATTCAGATCTACCAAGTCTCAAATATTGTATTTTCCACCTTGCATCTCCCTGTCATGGTGCCCACCTCTTCTGTCTGCACCAGACAACTAAGGAACCCTTCCTGGCCCAGGATCTCACCAAGAATACAGTGGCCAACTGACCTAAGCTGTGATCTGCCAATTAACCATATCAGGCTCACAAGACCCCACAGTGGTACTAAGCTGATGTGCTGCAGCTGTAGACCACCAGTAGAAGGCACATTCTGCCAGTCACAGTTTTGTTCTGTAGTCACGCTTCATCACAGCAACATACACACTCTGTGAAGTTCCATAGCAGGCAAACGCACTCTACTCCATGTCCTAGCACATGTCTGTGCCACCCAATGTGTGACCAATGTGAGGACTGACAGAAACTGGATCAGAAAAAGAAGCTAAAAAGTTTCAAAATGCTTAAACACTCGTTCACACCCTTGTAATTATCAAGTGTTTTCTCTAGAGAGAGATGTTCTAGGCTTGCATGTCAATACAAATATTCAGGTAATACGTGTATGAAAGCTTTGAGGAAACTTTACTAATCCTCTGAAGAATCTTTAGTAAAAATACTCCTCCAAATATGACCACACCTAAACCACCTGATAAAAGAAGCAGCTGCAATTGAAATAGTTACGGGACAATAAAATATTTTTATGTAAAACAGTGGAAAAAAGTGATGAATCACTGGAAAAATGTGACCAGGACACAACGAATACATGTGAGGCAACAGACCTGGAGAAGGGTACCCAGGCTGAACATGGGAAGAACATGGATCTGGAAAGGTAGGACAAGACCCAGTGGGTGGTGGGCAGAGAGTCCTGAGTGCATCCCTCACACCCGGGCCCCTGACATGCTGAACCCAACAGTCCAAGAGCCATATGCAGCCACTTCTAATGCTAAATGACAGCACTCTGGAATGAACCCACCAAAGAACTGGGTAAAGTGACCTTTCCTCAATGAGCCGCGCACTTGGCCTACAACTAATCAGCTCTTACAAAGTCCATGTTCATACTTACTGCTCTACAGCAGTTCCCAGTTGATGGGTAATAATTTTATAAACACACCGTAAGTAGGAAAACATTATAAAATTGTCATCCAGGATGTTTTCATCACTTAAACATCATAGAAGAGAGTGGTGAACCTAAGGAAAGGAGTCTACATCATTCTTATCTCTCTACAGTATAGAGCTAATTCTTGATGTGCCTTATGCAGAGAAAGACATATAAGTAGAGTTTTCTTAAATACCTTTATAAATGCTTTACTAGAGTACAAGTCAGTAAAAAAATTCAAGTGGAACACAAATGACAATGAATCTTGAGCAGTACAAAAAATATGTCAGAGCTTGCCACAAAATCACCTCGTCCTAGAAGCCTAGGAGAAAAAGTGAAGGGCAGACAAAAAACCTTGAAGTTTTTACTACCTAAGAAAATCTGTCTGCTATCAACAAAGGGCAAATCTATCCATATGGTCAGTAAGGCAACTTAATGCAGGTCTACTATGAACTTTTGGTAATTCATGGTGTTTCATACACACGCTATAACCTTTCTTTTTTCTTTCAGTTGCTAGAGTCTCATTCTTCAATATCAAAATGCATCTGCTTTTCTTAGGTGCCTGCAATTCTTTGCTTTTACAATAACACATTGCAAAGTCTGTTTACTTCAGTGCATTCAAAAAACTGTTGGCCATAAGAAGTCAAAGAAGAAAGGAGGTTTCAGCTGAACAAAGATTTTAAAACAAGTAGTTGCCTACAGGATTTGCAAATACAAAAACTCAGTTAATTCTTCAGCAGCTTACCGTGCCCCAATGACAAGTAAAATTCATCCTTTTGAGTGCACAGGGAGAGACCATCTAGATCAGAGATAGTGCTTAGAGAAATATAAATGTCCGTACTCTACACATTATAATTGGAACATAACATTCAGTACCTTTTACAAACAATTAAGCTTATAATAAACAAACGGTAACTCTGTTGATCCATACTTCCTCAAGAGATTAATTGTTAGATTCCTCAAGCACATCATTTAAAATGTATTTGTACTTGCAGATCACCTTCAGTACAAAAGGGATCTCTCTTGCAAAACAAGAAGCTCTATTTCCAAAAGAAGGATGGATGGAAACATACCCGAGGAATAGTTTGTATCAAAGCTTTAACTTGGGTCAAGATAGAATCTTTTTACTACTTTCCCTACCAGTAACATGTAAAAAGCTTTGAGACATATCATTACGGCGTGAGAGCTCTGCCAGTGGATTTAAAACAGCCAAGAGCCTGGCTGCATCTGCTGAGACTGACACCCAATTTTCCCATGCTTCTATGCCAAGCATCTTCTTTCACCCTTACTGCTGTCCCTGGTTAAAAGAGGGAGAAGGCAGAAACCTGAACTTACTCTCCACCCCTGCTCTCTCCCCAAAAAGTCTAAACTACGATGGGATGTGACAATTCTAGGGGATTAGCTTGTTGCAGGGGCCATCAAATGGAAATGGAAAAACCAGACTTTTCCTAGGAAACTTCCTCCAGCCTTCTGGGCAGAACAACAACTACGATGCTACAGTGCAAGAGACGTGTCATCACTTATCTGCCGGGATAAACAGTGAAACAGAAGGGAAAGAGTATTGCCATGTCAGTAAAATGCTTGAGCCAGAAGGAGAGCAAAGTACAAGTACAAGTACAGGCAAGAAAGTGCCTGATACACACAACGACGGATGAAGCGAAAAGAAACAGAGACGTGGCTTTAAAATCCCACCAACTCTAGCAGCATGCAGCAGGGGACAATTTCTGAGGATGTGCTTGATAATTCCTCAAATGCTAGTGCATCAAGATTGTCTCAGAAACCAGAGAACTGAAACTGGATGTTAATGTGAAACTAAGCAAACTGCAGACTGATATTCTGAAGTGAAAAGGATCTCGGAGGCCTCTCCCATTATAAACTTCCTTTTTCCTGCACAGTTACCAGTTTTCTCTTAAGCTATTCCCTTCATCACATACATAAGTATGACAGTCTGAGGATGATTTCCAAAAGCAAAAATGGTATCAAGGCATCTAACTATCCTTAAAATCCGGTGACTGTTGAAGCACCCCAACTACCACTGGTATTTTTGCATAACCAACAGTATCCCATCTCCTTCCTGGCCCTGGGCATGGCTCAAAGTCTACTGAAGTCAGTGATCACTGAACTACAGGCATCACATGAACTGACGCTACTGGAACTCCTGCTGCTTAGAAACATTTAATAAATGTTCAGCATCGTTTTCATGCACTTTTATCATAAATCACATCATCCTGCAGTAAGACATCAGAGTGACCCTCCCTCGTTCATCATCCTAAACTGATACTGGTCTATACACAATGCTTCATCAAGAAGAATAGGGCTGTAATTTCAAGTCCATATCTGGGGTAGATCAGTGAAAAAAAAGTAGCTGCTTTCCAATAGCTGAGTATTTGGCCCATATATTTCAGTTTTTTGTAGGTCTTAGACTAGTAAAAAGCTCGATTTTAAGAAACTAGACACAGGATTAAAGAAATCTATCATTGATATCAGAAATATTAACAGCTAATGAGATTATTTCATTGAAGAACACTTTGAAACCTGATTTGTATCAGTAGTAGAATAACTAGGGGCTTTTTAAATAATATTTTTTAAAAGACCCAACTCTAATTGATGGTTGGACCTCACAGACCAAGACAACATTTATTTTGCAAGATTTTAAAAGCGTTATTATTACTGTCATACTTTGACTATTCTTAAAACAATGATTATTTTAAATAAAAAAGCCTTCAAAATTAAACTGCTCTGTGCAGTTGTTACACTCAAGCTTTCTTGCATTCCTCTGCTTATGTGCTTTCGGATGACGACACCACTGATGGGGAACATCACTTTTTCCATCTCATCCATCTTTCACCAAAGACAGTCTATGGTGAAATCAGCTACTGCTATTATAATTAGGTATTTGGTGGTATAGACCCTCATCTATAATTCTATCTGCTTACGCAGAAACAAATGTATCCTCCCAAACTATTCCAAAACTGACCCATCTTACAGACAATCACATCTATTTGCATGTTCCGCTTCTCACGTTAAATAGATGGACAGCAATTTATGAATTACACAACATTACATAGTTGATTCATTGCTGTGTTGTAACAACACATCTACATAAAGACCTTATTGACCAAACCTTTCCCCAGAGCTCCTGTTATCACAGAAAATACAGGCGCGTACTAGCTGTAAACCCTTGTTAGCTCCAAACATGTCAGGCAAGGCAAGGTGCACCTTACAGACCAAGAGGACCATGGTATTTGAGAAGCTCCACCTAAAACCAAACCAGGGCGCATCAAAGAGAAGTAATACTGCTCTCAAATGTTAAATCTCATCCTTACAAGAACAGACGCTAAAGGATTTCATTAGATGAGTTTTCAGAATCCATGAGATGGAGAACTTTCCTTAATTTTTTTTTTCCTCCCCCCGACCCTGGAACACCTTCCTTTCGAAATCAGATTCACAGATTTCACTAAAGAAGACAAATGTATTTCTGATGGACTACTTATCCTGTCTTGTCACTCCATGAGAAAAGTGAGAAGAGATTTTAGTGAGAAATTAATGGGTTATACGTACTATCTATTTTTCTTTATGAATGTAGGTCACCGTATGTAGACCGTATCTTGAACATGAATTTTTTCTTGTTTAATTCTAGTTTGACACATATTTCCTAGTTACATGCAAATTTAAAGTAATTGAGATGCTGCCTTCAAAGAAAAACATTAAAGTACTACCAAAAGCAGATGTCAAACATTTGGCAGTTTAACTAACACAAAAGAAAACCTACAGCTGCATACAAATACAGAATCTACAGCTGCTGCATAAAGTTCTCTTCCTTTTGCCTTTCTCCTCACTAACTAGAATCAGAACTAGATATTTGTCATTGCTTTACTGGAGAAAAACCTGCACCAAGTAACACTTATCAGTTAGGAAACGCCAAATTAAATGTGCTTCATACAACCAGAGCCAACCCTTGTACCTAAGAATGATTATATCAACTTCAATCAATGAACACGAATTTCTCAACCACTATTTCTGTGCTATGTTTTTAAAGCTTTCAGATCCTTGATCTATGCCACTATGCAGGTACCACCAGGCCAGCGTCAATTTGCTTCCAAAATTTCGTCTAGAGCAAGCCAGCTCCAAGACCATCTCCTTCTATGGACAACAAAAAATCCTGCATTCTTAACACACCACCAGCACTCAGGAGTACTATGGCACAAGGTGTAATTCACAAATTCACATTGCTGTGCTTGAAGGACTGAGCCATAAACTTCTTTCTTTAGCAATGTTGTCCTTCACACATGTACTGATTTTTTTTTTTCTTCTTCTTTTAATGAAACAAAGAGGGAGGATTTTAATTCTGAAATTCAATCTAAAACAATGCCTTATGAGAGCAAAATACCATCTAGCATCAAAAACTGCTACTAGGCTCCATGGAAAAACACGATTTTTTTGTGTGCTGATGAAAATCCAGCAGAATCAAAGAGAATACTGCTGCCCCTCCTGGTCCTAAAACACATCTAGGCTTTTGATCTCTAAGTGAATGCCAAAAAAAAAAAGTAAAACCAGAACTTGCTACCTCACATCATTTTAGCATAAATACATTTAGGCATTAAAACTTCTGTTACTAGCCTCCTGAAAGTTCAGTCCTAAGACTAAATCATTAGAGCATGAAAACAATTGTGCTATTCATAAACCGAGATAAAAATCTGTAGACTATTACTAGGTTTCATCTCATTTTTATGACTCCTCTCCCCACATAAATCTATCACACAAAGTTAAACTCAACATGGGGAGTTAAGGTCTCCACAGAGAGGGTAGAGATTGCAAACATAAGTCAAATAGGAAGAAAGAAAGCTGAGATAATGGATGGTTTATACCGACTCACTTCAAAACCCTAAGAGATGGCTGAAAGTGTTAAGATAATATATGAGCACTGATTCCAAAAGAAATAACAGAAGCCTTTTTTACCAAACATGCAACTGTAAGTGAAAAACCCACAACTTCTACAATTACTTCTCTAACTGCACAGAATTTCCATTATATCAAGGATCTTCTAAGGATTTTCAGCAAAATTATCAACCTTAAAACTAGCCTTAAAGTAACAAGCCTGTGGTTGTCCTGATAACTTGCAGTATCAGGAGACTTGATTAAGAGTCTTCCATGGAGAAAACCACCTGTTCAGCAAAGGGCACATGGAATTACTCACACCGTGCACTATTAATGGGAGTCACACATAATAGTAAATGCAAACCACTGCATTTTCAGAAATAATCAGAAGCAATTTCCTCAGGTTCTTTTTCTTGTCCTAGGTATGTAAGAATAATTTTCTTTTTCACCCAGATACTGTTTTGGCATAAAATATGGTGTTACCCACACATTCAGGTATTCAGGAAAAATAGTAAAGACTGGTCCTACACCCAAAGGTGGGACTTCTCGTTCAGAACTATTTTATGTGTTGAAGGTTCAGGTAAGCGCAATACTGCTACTGTACAAAAAATTTACCTCCTCCTCCAAATTATAATCTTCTACTTAGATCACAATTAAAAGTGAGATGAATTACTTGATTGCCTGTGCACCCTGAAAGTCATTAGTTTCAGTAAGATTCATAAAACTTGATCAGAGGAGACTCAGGACTGGAGTAAGAAAATGCCAGAGGTCAAAAATGGAATTTATGAACTAAAGACACAGGAAAGCTTATATAGTGCAAATGTGAAGGTGTGTTGCTCAGTTTTATAAACACGTCAGCAACAAAAAATAACACTGCTGTCTCATCAGTGCTTAATTAACTTTTCTTATCTCTTAAGATCGCTCTCTTTGTAAAAAAGACCCAGAGAACAGGGAGGCATGAATGGCTACACAAAACCAACAAAACTACCTCTACAATCTTCTGGTCAATTGCATAAATCAACAAACTGGGAAAAAATCCAACTTAGAGTAAATTTATATGGTACTTGTAGTAGTAGTATATCAAATCAGCAACTCAAATTTGATCTTCCTATTGATTGTGCCCATTTGAAAGAAAAAAAAATACAGGTTACAAAGTTATGATCCACTATAAAATGCAGGTGTCATATTTAATAACCTCTGAGTAAGAAGTATCCGAGTATCACAGTAAAATGTCATTAGGGCACTAACGCCTCGATTTGGAGGATCTGAGGTGTCCTACTGTCTGAAGTCTCCTGCTACACAAACCATTAAATTGCTGGACGCGTGGCACGAGTGCACAAGGCAAAAGAAATTGAAAAACAAGCGAGCTGATGTGTCATGTCTGGTAGAAGATGTAGTTCAAATGTTTGTTAGGAATCATTGCTGTCTCCATACACAATAAAATAGTAAAACTAATGCAGTCACGCATCTCAGAAAAATCCACAGACTGTTTTCTGAAGCCTGTAGCTATCTCCTCAGGCTGTAACATCACACTGAGAAACAGGTAAAGAGAAACAGGTGAGCTTGAAGAATTATAGACTAGAAATAGTTAGAAGTTTACAACTGATACTGACTGTACCTGGGAAAAGCATTTCAAATAAGTGAGATTTTTTCAAACAAAAATTTCTCTTCTCCAGGGAGAATACCAAGTTTTGAACGAAAATTCCTGGTCCAAAACTCCCAAATTCTCATTCCCACCATCTTTTTCTGTATGAAAGAAAGCTTCCTTAGGTTTATGATCAGATCCAATGAAGACAACAGGAGATTTTCTTTACTGAAAGTTTTTAACTGCATGTGGCAATTCGGAAAGCTGAGTGGAAGACAATCAGTGCATCATGCTCAGAGCAATCACAGTAGTAATCACTGAAATAACATGTTCAGAATGGTAGATAATGGTATTATTATTAAACATAATAAATATATATAAAAAATCAGGCGTAAATGCAGGCATGTCACTAACATTAACTGCAGGTTGACTTCTGAAATGTTTCAGGCATCCTACCTCATTATTGATTTCAGCAGGTTTTTTCTTTGTTTCTCCAATGTCCAAATAGCTGTGGAAGGAAAACAGTTGATTATTTACAGAAGCATCTAACTTGCATAATACAAATATTTCTAAACTTCTTTCATACATGAAGCTTTTTAAAATTTATCGTGCCTCAAAATAACATAAAAAGATAACTAATTCAAGATTTTAATGAAGGAGTGTTAACGTAAATCTGTAGGCTAGCCCTCTGGACTAATACAAAAGACAGGGAAGAACCAACCATCTACCTTCAAGTTACTGTTGATCAGAACAGAGCATCAATAACTGTCTTGTCAGAAAGAAGCTCACATACTACTGTGAGGTGGGTCAATAAATCTCAGCACAATATCAACTTACCACAGTTTTCAAGGTCATCACCTTGCCTCTTAGTTTCTCACAGTAAGTCTCTGATAGATTTAAAGCTTTTCTCTGTACTCATGTTTAACCCAGGGCATCAGCTAAAGTTTAAAAGGATCTACACCACTTGTGTTTCAGCAGGACGTGGACACATCTGAACACTGTATATCCTGGTTTCTCGTGATTGTCATGAACCAATAGCATTTTCACCGCTATTTTACAGACAGACAAAATACAAGCCTCAAATGGACAAGAAAACAAAATACACCTATTTGAACAATACTGCTCTCCATCAGAGCACATATTCCCACAAAAACATTGCATTAACACAAAGCTGTTAGTTAAAACACACAGTGATGGATTAGCTGTACATTGCCTTTCCAAAGAAAGGGAATTAAATGAGCCTTCAAGCACAAGTAACCCATAGACTGGCAAAAAGGCAGTCTACGTCTTTCCAGGGCTTTCCAGTCTGTCCAGGTACCCAGATGACACGAACTCCTGTCCCTTGTCAGCACTCTGAGAGCCATGACTGGTTCCTCTCATGAATGCAGCTCTCAGTAACTGCTGGTACTGCAAGATCTCAGCACTGTAGGAAGAGATACCTTCTTGGGCAGTTATAACTCAGTGGAGCAGCATGTTTCGGCACCTTCTACCAAGAGCTAAACATGAAAACAACAATGGCTGGGGCATCTATTCCACACTGGGAGCATCTAACCAAACATCAGGTGATGGGCATTTGTTACAAGTGGGAAACCACAGGTGCTTTGCCAAGCTTTCAAGACTGGAAGACCCTATTTGAGAACATCAGTTCTGATGATCTGAACATCAGAACTGATGGCAACATCAGTTCAGGCTCAGCAAAAGCATCTATAGCTCTCCAGTAAGGTCATGCTCTGTAGCTAATGACTAGGATAAGATTTGTTTGGCAGAGGAAATTTTCCTGCCTGGCCAAAGATGAGAATTCATGGGACCTGGGAACCAAAAAAAAAAAAACAACCAAAAACCAACACATCATTCATTCTTTGAAGGAATGGCAATCATTTATCAAGGGACCCCAGAATGGTTGCAAGGATTTCAAGGCTTCAGTGTGTGGGGACAACAAGATACAGTAAGGCTTCCAGGCAGTGCTTGAAAGTGAATGCCAATGTTTTGGGAAAGGTAAATGTAGCAATGTAGGACAATGTTTAAAAACAAAGTGTCCAAGCTTCCTGTTTAAAAACAAATAAAAACAACTGCAAGCTTCTCCATGTGAAAAGTCATGAGTTCTCGAGACACACACAAACACAAAAAAGAAGTCTTAAAGCCTTTAAGACTGAAAAGAAATAAATTCCTCAAACAAAATAGTTCCAACAGCCTATAACAACAGCTTCTGACTCCGGTTCTTGTTTTCTGGGCATCTGTGAATTACTTCGAGGAGAACTAAGGAAAGGGACAAAAAAAAGAAAAGGTATAGTCAAAGGCTTAAACTCATTACACAGAGGTCTGGGCACTCAGCTGTCAAATTTCAGGGATCTGCCAATCTGAAAAGGTCTAAGTAGGGCCAAAGCCTTTTCTGGGGACAATGGAAATAAATAAAAAAAAAAAATCCAGACCAAAATCTTTACAAAAGTATTCCCACTTGCTAAGAAAGCAGAAATACTTCTACTTGATTACTATCCAAGCCAGTCATGAAATGAGCACAGACACAAGTAAATGAGCAAAGGAAGGTTGAAGGTAGAGTGGCATGCTGAAAAAAAGCTAAAAATCGAAATCAGCTCCAGCGTAGACAATTTTCTTTCAGGAAGCTGAAACTCATAGAAGACTCCACAAGGATGCTGGCCTGAATTTGCATTCTCAGTCACCACTGCAACAACTACAACACACCAACACACCTCACTGCATATACACCAAAAAAGCATGTATTCACTTAGCACACCTGTAAATGACAAAACAAGCTGGGAAACATTATATATTATGAAAATTCCCAACAATGGCTAATAATTCCTCCTTTAAAGAAGAAATCTGTGTATTTTTCTAACAGCAGAATTTCTAAATGCTTATTACTTTATTTTTATTTACAAAATTAACAGTTTATAAAGACTATATGCCCTCAGAGGTATCTATCTCAAGATGTAAAGATTCAGGGCTTGGAATGACAGAGGTTCATGTGCTAAAGGTGAGTGCAGTTTAGTCTAGAATTCACTGCAGACAGGGAAGAAAAAGATTCAGTTCTTAGTATAAGGCATCTGAGAAGAAACAAATGCAGTGGTTGAAGTGGAACCATGACACTTTCAGCTTATGCTGCTCCTTGGCTTTCCATTATGCTCCCACACATTGGTGCTACAAGGCTCCATTTCAAAGTTCAGCCCCGCACAGTCTGTCACAGCAATGAATGTGTCCAACAAGCATCACCGCAAAAAAAATTGTAAAAAAATGTACAAACTTCTTGCTGCTATCAGAACCAGACTCAGATCCTTTAGGGCAGATGCTTTGGTCTCCCACAGCTGTAACTGCTTTATCTTTGCCTGTGACACATATACAAACATACCCGCTTTTCTTCAATTCCTACAATTCCTTTCAGAAAACTATGCCTCTCAATTAACCCCTCCTTTCCTCTGACTTTTCTGGCTAAGATGCCTCCCTAATTATCATTCTGTCTACAACCCAGTTAAGAACAAGATCAACATTAAGTCCTTCAGCCTGTCTTACACAATGCTTGTAAAAGCACTGCCAACATATACAGCATTATATAAGTAAATACTAACAGTGAAGAACTCCCAACTCTGAACATAGAAATGGAAAAGATCTCAAGTCATCCTATTCATCCGCCCAACGGAACAGGACTACAGTATACTATCAAGGGATATAGGAAACAGTCAACTTTTACCAAGTCCTTTAGGTTCACTTTTCTTAAAGTACTCTCTTTGCTGACCTTAAATATTTAGGTATCTTGTTGCATGCTGCAACCACAAAAGTCTAAAAAGCTCTCACCATAAAACCCAGACCACAAAAAATTACAAAAAGAAACGCTTCTTCCCACCCAAAATAAATCCAGAGTGCCCAATTCTCTACACAGTGCATGCTAATGCCAAACACTTGCTTACTTTCAGCCTGTCTGACAAACATAAAACACATTTAAGGAGGTGAAACACCATGTGCTGACAACTAACAACTTTAAGCCATCCACAGAATCACAGGATTAAATACCGAAAAGATACAGTAGATCATTCTTGAGAGTTGAGCACTGCATTTGACATGGAAGAGAGCACAGAGGGAAAGGGGCTTATATTTAGCCTGTCATACATCTTTCTTTGTAGCTTTGCCACTGAAGTGCAAGAAGCTTCAATAAATCACAGAATCACAGAATGATATGGGGTTGGAAGGGACCTCTGGAGATCATCTAGTCCAATCCCCCTGCCAAAGCAGGTCCACCAAATCTTCAGAAGCAGCCAGTGACAAAAACAGCAAGAGTGCTGAAAGAGAGCCTGCTCTTGACACAGTTTTCGTCCTGAAACATAATGAGCTCTCCTGAAAAATATAGTGCCCTCAACTCTACAAAACCAAGAAGAGTGAGCTCCTGTAAAGCTGGTAGTTTAGCGTCTAAATTCCAAACCACCTCTAGAAAGGGGCTATTAATTTTGAGATTTTTTTATATCAACTGTAAGAAAAATACTCACAAAGTCTGAAAAAAACATATGAGGCAATTGAGACTATGAAATTCAGTCCCAGAATTAGGAACCATTACTGATCACATGCAGAGCCACTTGGGAAATGCACCTGAAAGCCCAGATCTCCTCCTCGATATTCTCCCAGTCATTCACTACAAAACAGAGAATCTGTCAGCTTAATTCTTAGTGTCCAGGCAGGGAAAAGAAAGCTAACAGTCATCTTTTAAATAACAGGAGGGACTCAGCTATTCTGGTCATAAACCAGCTATATACCTACCCAAAATAAACAGAAGTGATGGAGAGGTAGATAGCTGGGTAGAATATTTTAGATTTTGTAAAAAATAAGCAAGAAACTAAATGTTGGGAATTAAATTCCCAGGCTCGTCAACTTCACGGCAGGACTGCCAACACTCCACCTTTCTACAGCTTCTCCCTGTTATCACCAGACCACTGGATACTGACACTCGCCTCCCAGATAAGCACACACATCACAACAAGAAGCCATCGCTGCACGTCCTTTGGGTTAACGGGCTGTTTCTCCTACTGCCATGTCAAGGTGATGGCACTATGTGACTGACAGTAACAGCAGCCTTTCTGTGGCTCACCTCTAAAGTTCTTTTGCAGTTGCATGTGTTAGAAGTACCTTTCTTTTTGCCTTGGGTCTCAGCCTTTAAGTCCTCTTCCCTCAATGCCTAATAAAAGGGGTGGGGGGTCCTCTGAAGTATTGCCACAGCACCAAGCCCCAAATGCTGGTATTTCGACTTCCGTATAAATCTCACATTACTTTTTAGCCACTCACTTGAGCTTCTTGAAGGCTTCCCTGCCACCAGCCACATACTGCTCGCCACTCTGAAGCTCCTCCAGCTGCCGGACACGATGCCCACCCCGAGGGGTGTAGATGTTACGCACAGCTCCAAAGGGCGCCTTCACCCCGCCCGTCACCTCCTTCAGGAACACTTCGAAGTTGGACACCTTCTTCTCGTGGATGACAATACGGCGCCCGGGGAAGAAAGGGTCCCCGTTGCGATACACCACAACGCTCTTCACCATCGGCTGCGAGAGCCACGACCCCTTGGTGCCGGGACTTGCCATGCTGGGTGGCTCCCCACCTCCTGCCTGCGCCTCTTTTACTCAGGAGAGGGCTCCTGCCTGAGGAGAACCCGCCTCGCCTCCTCCCTGACGACTCCCTTGCCAGGGGCGAGGCGCCCACACACCCCCACGCCGGGGGCCTGGGCACCAGGGCCCACCTCCAGGGAGGCAGAGGAGGGATCACGGCCCTCCCCCGGGGGGTTTGCGGCGGCAGCTCTGCCCGGCCTTCCCACAGCGGCTCCTCCTAGGCAACCCGCTGTTGCCTGCGGCTCCCCGCCGCCTGGGGAGGGCAAGGCGGATCACACTAACCCAGGCAAAAAAACACATTGTAGGGAAGTGGATCCGGCACGGCAGGGGAACCGCGGCCTCCCAGGGTCTTTATCCTCCGCTTCTGCCATCACGGCAAGCGGCTTGCCCTGACTTCCTCGGGAAACTTTACCCCGCCGGTGCTCGTCCTGCCCCCTGCCCGGCCAGGCGAGAGCCCGCCGGCCCCACACAGGGGACAGCGCAAGACGCGGCTGAATTATTCACCAGGCGGTGGCTGGGGGAAGGAGGACGAGCAGGCGTCGTGCCCGGGGGCAGAGGGAACCCGGACCGAGGGACCCGCCGCGGGGCGAGGGAGGGAAATCCCCGCTCTGCCTCCTCCTCCTCCTCCCCGGCGGCCCAGGCGCTGCCTACCGCCGCCTCTCCCCACCGCAAGGGAAGGGCCGACCGGCTGAGCCGCCCCGTGGGGGGAGCAGCGGCGGCGGCGAGACGTTGAACCGGCTCAGGGGCTGCAACAGCGAGCGCGGGCGGCGGGGCCGGGCCGGGCCGGGCCGGGCGAGGCGGAAGTACCGTGACATGGCGGCCCGGCGCGAGGCGGGCTGGTGGCGAGCGGCCGTTACCCGCTGGTGGGTGAGTACGGGAGGAAGCACCCGCCGGTCTGTCCCCCCTCAGGGCCTCCGGCCGGGAGTTTGAGGGGGTGGCGGGCGGCGGCCCGGCGCCCGCCCCGCCGATGTGCCGTCTTTGGCCCCACCGGAGGCCGGGCGGAGAAGAAGGGTGGCCAAAAACCACGTTATTTACTTCACACCTGGCCAGCTCTTCTTGGTACGTCTTCCTAAAGGGGTCGGGTTTTCGTCCCCACCCCCTCAGAATAAAACAGACTTTTACTAGACCTTCGAGATCAAGGTGATGAAATTCTGAGGCAACTAAGGGCAACTAAGATGATTAAAGGGCAACTGAGATGATTAAGGGATTAGAGCACCTCCCTCATGAGGAAAGACTGAGAGAGCTGGGGCTCTTTAGCCTGGAGAAGAGAAGACTGAGGGGAGACCTTATCTATGTTCACAAGTACCTAAAGGGTAGGTTGAAGGAGGATGGAGCTGGACTCTTTTCAGTGGTTCCCAGTGACAGGATGAGGGGCAAGGGGCCCAAGCTGGAACATGAGAAGTTCCATTCAAATATGAGGAAGAACTTCTTTACGGTGAGGGTGCCAGAGCCCTGGAACAGGCTGCCCAGGGAGGGTGTGGAGTC
>JAOXNO010000013.1:62534932-62566780 GCA_028565335.1 Limnodromus scolopaceus | reverse complement strand
GGCCCGGGGAAGGCCGGCGGGGGTGGCGGTGCCGCCGTGCGCCAGGGGGCTGCGCTGGGCGGGTAAGCGGCGGGGCCGGGGCAGGCAGGCCCCTACGGCCAGGCCCCGGTGGCGGCGGCGGCGGCCGCCCTCCTCTGCGCCCCGACAGGCCTCGCTGGGCCGCGGGCGGAGAGGGAGGGAGGGAAGGAAGGAGGGTGACAGCCCGGCCGGGGACTGGGAAACCCATGGCCCTCGGTGCGGTGTGGGCCTCGGCCTCCTGCCCGGGCGGGTGTCAAGTTCGTAGGGGCCCGGTCACGGTGGGTGCTTGTTGGTTTCCCGGCCGGTGCGTTACGGCTGGTAGCGAGGCAGGGCGCGGTTAGAGGCAGAGCGCAGGGTGCTGGGCGTAAAATAGCTCTCCTCTTCCCTCAGGTAAATTGTATCAACATGGCACAACAGAGGCCTCACAAGCCACCTTGGCGAGCGTGGCTCCCGTTTTTGCAGTGGTAAGTACGTGCAGGCGTTCCCACCAGGGAGGGAAACGTTGTGCAAGATGATGGTGCTCTTTTTTTCTGTCTGTCTGGGGTTTTTTTTGTGTTTTTTTTCTTTTTCTTAAAAGCGTCATAACTGCAGATGGATTCTTCTCTCGCAGAACATCCCCAGTTCTAAGTTGTTGGTTTAAGGTATTCTGACCCAAGGACCAGCTGTGGCACATGGCGTTCATACAGATGTTTTTCTAAGATCCAGCACCTGCTGGAAGTTCTCATGCTCTAGTTGTGAAGGCAGGTCATCTCCTAGAAGCGGTGCGGTCAGAAGGTTTCTTCTTAGGCTTGTCGAGGCTTCCTAATGCCTTTTAGAAATATTATTCCTGCGTCTTGGTAGCTGCAGTTCTAAGCAAGCGTAGGATTTGGGGAAAAACAAAGCTCTCTATATATTAATTTTTAAAACAGTTCTGAAAACCGTTTGCAAACTGCTTCACTGAGGTTATTCGTGCACGTGAGGGAACGCAGGGCCTCCTTGTTGAGAAGGAAAAGCAGTCGTTCTGCAACAAGGTGGGTGCGTGCTGCCACATCCTCGTGGCCACGTAAAACCCCTGTTGCAGCTCTGCTGGAACGTACACTTAGGTATGTTTAATTCGGGGAAAGTTATTTTTAAAGCCAGTAATTTGGAATTAAGCTACATGGTTTATGAGCAAAACAGCAAACTTTCTGATTAAACCAGACATTACAGTTTTTCCAATAAAATATTAGGAGATAAAAGTGTGTTAGATGAATAATCTGAATGGCAGGTGCTAAGACAAGAAAGGTTGAGGTGCAGGTTACGAGCCGAACAGCATGTTAACGTGATACTTGACGTGGGCACAAGGCATAACCACCCAGTTTGTGGTAGTCTTTACTTTTTAAACTTTACTTGTAAATTTTTCAGATTGCTCCAGAGGAAATAGCACGAATTTATAATCCGAAATGGAAGATGCCTTGCTGATGGCTTCTGCCTGGGTTCCAGCGATAGGACGCGTGGGAATGGTTCAAAGCTGTGCCAGGGGAGGTTTAAATTGGGCATTAGGAAATATTTCTTTACCAAGAGGGTGCTCAAATCCAGGGACAGGCTTCCTGGAGAGGTGGTCGATGCCCCATGCTGGTCAATGTTCAAGAGGCATGTGGACAGTGCCCTTAAAAACAGCCCTGAATTGGTCTGGCAGTTGGACTCGAGGACCGTTGGAGATCCCTTCCAATGAAATAGTCTATTCTGTTCTAAGCCCGATCCTCTGTAAATCGCCTCCTTCCCAAGGTTTATGTCGGAACATGGTCCTGTGGATGACACTGGGTTTCTTTGGGGTGTATACAAACACAGTGAAATATACAGTAATTTGGTGCAGCAGTTTTCTTAATTGGAATGAACTATGAAAACAAGGGATAAAAAGTTGATTTTTTTTCATAACACATTTTCCATTTGACTTCTAGGCAAGTGCAAATAATTTTAGAAACCGATTTCTTGTTTTATAGTAGATCTGTCAAAAAAATGTTTTTTTTTCCACTCCTTTAGATGAAGCTTGACAAAGAGGGAAATGCTACCTTTTTTGGTGAGTTTTCGTTGTGGTGTTGGTTGGTTGGTTGGGTTTTGTTTGTCTGTTTTCCCTGTCCCAAACAGAAAAGCCCAACTGGGAATCTACTGGTGGTAGAAAATGATATTTGGGATACTTCATTGTGTTTATTTGGGATTTTGCAATGTTTCTTCTGTTTTGTTGCTTTCTATTGGTCTTCACGGCATCTTTATTGATACATTTTTTGTATATTTTAAGTAATATTTTAAAAATAACATATACAATCTCTCACAGGAAGGTCCTTTTTACTTTGTCTTTTCCCTTTCTGACCAGCATGCTACTTTCCCTGCCTTGGATTCTGAGATGAGGTTAATTGTCATGGCCTTTTTACTTATATCTAGAATTTTCCTCTTTCCACTCAAGATACAGTCTTCTAAACTTCATAAAAAATAAATTACATTGAGGAATCAATGGGAGGAAAACTGTTTTAAAGATAGCACAGGTTTTGTCTGTCTTTTGATGGACTTAGTAGCACACTAAAATGTAATTTCAGATCATACATGCTTGTCCCCTAAATGTCTTTATCTAAAAATACTTTTATGGTAGAAAAGAAGAAAACAGAATTGTACCAGGAATTGGGTCTTCAGGCTCGAGATCTAAGATTTCAACATGTAATGAGCATTGCAACTAGGAACAACAGGATCATCATGAGAATGGAGGTAACAGTTTCCCTATAGCCGAGTGTAAACTTGAACTGTGTCTTATCCTTGCACTTGCGTTTTCTTGCGTGGTTTTTTTTAATAGCAGCTCTCTTGACGTGCAGTCCAGCAGGAAGTGTGTCTTTGGAGCTCTGCTTAGCAATCAGAGGTACGGGTTTGCCAACAGTACGTATTAATGACCGTTTTCCTAGTTGAGCCCAGGAGAAGCATTACTAACGTTGTCAGAGAAGTAGAGTCTTACGAGGAACCTTTTCTCAATGCTACCACCGCTGGTACAGTGCTGTGTCTGAGCCATGGGCAAGCCACTAGTTCGCAGTTAGCGTGAGCTTCTGTTATTTTCCTGCCTGAAAAGATGTTTGAAGAGTGGCTTTACTGAAGCCTAAGTTATCAAATGCACTACAGAGCTATGAGAAATCTTCAGAGATGGTTTTTTTTTTCAGACTTCTATGTGTACTGTCTTTTTCAGTTCTTGAAGGCTGTCATAACACCAGAGTTTCTTCTGATACTAGATTATCGTAATTTAAATCTGGAACACTGGCTCTTCAATGAACTAACATCTCAGCTGGCTGGGGAAGGTCAACTAGTTACATATTCCCTGCCCTTTGAATTCCGAGCCATAGAAGCAATCCTGCAGTACCGGGTGAGCTATCTCATACTGATATTGGTTTGGAAGTTGTTGCTTCATAGAAAGGACAGTATGATTTTATTCTTGTGTTAATATTTATACACACACATCTGTATATGTATTCTGCTGTTATTGTAGGAGCTTTTTTTTGGTTTTCATTTCTGTTGCTTTAGTTTTTATGGTTTTGTGTGTATGTGTGTTTCCATTCCCTTCCCAAGAAAATACTAATTGGATGCGATGCCTTCACTGTCATTTGGTGAAAAATTAAAAATGATGAATTAAAAAAACAAGTCAGAGTACTTTTTCTAGAGACATGCTGTAGCTGAAATGGAAGTCACACAAAAGCGCTGAGGTTTTTGACCTCTTGGGCAGGAGTCGGATAATGAATTCTAGCTATCCTTAAAAATCTGTGCTTGCTAATGCTAATGTGACCCCTCTAGACAAAGAGTGTGTGGTTGTCACTGGGTTTCAGTTCAGTGCAAATCACTTCTTTATAAGATACTGTATTTTGCACTGGCTTTACCTTGTAAGTGGTGTCCCTACAGCAAGTATTTCCTGGGCATTGGAAAGCAGATTGTCTTAACTGCCTGTTACTGTGAATTCTGTGTTCAGAGACGGGAGCGAGTTGCCCAAGTCATTCTAAAGGGATTGCTTTAATTCTTATGAAGGATCGTGTTGTTATCTAGATCAGCAAACTGCAGGGGAGACTTAACACTTTGCAGCCTCAGATCCTTGAGACACTGGAAGCTCTAGTGGACCCCAAGCTTTTGTCTGTGGATAGGAGTAAACTACACATTCTCCTGCAAAATGGCAAGAGGTAAATAAGAGTAAGCCGTGAAGAGACTAGAAGGTGACCATAGAAAATTATGTCTGATGAAATGTTAGAAAAATGGTGTCCAATATTAATTTCCTAGATTACTGTAATGCTGGATTGTGCATCTTATTTTTAAATGTAAAAATCAGTATGTGAAATACCTATACGGGGAGAAGTAGAAAAAGGGAAATCTATTCTGAGTTGTCAGAAATACAGTCAAGCTTTTTAAATAGCATCTGACAGAATACAATAATACCTAAGAGAACAAAATAACATCACAAAAATGTTCCCCGTAAAGTCAAACAGGATTAGCCTGTGGATCTATGCTTTAAGGTTACTAGTACTAATAGGCTGGTATGCATTAAGCCTCGTGTATTAAGACTTCACGTATTAAGCCTCTCTGATACCACAGTGCAAATACGCCCTCGCTACACGCTCACGGGGTGCGTGCTTTTTCTGATGTACAGATATATCCAGAAAACACACCTGAATCCCTTCCGGTGTGTGTCTGTCGCTCGCTGGTCCCCGGACAGATCACTGCCACTGCTAAGCGTGTGGCCTGCAAAGACCTTTTTGAAGGAGCTCTTAGAACCCCGCAGGGGAAGCCTTCCCTGGCCGCTCCCTCTGGCGAGGGTGCTGGCTGGCAAACTCACTTAGAGATTACCTTTGTGCACTGGTGCCACTGGGCGTTACTTGACCTTTTTGCCTGTTCTTTCTTCAGCTTGTCAGAACTGGAAACAGATCTTAAAGTTTTCAAAGAAACAATTCTGGAGATCTTAGATGAAGAAGAGTTAATAGAAGAGCTCTGTCTATCTAAATGGACTGATCCACAAGTATTGTATGTATATTTTGAAACCACGTGCTTCTTTAGCAGTATGTTTTGTTTAAGCAGAACTAGAACATTAAGCTGCGCATTCCCTGCCAAAAAGCAGAAAGAAAAAGAGTTGCTAATTTTTTAAAGCCCTAGTGCTTGCTGCTTCAGAAATCAGTGTATTTGCCATTTTGGAGAGGGACTCCATTAGCGCTAGTCATATTATGCAGTTTCAAATAGTTCTTGGCATAACAGGCCAGCTCATCTAGTATGCAATGGGATGGGAGCAGGATGGCAGGAGGAGAAAAAGTGAATGTTATTTTTCAATACAAATTAACCCTTTCTGGGAGAACTTTCTTCATTTTCACAAAAAAGAAAAAAAATGTGAAGAGGCAGGTTTTAAAGCTTGCCTAGAATAGGTCAGACACCACGCTTCCTTTGTTGGAAGTGTTCTGGATGCTTTGCTTCTAGTTTTTTGCTCACCAGCAGAACCTGAAGGACAGAAGCCCTGGAGCAATCTTCTCATGCACCTGAAGAGCAGCATTTCAGGAAAAATGTGCATGCAGAAATAGTCCTATTGCACTCTTCCAGATTGTGGTTGAGGACAGCACACAGCAGCAACGGCACTGGCCGCTTTAACAAAAACTAAAAATCAAAAAGATAGTGTATATCAGATGGCAATATGTTTTGGGATGAATTGTACGTATCTTGGGCTTACAGATGTGTTTTATGTTTAAGCAGATAACTGAAGCTACCTTTTGGGGTCCTTTGTGAAGTTGCTGATAATACTTTTGCCTAACCACACTGCATGTGGATATTAACACTGTTCACACAGTAGCGTGGGTTGGAAACCAGGAGGCATTTTCTTGCCCTGCAGAGCATAGACTGCTTGGTGCAGCAGAAACTTGGTATTCCAGAAGTGGGACACGGTTTGGATTTCTAATTCATCTGCTGGAGCAGTGTCAGGAGGGCTCTGAATTCCAGGCTGCTCCCGAGCCAGCAGCCGGTCTCCATCATCCTGGTTTTGCTCCCAGCCTTCCTTTGGACCTAATACGAGCTGCTGGCAAATCTCTTCTCGCCGCATGGTAGACAATATGCAGGGAACGTCTAGGAAAGATACCATGGTCACCTTACACTCTTATGTCAGGAGAAACCTGAAGTCATCCCTTCTTTCAGACACCATTGCACAAGGATAGGAGAGGTGGTGGGAGGTTGGGCTACTGGATGCAGTGAGACAGTCCGTGCATGAGGAAATGCTAGCCAGGATCGCACGTTTGCAGGCAGGCTGGCAGTGTGCAGACAGCTCTTCTGGCTTCAGGGTTGATGCAGGTGGTGTGTGGTATTTGACGAGCTCGAGAAGCCTGAGAAGGTTTGGAGGAACCCAGTGAGGCACATGGGTGCCATCAGAGATCATTTGCAGCAGGAATGGTGAGATGAGCCCAGAAAGGCAGGATGAGGCAGACATGGTATCTTTGTGTGAAGGGGTGGCAGACTGTCAAAGACTCGCCAGATGGATGGAGGCAGTTAATGAAAGCAAATCAGGCAGCAGTTATTTTCAAGCCCATATGCCTGTTGTTACCCTTTGTATAGCCACAGAGGAGCCGATGTAAAGAAACTTATCAAATGAGACCTTCAGCTGAATCCGTACTACAGCAGACAGTGCTCTAAGGGCTTTCAAGTCTGCAGCTGCTCTCATGGGCATGCAGTGTAAAACCCTGGAGGTCCGAAGGGCTAGCTAACTCAAAGCTTCTGCCCCATAAGAGAGAAACTAGGGGCTCTGTTAAAGGTCCTCAGGTTGGGGGAACCTTTAACAGGGGGACCTGTGGGTTGATTCTTAAGACGTGTCACTTATTTTCTTGGAAAACCATTTCAGAGAGGTTCTTTTAACAGACAGCAATGCCAGGAGGAGATTCTTTAAGAAGTTTAGTCTCTCTAGAGAAATAAGGTCATACCACAAAAGAAAAAATTTTGAAGAATCTTCCTGGCTTTGCTGCCAGTATCCAAGCTTCTCTGGATGGTGGGTGCCTCAGCTTTTATCTACACAGTGAACAACACAGTACAGTGCCAGAAACATCCATGCCTGTTCCAGAGAAGGCTGCTGCACCAGCAGTTGGACCATGAAATAAGACGAAAGTCCCTCAGACGGACTTACGAGAGCAGCATCTTCCATTTGGTGCTCACTCTTCATCAGCTTCATGCCCCCAAAACGTTTTCCAGTAATTACTGTGTGTAGCTGAAACACCTTGCAACTAAACTATTTTAATATACACCTAAAACATCTCCCCCACCATATAATTGTTTGTGTGTTGACTTTTTGTCGTTTTATTCTTGGGAGTTTTTGACTGCGCTGTTTCCAGCTTCCACCACTTGGGGGCACTAAGTTGTTAAGCGTCTCCTTTCAAAATTGTCAGCACTTCATGAAAACTTAATATAAACATTTATATAATATAAACTTTATAAATAATATAAAATTTGTATAACTTTAACATATGAAAACTTAAGGTTTGTGGTGGCGTGCATGCCTTGAACATAACAAATTCTAACTGTTCTGCTCAAAATAATTGACTGCCTATGTTGATCAGCTGTTAGGATCTAAAAATATGCCTTTTATTTCAAGCTGTTGGTATTGATGGAAGTCCCTCCCTGACAAGATTGCATTTTGAGATCTGGTGTCTAACAGCACTCGTGTTGGCTGTTCCCCGCGACTCTTTATGTGCCTTGTCTTAACGCATGGAGAATACACTTGTATACAACATGTAGCTAACCAGACAAATATCAATTGTTGCTCACAGTGAGGAGAGTACATCTGGGATTGACCACGCAGAGGAAATGGAGCTGCTGCTGGAGAACTACTACAGACAAGCAGAAGATCTTGCAAATGAAGCTCGTGAACTCAGAGTACTGATTGACGACTCGGAAAGCATAATCTTTATCAACCTGGACAGGTCAGCTCCCCTGGCTGTTGGACTACCAAAAGCTGAGCAGAATTTAATGCTGCCTGGTCTTTCTCAAATCTGCCCACAAGGAAGGTTGGGGAATTCCATTTTCAAGAGGGTTTGAGTGGACTTGCAGTTATAGCACAAGAAGCTGCACTGCACTTTTCTTATCAGTGAACTGGATAAAGCAAAGCAACAAGACATGCTCGTTAGTAAAATCTCTCCCTTTAGGCATCAGTTTTCCCTAGCAGGAGAAACTGGGCTTCTCCTAGATCCTTCTGGGGAGCTGTTCACTAAAGGAA
Source organism: Limnodromus scolopaceus (assembly GCA_028565335.1). Classification (NCBI taxonomy): domain Eukaryota; kingdom Metazoa; phylum Chordata; class Aves; order Charadriiformes; family Scolopacidae; genus Limnodromus; species Limnodromus scolopaceus. The sequence goes on along the minus strand of JAOXNO010000013.1, from coordinate 62,558,556 downwards.
ACTTCTGCAAATTTAGGGGCAAAATAAAATTCTACTCAGGAAAGTTTACATTTAATTCAGCAAAACTGAATTATTGAAGAGCCTGGCGAGGCTACTCAGGTGTTCAGTACAAGTTGCATTATTCCTCTGTGGAGTGATAGAAGAATGAATAACTTCCAAGCAAATATTTTCTCTCTCTCTGTGTGCAACAGTTTTCATTACTAGTCTCTTTGCTGGGGAGTTATCTGTAGAAGCAATTGGTGGATGCTGCATCAGGAAACTGCAGAAATTCTTTTGGGGAAGACTTAAATATGGAATTCCCCAAAACAGGCTCAATTTTATAGTTCTGCAGCATTTACTGACTTTATTTCTTTATAAGTATATTCATTTGCAAGGTAACAGTAAATTTTCATTTCTTGTGAATACGGACACATGAATTCCAGCCAGTTTGTGGTGAAAGAACACAAATTTCTGTGGAAGTTTACTGTTACTCTGTGTATGTACACCTCTAAGAAATGAGCAATGTGGGAAAGTCTGCTGCTGCTGAAGCAGAATGTGCTGCCTTAGAGGTATCCTGATGCTGCCGTTTCAGAACGATAGCCTCTTTATACTGCTGGTTCGTGAGCTTTGTCACTGGGTTGCCCCATTCCAGCATGACTTCCTCTCTTTCACTCTTTGGGTTTAGTGCATGCTGTATGGAATTGGAGAATTTAGGCAGCAAATCCAGTTTTTTTGGGTTCCTCTTACAGATGTTTCTCCCTTCTTTAGCCACCGTAATGTGATGATGAGACTGAACTTGCAGCTGACTATGGGGACTTTCTCTCTGTCTCTCTTTGGACTCATAGGAGTTGCATTTGGTATGAATTTGGAGTCATCTCTTGAAGAGGTAAGGAACGAGCGCTGCTTATATCCGTGACATAAAACACAGGCCCTACTCTTACAGTGCATTTTATATTCTGTACAAATTCATTCTTTCCATGGGTAAAGTTCCAGATTTATATTACTGTATGAACATAATTAAGTCCAGTGATTCATGTGTTCATGCAGTCACTTTCTTGTTAGGAAATTGCTGTATGGTTCACTGCACGGTATTGCAGCCTTTTTTCTATTCAATGTTCACAGAAAAGAAATGGGGAGACAAATTTCTGGTTGTATAAGGACTGATTATAAAGCAGTATTAAGGTTTCTTTAATGATCCTCTGTTCTTCTGAAAAGACCAGCTTTGTCTTCCAGATACAAGGGTATCTGGAAAGCAGTCAGGGCATTTCCAGGACACCAGAGGAAATAGTCTACTGTCTATAACAGGTTTATACCTAGGCTGGGGGGGTACAAATTTACAATTGTGCATGCTTTCTTCAAAACAAAAAATCACCAAAACAAAGCAAAGACTTCTACCTTCCCAAATTCACTGAATAGAAGCATTGAGTTTCCAAACTTCCTGATAAAGGAAGGAAAACTGCACAGAACAGTAATAAAATGCACTAGGGTGATCCCTAATTAAAATGCTTTGCTATGAAACAGCCCTTTTCCCAAGGTAGGGCTTGGCTGTTGATGGTAGAGAGTTTACCACTCCTCCCATAAAGGAAGAGAATACTGGTGGGGAGCGAGAGATTGTCTTTGGATAATCCCTTTTCTGAAGAGAGAGCTGCATGACTAATGGGGATGTTCTGTCGTTAGGATCCCAGAATATTTTGGCTGGTGACGGGGATTATGTTTCTGGGAAGCGGTCTGATCTGGCGACGCTTGCTTTCCTTCCTTGGGCGGCACCTAGAACCTCCACTACCTCCTCACGTACGTATGGCTGGCCAGGGTTTCTGCTCCAGACTCTGCGTGTACAGCCCATTTCTAAGGCAGGAAATAAGCCGTTGTAGAGAGGTGGGCCACAGAGCGTGGGGGAGTTCAGCTCGGTGCTCTGTGAGGAAGAAGAAGGTTCTCCCTAGCCGGATTGAATGAGGTGGGAAGCCCCAGCACTGGCAAGGATACACTTGAGCAGTAAGATACTGATCACTGTTGTTGGAAGTTCCTTGAGACGTGCTGTATTTACATTCCCCTGGCAGCACAAGGGGAGCTGAGGCTACTGGTAGAAGCAGCCCTCATTTGCCTTCTCAGCTGCCATGGCAGTCTGTTCACAGGGAGGGACATAATGGATGCTGCCCTCCTCCTCCCACCCAGGTACTAACTCTGGATCTGTAGTCCTTGTCTTGAGAAAGAGAAGGTAAAGATAAAAGGATGATGGACAGATACTAGGACACTGTAACATCTCTCTGGAGAATGATACCATGGTTGTCATGTCCTGACTCCCAATCTGAAGTCTGTGATGGCTCCTCACCTGCACAGCAGCTATCTGCTGTGGATGCTGATGGCATCACAGAACCCTATTGTACCAAGCTGTAGAAAGAACCCAGGGAGACCATCTTCAAGATTAGCAAGATTTTATGTGGGTCATTTTCCCTGTTGACTGCTCTTTCCTGCCAAAGTTGGTGGTGGCTGTATTGTCTACCTCTCTTCTGCACCCTAGTATTTATAACAGGGAACTATTAGTGGATTCCAAAGTTGCTACAAATGACGAATGAAGGGGAGACCCAGAAACTCCCCTTTGTCCCTCCCCTCCCTTGCCACCAAGAGGCAGATGGTAGTAGTTCCTTGTGGATTGTTGACTGTGGCTACAACTAACTGGTTTATCCTCAAGTGTTGCTCAAAACCAAATCCAGCACCTACTGACTCTGGCTTGGAGAAATGTACCGAAAGGGATTAGGGAGGAAGAAGCCAGAGTCAGGGTTCTGAAAATATGAGGGTAAATATCAGGGTTCAGGCCTCTGTGGAGCTTTTATTTTCTTTCTGCTGCATATAGAGCAGCTTTTCATGTAATCACAGGGTATTTTGTATCTTGTCTAGGTTCCTGCAGTTTTGAAAAAATCCCAACCAGCAGCTGGAAGAGTGGAGCTAAAGAACAACCTTAAAGCAGAAACGTTTGGGCTGAGCAGAAGCACGTTAACGAACCAATAGGAACAGCAGGAATTAAGAGACTTTTACTGTTACAGGGTGGACTTTGGACACGTTCCTCGCGTTTGTTCTTCCTTATTGAAAACTGCAAGAATTTCTAAACTTGCTAATTTAATATATATTTTGTGCCAAAAAACCTATGGTGAGATTTTAATGCTCACACACAAAAGCAGAGAGAAACACAAGGGAAAACAGTGACGTGCTATCCACAGTAGTCTCACCTCCACCCCACATATGTTCCATTAGTTTTCTGTATCACACACATGTACTAATTTTTGGGGCATTCTTATTTCAAGTGTTTGTCAAATACTTGTTCGTGTAATCACCTTTCTTAAGGAGAACGGTATTTTCAGCTGTAGGGGTGACAGCTGTTAGCATTCATCAATAACTCTGGTTCTAAGCTGCAGATTAAGGAATCTGACTTCAAATGTCAAAGAAAAATCCACCCCAAAAGTGGCCTTTTTAATGGATTTTTTTAAGGCCGTATTTAGTTGCAGAGAACGGATTTTCCAAAGCAAAAAGCATACCTGCATCTCTTGGGAAGCATCGCTTCTAAATTGACAGTAACCAGAAATAAGAGTTTCCCTTGCTTTAAATGAGCAAAACCAGGCTTTGAAATGCAGCTGCTTATCTTGGATATTCCTTAACAATTAATTTAGGCCCAAAACGTAGGCAGTTTCAGTAAGAGGAAAAATGGGCCTGTTGGTAACACGCACTTGTGCTTCCCGTCTGCCGCTATTTCAACACACGTTGATGCAGCCGCAGCTTAACAACTCCTCGTGTTCACATAAGGACTGATTCAAAAGCTGGTGAAAATCAACAGGCCAGTTGTTGGTTTCTCTTAAGCTGGGCTCGGCTTTCCTCTCTTTTGGCTCCAAGAAGACAAGCCTAAAGCACGGACTAGCCCGCGTCACGGTAAGTAGCCGGGTTAGTAACGGGTGTGTGGAAGCCTGGTGTCCTGTGATGGACTGAAGGAAGGAGTAAAATTCTTAGGACTTATCTCTGAACTCTGAGGGCATAGTTCTCCACTGGTTTCTCTCAGTCTGTAGAAGGAGCATGAAATCCTTCTAAATCAGGTCACAAACTGTCTTATTTGTTTGGGATTTTTTAATCTCTCTAACATCCTTAGGTGCCACCAGATAAATCACTCTACTGGCAGGGGTTGAAAAAACAGTCACTGTAGCTGTAAACATTTTTACTCAGGATTAACGAATCAAAAATGGAAATAAAAAGGTACATAAATTAAAATTATGCAGGCCTGGCTTGGTTAAAGTTGTTTCTACAAAATTTTCACACAGTTGTTCTTGCTCTGTGTGTGACTTCAGGTATAAAAGGCGTGAGAAGATTAATGGGGTTTGGAATGTTTTTGAGGTTTTTTCAGTTCAAATTTTGGCAGCGTTTTTGCTTAACAGGTTGAGATGTAAAAAAAAAAAAAAACCAACTCTAAACTGAGCGATCCAGTGGAAAAAAACAATGGCTCACGTACCTCGGCTGATAAACCCCGGGAAAGCCCGGTGCAGGAAGGGATATAGACGCTGATGTTTTCAACCAAGTTGTAGTCGCATTAGGTCAGGACTGAAATGTGTTGGTGCAGCTGTTGGGGAAGCTTTCACGTAAGTTTTCCAAGCTCTGTCTTTTGTGCAGAGAGGCTTCTGTGAACTGTACTGACTCCTTTTCCTGTACGTAACTGACTTAAAGCACAATAAAAGCACTGTGAGAAAGATGCGTCTTTTACAAGACTGCCTTTCTCTCTAGAGATGTACGCAAATGTTTAATGGCTTTCTTAAAATTCAACTAATCAAAATGCATTCACGTGCAATAAAATTACTCTTAGGTCACATATAGAAAAAAACCCAAAGGCAGGGGAGGCTGTATGTTCAGAATGGAATTGCTGCAAAACATACTGGTTTCATCCGTTTTCATTTATAAAGGAAAACTCTTTTTATTCTGCACTTACAAATACACTGCTCGTTTTTTGCCTCGCTACGGTTCACAGATTGGCAAGGTAAGTAAGTGCCGTGCTCCCAGCTCCATACAGTTACATCTTTCATAAAGTTCAGATATTTAAAACTTGAGTGAGTGTTCTGCTCTTTGGGCAAGTAAAGTCCCCAAAATAGACGTTAGAACGCATTATACATCAACCTAACGTTCACCTTGCCATTTTACTTCTTTTTAAAATGACCTCCCTGAGAGAGATGATTCCTAAGAAAGTAAATTGAGGTGTGTCATCTTAGAATTTTGTGCTGTTCTACTGACTTAATGCTATTTAAAATAAAAATAATGCTTTATGTTTGTGAAGGAGGCAAGGGACAGAAAATACATATACATAACATGTCTACGGATTAGTGGTGGTAATAATAGCATCACATCTTGCTGCTCAAGTTGTTTAATAGCTAATTGATGCACACTGTTAAATCTGCATCATAGAAAATTAGCGTTAATTAGTTTAAGACAGTACCGTTGACAATAAAAGCTGTTAACAAGCGTAAGTTACCATGGTCATGGAATTTTACATGAAAACACAAAGAAAGGATGTCAGAGTAGTTTCGGTTACGAGTGTGAAAGCAAAAGCCCTTTTGATTGGCACCCACTTTTCTGTCTGGCTTAGAGCTACCCCTCCTGCATGCTTACTGTTTTGACAAGGAATTGTAAATTATGTGCTATTCTTTGCTGGTTTTGTTAAGAAAATACTCAAATCTGACCGGTAAGGAAGGTGACCACTGAACATTCTTTATACAGCCAAATATTAGTAGTAAAATCCAGCCTTCTGCTCGTTTCAGCCTCTAAAAAGTTTTCAGATCAGCTTGTTGTAGGTTCAGGGATCCTGCTGCTCACAATGGAATTAATTTGTGCTTTTACATGACTGATGTAGCTTTGGTTGGTTTGTAAGTCAAACCACCGTGAACTTGCATATTCCCCTTCTCTTAAAAATTGACCATTCCTCCCTTAACGCTATCTAGGACCCTGTCTAGCTATCTGGGACACCTGTCTGTCAAAAGTTTGCTGTTGTGTGGTCTGTTGGTTTGTACGGGTTGAGGAAAGTATCACAGATACTACAGAGATCATTCACTAAAAGACCAGCTGTGCCCTGGTCTTAAAGGCTACCGTGAACTTCTAGAGCGAGTAGACAAAAAGCCTTCCACCAAGTCGAGCTTTCGAAGAACTTCTCTCTGCCGCCACTACAACTTCTTTCTGCAGAGATACAGAGCAAGGGTTAGCAAAATGCAGCTGCAGGTGCGTGGTTGCCTTAAGCTTCCCTGAGGGAGACCAGATTTTGTCCATACCATTAGTGTCCTACAGAAATGCGATGAGGAGAAATGAGAGCAACCCACCTTATCAGAACTGCGGTTAACAAAACAGATGTTATTTCATTTGGGGAAGTGGAAGAAGCTGGAACCAGTCAAATAAATCTCTTGCGAGTGTAAACTGTTTCTCAGGGGCAAGATCAATACAGATGAAGCTGGAGCGTGGACTGGATTGGTGCCATAGCAAAGGCACACAATGGCTTGGGAAACCAACCTCACTTGCGCTCGTGCAGAAACCATCAGTGATGCCTGCATTTCAGGAGTTGGATTATGCGCCCTGACCTACTTCAGAAGCATTGACACTTCCAGGTGTTTCTCCGTTGCACGTGTTAACAGCAAGAAGCCAAACACCATTTGTTGAAGACCAGTTGCACACCTCCTGAGCCTCACGCGGGTTATGTCTGAGTAAGCAGAACATTGGACTCCCCTCAGCTGAACAAGCACTGAGTAATAACCTTCAAGCTGAAAAAAAGGTTCCTCAGCGCAATATACAAACGTGGGGATTGACTTTTGGTAAAAAGAATGGGCATCTGAGGGAAACAGAGAGAAAGAGTGTACGGGCACATCCAGAATGACTCGGGTAAGAACTGGCCCTCTTTATGCTTGGAAATACTTGCCACATGAACAGCGTTCACTGCGAGTGCCAGCTGTGACAGCAAGCCTGTAAACATTACACGAGAGGGCTGGTTCAGCACCTGCTTTACACCACAGCTGAGCATCTGCTTTGCACACAGGTTGGCATGACCAGGCAAAGCCAGCTGGCACCTACGCTCCATTTGCCATGCAACCTTCCAGCAAACTCCTAAGTAGTTTAGATTTCAGGCCCTTTTAAAGTGATCTCTTTCAATTCAGGTGTCAGGTGCCAAAATTCTTGCACCTCCATAGTTCATCCACCTATAAAATGGTTTTAATTACCAGTTCGGGGAGTGACTTAAATGTAAACTTAATTAACTATGTAAAGCACTTAAGACTTCTGCAAGTAAGAGAGAGATACGCGAGGTGTTGGCTACTACAGGCAAGTGAGGTAGAAAGATGTTACAAAGCAACTGACAACTGATTTTTCTCACCTTTCTTTCAGATTTCACAGTGATCACAGAACTCCCAAATCTTGATAGTTCCTGTAAAATAACATCGCTTGTTATAATGCTGTTAGGTTTTTTTTTAAAGTGGGACTTTTTCATTTCTCTCAATAGTTTGTTTTCTGGTTACTTACCTCAGGAGAAATCAGTACGTACTGTGCCTGAAGGGAAAAACAGAAGGAGAAAAGAAAAAGTCAGTGGAGAGAACCACACTAGGAGAGGAGAAGACCAGGGGAATAACACTAGCTTCTAAACAGCAAAGTAATTCAAGCACAAACGGGAGGAGCCAAATCACACAGATTCAGAAACAGAAGTAAACCACCTCTTTTCTGAAACCAAGTCAGAACACACTAGATATTGGTACTGGATGTAATTAATTAGCTGTCATTATGATCTCATATCCCGATTTCACTTTTATGCTTTCTTACCCAGTCCTCGGGACAGGGAGATATCCATGATTTGCAGTGGCCTGTCACATTCCCCGAGGATGCCTGCTTTCCGTTGTAAATGTAAACACGGCCAGCTGTCCCCCCAAACAGTACTGTGACAGCGTTAGATCGCAGCGGGGATGTCACAATCATTTCATCTGCAAATATGACAAGGATGATGTAACTCATCGGAAATGAAATAATGCTAAACCAAAACATGAGCGAGAAGGCATTTACACACCTCTAGATGCCACGATTCCTATTAATGGTGACAGTTAAAACGTTTCAATTTCTGAGTTGTTTGGGATTTCAGAGATGCCTCCCCCCAAAGCATGGTGGAATATTGGTACAAGGTAACCGAGGAAGCAGACTGTGTTCAGCACTTGTATGAATATGTCGGTGACCAGTCTTTCTGTTGCCAAAACCAAACCGTTTCACCTCTGGTGTAGATGGATCAAGCCTTACCTAGTCCATCGTTATCCAGGTCGCTTAAGTATATATCTCCTCCAAAGCGAGAAAACCTCCTGTCCCCACTGAATGTGCTGAGCAAAGAAGGCTGGGTGCTGTTTGTCAGATCATATACCAGAGCCAGTCCCGCTTGGTGCAGCACCGAGGACATAAATGAAATCCTAGACAGGCCATCTGGGGGGAAAAAAAAAGTAGTAACAAAAGTTGAGCATCAGACATAGGAACTCGGGTTCAATTCTTGCAATGCACTGACAGCAGGAAATACTGGCATTACATAACATGGACAAAATTAATGTAATTTATGAAACAAGATCAAATATGGCATTAAGGCTAATTTGCATAGAAACAATCTCTTAGCAATGAATTCAAGTTAGAGTTCTACCATTTTGAATTTCCTAATTCCTTACTGCCTATTGCCAGAGAAAGGACAAAATACTGTGGTGTTTTAATTCCAAGAAATATGTAGCCTACTAGCAAATGACCGCTACGTAAATAATGCAGAGTAGTAACACTGCTGAGTTAATTTTAAGGAAGGAAAAAAAAACATTGACATTTCAGCATAGCAGAGAGGACTCTACATGTAAGGTGTCTATGGTGATTATTTCTATTTTTTTCTTTTAATTATGTGGCAATGCAAAGGTCCCCTCTCTAAGTTTTAACTTTGTATCCGTCCCCTGGTCATACAGAAACACGTGCTCCCAAAGGAGAAATGGTTTCCAGTTCTCAGGACATACCTGCAGTAGGTGCACCCACCACCAAAACCATCCTTGTGGTCCCAGCCACAGACATCACACCGCTGGCCAGAGACAAACCCATTCTGCCCATCGCCTGTGAGATTTTTAAAACACCTTGGTCATTTCTACAGAACGTCACCTTAGTTCAAATTGTTCATAAGGTCCCATACTACAGAAGGAGCCCTACCTTGCCTCCAGTTATTGCAAACCAGGGCTTTGTGCTTGGTGGGTTATACCCATACACCTTCCCGACGCTCTGTCTGGCATCCGATGGGGAGGGACTGCAGCTGGAATTACAACGCAAAATATATTTGTATGCAACATTGTATTTTTGTACCTTCAGGATCGCTCCTCTTAAAATATTTTCCCCTTTTAGTTTGGAATAATAGTGGCTGCCAAAGTCTAGAAACCTATTTTAGTAGTTTCCATGTTTGTTCTAACTAGTTACACAACGCTTAGGCCAGACTTGGCCTGTCTATCCGCTTCTTCATCCCTCAATACATTTTTGTGTTTGGTTTGCTTTTAAAAATAGTATTTCAAAGTAAGTGCTATCACCTAGGCTATTTCAGGTGTGCTTAGCTGTCAGCATTTTTGTGCCACCTCTCCCCTTCCCCGAGAAAACCCAAGAAATTCTTAAGTGTCTCTAAATAACAAAGACCCTCTCTGTAGAGGGTCTAAAGACCCCTCTTTCTTCATGAGGAAAGGTGAAGGCATAAAAATATGAATTTAATAAAAATATTCTAAGCAGGACAAAGGGGAAACTTCCTGAAGAGCTGGAAGTCTGATCTATTACAAATCTTAAACATTACAGAAGTAGGGGAGAACGGAGGAGAGAGCAAGCTCACATACAACACACCCAGCACAGCTCTTCCACGTGGGGCTACCGATCAGCAGTAAAGTCGTGTTCTCCAGCTGGCAGCTGTCAAGTGAAAATCCAAACCAAGCGTAGTTTTCCTCCCCCTTCACCATCCAGTTGGCGTCCTGTACTGACAAAACTCCTGACAGACCAGAAAAATATGAGTTAGATCTGGGTGTACCCTGGCAGAGAAAAACCCGTTAGCAACCCTCCACTGATTCATCCTACGACAACAAGTTTCTGTAAGCAAAGTTACACCATGGTCCATGACATGGCACCAGTTATTGCTAACGTTGCTTGCTCAGTCTGCAGCTGCACTGCCCGGTGAAAGCCTTTATTCAGCACCGCCTCCTCCTAAACCCTTGCAATGGCCTGCACAAAGTACGTGAAAACTACCAGGAAGGCCCGCCCTGAACTGGTGACTCCTTCTCAGGGACAGGACAACGCTGAAGCTGTTTATCAGAACTTGTAATTCTTCAAGGGTGGTGGGTGGGGAAGCTTCCAATAATTCCAGTAATTCTGGCTTTAATTCAAATAACTCATCCTGTGTTTTGGTTTTGCAAAAATGTCAGTCAGCAGTGTTTTGAAACCCATTTTCCTTGTGGTTTCTAATTTTACACTAAGTAGAATAAGCTACAAAAATTAAGCGTTACGGGAAATCTTAATTACATGATTCTGACAAAGCTCTGAATACCTGTGTATCCCGCCCACCCCCTATTAACTTTATTTAGCTCCATACGTGGCCTTTCCTCCCTCATTCACAACAGTCCTCATCACCTGTACTCGTTAGCTTGTAGCATTCCTCGTTAGCCACTCGAAGGAGCATACAGAATGATAAAATTTCACCTTTTGAGGTACATTTGCAAATTTTCAAGGAAGACCAGCGAGTCCACCCTCGTATCACCAACAGACAGTTGTATCCATTGCCTTAGCAAGGCTTTCAACACTCTCTCTCACAATGTTCCTGTATCCACGCTGGGACACTGCAGTCTGGATGGGCGGACAAGTAGATGGGACAATCCTGGCTGAGATGATCACCCTCCCAGGGCAGCAGTTAGTGGGTTATACTCTATGCCACAGGAATGCCTGTGGCTAGTGGAGTGCCTTCAGGGAGCTATCTTCAGACTCATGCTGTTAAAGACTTTTAGAAATGATTTGGAGAAGGCAACATGCCCTTTCATGAAGCTGGCGGACGGCAGGAGACTGTGGGGCACTTGGTCTACCATTCAGAAGGACCCCGGCAGGCTGGAGGAACAGGCTGACAGGAACCTCACAAAATTCAGCGAGGACCAACGCAAAGCCGTGCCCCTGGAAAAGGAGGTGCCCTTGCAGCAATACAGGCTGGGGAGCAGCCACGTGGAAAAGGCCTTGGAGATCCTGATGGGCAGAGTGCTGAGCGTGAGGCTCCGACAGCAGAGACGGCCAACAGCATCCCAGGCCATATAAGCAGGAGCGTGGCAAAGAGACTGAGAGAAGTGATTGTTCCCCCTTTACTCCTCCCTAGACCACACCTATAACACATTGTTCAATTTTGGACCCCACAAAACAGTAAAGATGTTGATAAACCACAGCAAATTTAGTAGAGGGTCCCCAAGATGGCTGGGGGCTGAAGCACTTGCACTGTGAGTGGAGACTGAGGGACCAGGATGTATTCAGCCTGGAGAAAAGAAGGTTTTGAGAGGACCTAACAGCAGCCTGCCAGTACCTACAAGGGGGTTAACAAAGAGCCAGGCTTTCCCCGGTGTACTGGGGCACTCAATGTCTTCTGTGCCTCTGACTTCATTATGTTTGGTGGGAGGACAATAGACAATGAGCGTAAGCCGAAACAAGAGAGGTTCATCCTGGCTGTAACAAGACATTTTTTTCCCTAGGAGGACAGCCAAGAGGTGGAACAGCTGCCCAGAGTTGGCTGTGCAATCTCTATCGTTGGAGGGCTTTAAGATCTGACTGGATAAAGTCCTGAGCAATCCGGTCTGACTTCATAGCTGTCCCCTTTTTGAGCAGGATACTGGATTAGACACCTCCTCAGATCCCTTCAAACCTGAATTATCCTATGACTAATCAGGAAGAAATGAATAGTCACATAAAATATGGGAGGGTTAATTTACTCAACAAATATTACCTTGGTCACTCCTGTTGAAATAAGAGTAAAATGCAACCACAAATCCTCTCTGCTGCCCACCACCGGGTGCGTATGGAGAGCCCACAACCAGATCAGCATTTCCATCCCCGTCAACATCAGCTGCCAGGAGGGACCAACCAAGATTACAGTAGGAATACTGCAATAAACAGTTAGTTTAAGCCTGAAATGGAACTGAAACCACCAGTTCTGTAACAAAATAGAGCAATTTACTTCTAAAGACCTAACTTTGGCTGTTTCTGATCAAATTACCCTCCCACTCCCTGACTTCAATTTTGTTTTCTTTGGCTTTTGGGTTTGGTTTTTTGTTTTGTTTTATTTGAGGGCTATGCATTTTTCTGTTCACCCTGCTGCCTGCCCTGCACTGGAGTACAAATGTCTTTCCCACATACAACTAACGTAGGCGAGCACCTCCTTGCACCATCCTCATCAGTCTAAATTCCCTTGCAACAAGAAGTCTGATTTTAACCTTCTTCTATTTTTTTTAAGCCCATAAGCCCCTTTCCCCTTTATCCCACCTCCAGCCTGTCTAGCCCTGTGTTAGCCCGATCAATATACCTGACAAGTGATGGTAACGTTCGGTTCAGATGCCAAGCCTCTTCCCTCAGTGCCAAAATAGACATACACAGCACCCTTAACAGCAAGAAAAGCAAATACAGCATGAAAGCACCTGCATGTCAGCACCAAGTACAAAATCCAAGACAAAAGCACAAGGAAAGAAACAGTTCTGCAAGGGCTATTTATACAACCACATTTTTCCGATCAGAGCCTTCTCATAATACTGTCTTTTCCATCCCAAACCTAAGAATACCCTTGCTGTAATGGGTACTGTTATAACCCAGCAACAAACTGGAGAGGTGCATTTTCATCACATGGTGGGTAAGGAGCAAGGACAGTATACTGTATATTTACACTTGTTATGCACACATTCAGGTGGCTCAAATTTTGTTAATTATTATTTAATGCAATGGCACACAGTGCCAGGCACAACAGATGCATGCAATTTTCCAAGCTAGTGGGTCTACATAAAAGCCTTTAAATTCCTATTTGGGCAGCTGAGTTAGTATCTGAAATTCTGAAGAGTTGTAAGCTTAATGGATGTGATTTAAACCAAAACATTTCGCCTCTCAGTTTGCGTGGATTGAAAATACTCAGGAACCATTACATGGGCTTATCTTGTAAACTGCAAGTCATTCAGCCTCTGTAACTCAATTATTTTAGCAAGTGGCTGTGTTCATATCACATTCTAGATATCATCTGTTGGCCTGTAACAGCAGATGACAAGGCTCACTGACCCATGAGGTCCGTTCTAGACTCTCTGTTCCTAAATAAAAAGGGTAGACTCGTATTTCATGAATGGCCCCTTACATTTCCTGCACATCAGTCCTGCAAAGTTGCAATCTGATTTGGATTTGTAATGTGCAAAAAGGCCACTGAAAGAGAAACACAGATAGCTGTCATTGCTCTAGTCAAAGTACCCACAAAGGTTATCAACATTTGTGTTTAAATTACAACATCACCTTGAGCAACCACAGAAATTCCCTCTCAATATCTCAGTATCAATAAAAATGTTCCATTTGGAGGGGAAAAAACCCCCAACAAACCCATGCGTGTAGCTTACTTTGTAAGTAAGAAACTGCGATCCCACAGAAGGTGCTCCAATTGCCAGATCTGGCACTCCGTCCTCATTGAAGTCCAGGACTGCCAAGGCAGAACCAAATCTTCCTGAAGGCTAAAAGAAGAGGGATTGCTGTCATGAAAACAACAGACGTTTTCAAGACAAAACCATCAGAACCTAACACACATTTGCAATCACAGCAAAGATTTTGGGAAGGGAAGAACCGGTAACAGAGATGACAAAAATCTATCCCAACAATTCTTAAGATGTTTCTTAGCATCATCATTCTCCCAAGTAATAACCATCAGACTAATACACTAACTCGGAGTCAAATGTTCTGTTTGAGCAAGTGGAGGTGTTAAAATGTAAGATAACTGAACACAGCATAGTGCTGCTTGGCTATTTCTTCCTCTGAGCCTAGTGCACCATTGATGTTAAGCTTACGACCTTTCCCATTAACAGCATTATAGGTGTGAACCACTGAAACACTCTGTAAGACGACAGCAGCTGCTACTCCACAGTTTATAAACACAGAAACAGACTAAAAGGAAATGTATCTCATCTCTCTCTATTCTCTTCTTTGTGAAAAGAGATACTTTCTACAGAGGATCCTCTTTATTACTTATACTTATTTGATCCTGCTTCTCAGTTATAAGCCAGTCCCCATCATGTCAAATCGTAGTCTTCTCGTCTTTTAAAATAACGTGTACTCTTAGTAAAGACATACAATGGCTTTGTGAGAAGTTACCGATTAATGAAAAAATGTAGCTTCAAAGGAATTGAAACTTATATTGAATTAATCATTTTAGATGAAAAAGGAAGAGAAAAATCACAGTATTTTCTTAAATGCAGGGACCCGAATGAGCTATACTGTGACTTACAGAGACACTACCTCAGTTTTATTCAAGGGCAAATTATGTTCTAATACCCACTTACCTGGCACAGCAATAAAAGGGAACCTACGGATCACCATTGCTTTAATTGTTCCTGTGACTTAAGGAATGGTTATTTTTCTTGAAAAGCATATGACACCCTTTTACCGGGAGAGGTATTTCAGGAATCATCCTCATACGTATTAATGATACTGTTGGTCAGTCAAAATTTACCACATTTTCAGGCAAAAAAAAAATATAAGTGACAAAATATCTGACTTGACTCCTCACCTGATGGCCCTGCAGTACTTTGTCAGCTTTCCCGTCTAGATCCATGTCCTCTGGTGGCAAACCTGACTGGTTACCATAGACCACATACACCCGTCCTATCTGAACACGGCCCAACATGCTGTACCCTGGGGCTCCAACCACCAGATCTTCATACCCATCCTGGTTCAGGTCCGCTGAGATCATTGCCCTAAACAGCAAAGGAAGTCAACAAAATCATGGATAGCATTAGCTTCCAGGCTACCATAACATTAGCAGAAAATAAATATTGTTGCTTCTTTCAGGTAAACCAATACCAGTCTTTCCCCATCTATTTTTGTAAAAATCTACACAGCATTCTTCATATCATATATTTTAATTTTATTCTCTTGAATTAAATAAAAACAAAGCCTTGAAGATTCACCTCCATTAATGCATCTGAGATCCATAGGAACTGCTTTTTACTTACTGGCACAAGGTACCTGAGAGCAATCAGAGCAAGGAGCATGAAAAAGGGCTGCTTGCATATGACACAGAATACAAATGCTGAAATTAAATGTCTTTTTAATTGAACCTCTGATTTAACTGATGGGCTTAGATAAGCAAAGGGATCACAGGCATCAGTCACACATTGGAGTTTAGAGAGGGAATGTGGAGAGAAAAGAACTAACTACTGTTAATTTGGCTGGTGTGAAGTAAACTCAAGAATTAAATCTTCAATTTTTGAGTGAGAAGAAATAAAGTAAGATGAGCAGCAATTAAATTCATCTTATTACTCTTCTCTGTTGCAAGTCAAGTTAGAACCTCTCTGGCAAGGAGAAAGAATACGCCTCTTTCTGTGTCCTAGCTATATCTTTGAACTCCCTATTAGTCTTGTAGTGTTTCCAAGAATACTTGGTAGGCATCATCAGCGATCAATTTGGGACAATTAATTCTGCACAGACATAAATCAATAACCAAAAAAGGGTAACAATGTTCCTATACTGCTCAGAACTAGAACTGATGTTTGTTGGCATTTTGGTTCCTTCCATTCTGAGCTTGATCAGACACACAGCATTGAGCTCCTTCACAATGGAGACAACGTAAAAAAATAACAAGACAACCCTTCCAAAGAAAGAGGTTACCTGACTAGAATTCACATCTGAATGGAAATTTTGCTCTTGATACAATTTTTTCAGTACCAACACAGGGAGACTTACGCTCACGTCTGAAAGAAAGGTCTTACGCGTTTACATGTTGTTCTGGCCAGAAAATATAAGCCAGATTTGTACCACTAACTGATTTGGATTGTCACCTTAAAAGACTATCCAAAGAATAAACACTAATATTTTGGTGGATATGCAAATTTTTCATATATTAAGAGAAAGGCGGGAGGAAAAATATTACCGACCATCCAAGTCTAGCATAGGGTGAAGTCAGAAAATATGAAGCTGTTGGCTGGGAGATGTGCTGAGAAGACTTCTGATGTGCTAATGCTCTCCAGACACTGCTTGCAAAAGCACGGTTTATCAAGCGGAGGGAATTCTGAAACAAAAATAATGAAGAGACACAAGAATGGCTGAAACTCGAGAACATTACGGAGCACCTCAAAAAACAAGTCATCAACGGTGGAAATCACCACATTGATCTAAGTGGACTCTGAGTCAGGACATAAGCACCACTTTAGAAAGAGACAAAAATCTGTCTGCTCTAAATGGAGCACTGCTAATTGTTCACTGCTACACTTTGTTGGGACTGCTTAACCCCCAAAAGTGATCACATGATCCTGTAAAATGTAAATATGAAAGTGTAAATACTAAAAATATATTTGCTATTTTTGGCACTGCACGATGGGTTCTAACTTTGCTATACAATAAACAACGTGGAAAAATTGAATATTTACAATGCACATCTAAATATATAGATTAACAATGGTCCTGGAATCTGCATAAAGTGAAGTCAGAGGCTTTTGTTAACATACAGAGACCGTGCTCCATCACACAGCATTTCAGACAAAAATAAGAACAATTTTATGCTGACCTGAATTTTACCTGCTACATCTGTCACTTCTCACTTACCGTTCCCCAAGATTCTATGCTGAAGTGAACTCCTCTGTCTGTATAATTTATATTCTTTTCAAGTGTTTTTGTAAGCAAAGAAGTTGTATTCTTGGGACGTTCATGTTTCGATTCTTTGTTTCTGCTAAAATAAAGACGACAGTAATAACAATTAATACAACTGAATTAATGACTTGAGTACCTTATGAGAAAGCCAGTAGAGGCAAACATATTGCACGCAATCAGGTGGTCATTTCTCCTGTGTATAAATGGAGTTCTCAAGAGATACCAGTAAAGCTGGTTTCTCTTGAGATGTTTGCTTAGAGGAATACATACACTTGTGCTCCAAACAGCTGAGTTCCGTATCTCTGTACGTAAATCAGGAGAGAATTTAGCTATGATAAGGGTGAACATGAATCAGTAGTTTCATGATTAGTGGAACGAAAAGTGACAACCAAATAAAGTGCACAGACTTAGCACTTCAAGTGCTTGGTAAGTATTCTTGTCTTGGAAGGTAAAAGTGTCTCCTAGGTTCTGCACAGTTCCCCTATACGAAGCTTGCTTATTCACGTTAGGAGAATCTCAAATTCACACACAAAAAGATAAACCAAAAGTTCTCTTAATTTCCACAGCTCACTGTCCACACCAGAGGAAAGCTCTCCTTTCACCAGTAAATCTCTGAACCTTCAGAGCTATACTTACGCAGAGTTGTCCTTGTGCTCCCTCGTGCAGTTTATAAACAGCGGGTTCTCAGGCAGGAAGCAGCCACTAAAGAAATATGCAGAACGCATTTTAAAGATTTTTCCACAATGGAAGTGAAACTAAAAATATAACTTTTATCCCTAGTGATATCCTCTGTTAGAAGTCATCACTTTTCTCAAGAAACCCTGTTTATTCAAAATCAGAGCATCATTATAATCCTTAGAAACCCCTTTGATATTTATTCTAATGACCTTGATTAGGCTCTGTGTGGATTTCATATGTCTTTATATAACTCTTCAAGTAAATTTACTGTCACATGTTCTGCTAATTCTGTTAATCTAAAGCACTTCTAATAAAAGTGCCATTCTGGAACAAAGAACACAACAGATTATGCCACGTTGTATTTAAAACATCATTTCCCAAAATAGCTGCAGTGATATTTTCTATGTAAATGGATGGATTAACTGCCACAGTTGGTCTTATAAAGTTATTCACAGTAAGATCACATTCGTAACAGAGCAGTACAAGAAGAACTTCTATAAAAATATATTAGTCTGAGTACAAGTCTGAATTTCCAACATTATATATGCTTACTCTTTCTAATCCTATTTCCCTTAAGTGTCTGAAGGGAATACCTGACCTCCCCTAGGAAGGGACACCTTTGCTGGCTGATGACAGCAGTCAGAAGGTGCAGCCACTGCTCAGACTGCCAGGCCAGGCAGAACCTCAGGGCAAAGCTATATGATATTTAAGCAGGCCCTTGAGTATATCTTAATGAATACCCCAAATTTTCCCTGTTGAGTATCAGCTGGATATGCCAGAGCCTTCCCTGGGGAGAGGAATGTGGACATATAACACATGCAAACTCAAGGTCTGTCTAATCCTGTGCACTCAGGTAGAAGACAGCCACAGAAACCCCTCTGTCCAAATGAGGATTTAAAGCTCAGCACCTCTTCTAGGAAAGAGCCTGCCTTCAGAAGAACAATTAAATGGGTGTCAGAACTTGACTGCTGCACTTTATATTGCAGGAAACACGCTATACCTGGTTCCATTCTCTAGCATGTGGCTCGTCAGCTCAAAAATATTGTTTGTCCAGAACGCCATGTCATCCACTCCTCCAAGGAAATACTCATGGAACTTCTCCACCAGAAATGGAGATTTACTGGCATACGTTGGGAAAAGCTAAGAGACAAGCAACATGCTTAGTAAAATGGATTACACTGTCTTCCCGCTACATGTTGATTTTTATAAAGAAAACAGAAAACCAACCTTAGCAACAGCAAGCCTCTCTCCATGCCTGAAAAAAAAATAATCTTCAGAAATAAATTTGCTTCATTAAATAATATTTAATTATTTAAGCAGTTCTTTTCAAGGTTTATGTATGGTAAATACTATGCAAGTCATTACATTTCCTTGCTGGTTTTTAATACATTTTTAAAAGTTGCAATGTGAGAGGTAATGATATTAACTTTATGGCTGCCCTTATTTTGGAGTGATACACAGTGTTTGTAAATGCTGCGTGACTACTGGTAATTACCTGAAATAAAGGATACAGCTAGGCTGCTTAAGATCTTCAAAAGCAGACATTGCCAAATATCAAAAGTTCCTTTCGAATAATTCTTGGACTTCAAAGGATCTACATAAAGTGTAGGTAAGAAACCTATTTAGGTGTGTACACTACCCCTTTGGTACGTGAAAATTACATTGCTAACATGCTACAATGCAATGATACTTGAAGGCACAGCTGTTCTCAAATAAATAGACATTAATGCGTTAAACAGCCAAGATGCTGAATCTGTGGTGTAATAATGAATTTAACAGTCATTAAGCAGTCCAAATTTGTATACTAGCCATTAAAAAAATTCAGATATTTTATGGTTTTGGGCTCTAGTAGGGAATCTATATTGCTAGCCTTGGTGTATAAGGCATTTCAAATAGAATTAGAATAATTTTCCTACATATGTTTCTCATACGAAAACCCAGACAAAGCTATTCAACTTACAGTTCAAGAAACAGCAGGTAAGTACAGTCAGTAATTGTGCTTTCAGTTATGACCTCTCTTCCATAAAATTCCTTATAGATAGCTGCTAGGTCTTTGACAGGTACATACCTAAAAATAAGACAAAGGTATTATAAGAAGAGATTTTCCACATCACCTGATAAAAGATTACAGTTTCTGTGATAACAATAGCCTGCTTTTAAAATATTCTAAATTTCAAAAGACTACAGAAGGTCATGAAGATTTACAGATGCTAGAAAGACCAGGACTGCAGGTGCAGTTACTCTCTGCACAAAGGATAGGTTTAGGTTCCTCCTCTTATTTAGGTTCAAAGTCAGAAACCTGTAGAACCATCCCCCTGTGGCTACTGCTGGTAGAACTTCCACACTCCCCACACTGGTTCTCTGCCTCGGTGATCACATAATCTTGGAGGATGTCCTCCAACTCTCTGCTGGGCCAAATCTACTCCTAGCCAAACAGACATTTCCCACAGCTGTGCCAAAGTTGTATTAATCAACTGTGCCTTCTACACCGAGATGAACTACATCCTACTTTAAAAAAAAAATACTCAAATGACCTACTTTATCAGCAGAAAAAAAAGCATGAGTTTTTTATTTCAGTCAAAAACTGTGAGAAAAAAAAAATGTGTTTATCTAAAACTGCTGCTTCTTCATATGCTTTTAAAACCTGTCTGAATTCCACAACATCTATAACCGTAAACATCATCAATTTCCAAAACTTTAAATGGAAATCTACGTAAGATTTATTTAAGTGAGTTATTTAACTAATTGCTAAGACATTCCAGCAAATCTTTTTCACTGATTATTTTATATATAACTACTCATAATTCCCTTCAGAGATAAATAATTTGAATCTTTCTTGCTGTGTTCCTATGTGTAAAATTCTTTTTTCTTTTGTCCTTCCAGTTTGTCATGTCAGGGAACAGTAAATATGCATATAAGGAATGCCAAACTCAGAAAAATTCCAATAGCTGCAAGGGTTTCTTTTGAAAAAAAGGCAACGGATAGCATTTTGTTAAAACATAGTGTGTACGCAGAGTAAGCAGAAATAATTATTAAAGAAGGTAACCTCATTATCTTACCAATTCGATGCCAGATAACTGAAGTCCAGCTCAAACTGACTCACTACATCTCCTCCTGCAGAGTGAAGAATGAAAAAACCCCACAAAGCCCAACAAACCAAACCCGTTAAGTATTTATCATGAACAACAGCATGGATGAAGCTATGTATGCCTACGTTATCTATGTTTATACACTAGATCCTCCAGCTATACATTTAGAATACATAAATGGTTCACCTGAAAGCATACTTTCAGAGAACAACAACAGTGTAAAACACTAGTTTAAAAACACAGTAGTGACTCCCTTTAAATTTTACCGACCTTCAGCCTGTGTTTTGGTTTTAATACAAGTGTCCATATGCCCTATCACATCTCCTGAAACATGGAGCATGAGTACAGGTATAGAAAGGCTTTGCAAACTATGGGGGAGAGTGAGAATACGGTGTCCTTAGGACTCATTCTTGGCTCCTGTATTGCACAGGGTAAGAGCCAGAATCACCCATGTGGTTTTGAAGGGGACTAGTTATTCCCAGGAAGGATCTACAATCAGCAAACAGAAGCATTACCAAAATCGCCAACATTGTGAGCTTCTGAGTATGAACCATGAAAATCAATCTGCAGAAAGAGGAAAAAAAGAGAACTGTCCATTTATTTTACTCATCCTTCCATACAAACGTAGGAGCAGAAACAAATTGTCCAAGCAGCACTGAAGTTTACAGGTCCCAAACCCGACTATCTTTGTTCTTATGGAATTTGTGACATTACATCTCTTTGAAGATCTTCCTGAAACAGGGCTCCAGCTTTTTTCTTCCCTCCCCACCAGAGTCCAGAGCTAAGCTATCAATTCCAATAAACCCAGTTAAGTCAATAAATAAAATAATACAGGCTTACTTCTCCCATGGCCTTTAGAAATCCTTGGTCGATGCCCAGGCTATGCCAGCTAACATCTGCCACCATATGTGAAGCAATTCCAAACAGGAAAGCCACCAGCTTCTCTGTAGCCTACACAACAACAATCCACTTGTAACATCAGTAATTTCACTCCGGTCTTTAAGAAGTAAGCATTTTACATACGTGCATTATACAAGGATATAGGTTAGAAACTCTTACAATCCAAGAACTTAGACTGACAAAGTGCTGGCCGCTTATTCCTTGATGCTGAAGTCACTTTTTGTGACTTGAGAAGCTTTAAGCACTTTGTACAGTCCAAGGCCAAAGAATTACATGGTTCACATCAGGACAACTTGTGTACTTCAGGTTAGATGAGTACTAAGGTCTTTTTCTGGACTGAGGACAAACACTTCCACTGCCAATGAATGAACCTTCTCTGTCACCACTGTGTTGTGCAGGCACACATAGGAGAGAAAGACCTTTCTGTGTGAGTGCTACTCACTGTAAAAGTACCTGACCAAAGACCAGGTATGAAATCACTCATCTTATTCTTTCAATTTCTCCAGAAAAGACTTCTCTCCATTGAAGCATTATAAGTTCTAGAGGTCTTTTAAAAATCTGTAATTGAATCATATAAAAATCTGTAATCGAATCATATAAAAATCTGTAATTGAATCATAGTTTTTGATTAATTTATACATCCCGAGGGTTAATAGTTCACAAGAACAGGATTTCCAGCGGCCAGTCAAAAGACAGGCAGACTTGTTTAGGTTTTAAAGAGTGCATGCTCTCAAACGCTGTTCCACCTGTATGATTCTCCCAAGCAGGGAGAGAACAGCAAATTCTCCAGTAAGGAAAAGAAAACAATATTACTCTTAAAATCATTCAGACTTTTGATAACTTGTATTTCTTCTGCTCCTATGCAGCTCATGTACCATAAACAAGAGCAAATCAGGACTAAGTCCAAGATTTCACAAGTGAGAATTCTGAAAGATGCCTACTTTTCAAGTGGCACTTAACCAGATCTGACAATAATGCAAGACCACCAATTCCATTTCAAAGTTTGGACCTATGAAATGTATCATAAGCACCAGACCACACTGGAGATAACTGATAGACTGTGTGGAAGCTGTAACTTTTTGTCTGGTAAAGATGAAAACAGTATTTTAAATTTTCCTATATAAGCAGAGACTTTAATTTAAAAACATACACTTTTTTCTACACTTCCCAAAGGATGAACTTACAACAACAAGTAAAGGTGAAGGAAAGAGTAGGATGCAAAGTCAAAAGTTAATTAAATTCTCTTACGTCCTCCCAAGGCTGAGGATAATTCTTTCTGATGTAGTCAATACTTGCACTGAGAAATGGTGACCAGTGAGTGTCCTCAGACACATCATGGAATATTCCTATTGCAATGAAATCATATCAGTATTTGATTTATTCTTTGGTGAAGAAAAAAAAAAAAAAAGAAAACAAAGAAAAAGGTTTGCTCCATGAAAAAAAACCACAGACGTTTGTTCAATTTCCTATCCTACAGACGATACATTTACAAACCACTTATATGAGGAGCTAAGCGAGACGTATTTTTATACGATACTGTCAAAAGAGATACTAGATTTACCTTCTAAGATTTTGGTTTGAAGCATCTGAAAATTTTGTGCCTGCTCCCTTTCTCTGTGCCTGTGAGTGGGTACAGTACAATGAAAAATTGTCTCCCAAGAGGAGAGGATAAGGACAGCTGACAGAGAAGCTGTTGACTTAATGAATGCATCAAATTGTGTGGCAGAAAAGCTGATGGGCATGGCAGCCAACTCAAAATATCGTGCTTTGGGACAGGTATCAGCTTCCACAGGGTGGAGGAGGGCTATGTCATCACCATCATTTTCAATAGAATGGCAAACTTGCCAAGATACAGTCAGCGTAGGAAAAAAAAAAAAAGGGCAGAGGAAAGCAAGAAAAACTAGGTTTTCCTTTGAAGCATCAATTATTACTCTCACTTGGATTTATGCAGAAGAGATTACAGAATCACAGAATGATATGGGGTTGGAAGGGACCTCTGGAGATCATCTGGTCCAACCCCCCTGCCAAGGCAGGTCCACCCAGAGCAGGTTGCACAGGAACGTGTCCAGGTGGGTTTTGAACATCTCCAGAGAAGGAGACTCCACC
>JAOXNO010000013.1:62483846-62528458 GCA_028565335.1 Limnodromus scolopaceus | reverse complement strand
GGGCCGGCCGAGGCGCGGGAGGCCGTGCGGGCTGCGCACGAAGCCGGCGCCGCCTGGGGCCGCCTCCCCGCCAAGGTGAGCGGCCGCGGAAGATGGCGGCCGCCGAGGTGTTGAGGGGGGACCCCGGGTCGGACGCGCCGACTGGGGGCGGGAGGCAGCTGGGGCGGTGGGGTCCGGTCCGGTGAGGGCAGCCCGTCCCCCGGGTGGGCTGCGGGCCTCCGCCGGGGGAGGTCTTGAGGGGCTCGGCTTCCCCCTGGGAGAAGCTCGTCTCGATCGAGCGTGCGGCCCCCGCGGCCGCCTGCTGTCTTCCCCAGGAGAGGAGCCTGCGGCTGCGGCGCTGGTACGAGCTGATGCTGGAGAACAAGGAGGAGCTGGCGAGGATCATCACGGCCGAGAACGTGAGTTGAGCCTTCGCGGGACCCCACCGCGGGGGTGCCGGCGTTGAAATGAAACAACCCTGCCGCTTTGTTAAGAAAAAAACGCACCCTGTGTGCGCTTCACCAGTTAGCCACTGCTTTTTTAACTTATTACTTAAAAGCTGGCCCTAGCGGACGTGTGGCGGAGTCGCATCACTCCATTAGGTCAGTGGGGAATGTTTCCATCATTTCTCTTTCTGACATTCACACGATGTGTTATTTCAATGACATTAGGACCCCAGGGTCCAGCAGAAATCAGACCCACGTTGTGCTGCGTGGTGTGCAAAAAAGCATACATCAACTTAAACCATGCTCTTCATGGCAGAAATGAGCGTCTTTCATCGGTTTCATCAACATTGCAAACGCTGGAGTACTATCAAAGCTAGTCTCCCATTGGATTCGCTCAGTGTGCTTTGGTTCGCATCACGGAGCAGTCTGGGAGCTCACAGACCGGCGTCCTTTTGGGTAAAACCATGCTGGAGGATACTTCAGCAGCACCTCTGTGGTGTCACGGCTGCTAATGGCCATTCAGTCCACGGGGTCAGACCTGCAGGTAGTCCAAGGTCATACTACCCCAACCAAATGTCCCCGGCATAAACTTGAAACTGTTCTGCCACCATCTGCATCTTCTTTAAGACTGGCAATAGCGGCTAACTGCAGAGTTTATAAATAAACACATGCTGCATTTGCTGTTCCAGTTCCTTGTCCTGGGCAGATATGAATCCAGGCACAACATACAAAATGTGGGCTATACAATAACGGTATATTGAAGCTGCACAACTATTGCTGCTGCGATCATACAGTCCCTTTTGGAGATCACAGTGTATGTGAGAGGGGGTTATGAAGTACTCTAAAAAGAACAGAAACTCCGAAATGATTGAATTTGTTTTTGTTGCCTCAGTCTGCCGCTTACGGTGTATCTTCCATCTGATTCAATCGAAGGGGAAGCCTCTGAAAGAAGCACAGGGTGAAGTCCTGTATTCTGCCTCCTTTCTGGAGTGGTTTGCGGAGGAAGCTCGCCGGGTTTATGGTGATGTCATTCCAGCATCTGCAAAAGACAGAAGAATCCTGGTGCTGAAGCAGCCAGTAGGAGTGGCAGCTGTTATAACCCCAGTAAGCACAGCTGAATTTTTCAAATCGTGAAGGTTCTCAGCTCGGCCCACAGCATGGGGCTGGGGCTAACTTAGGGCTTCTCCAGCCCAGGCAAACACCCCTGTAAAGTTCCATTTCTACCTTGTTCTTCCTGGACTGGCAGTGCCTCTTTGTAATACTCACTTAGGGCAAAGCACATCACACAGGTCTGTTTAGGTTATCACGTAGTGACAGAAAATGCCAGCTATTTCTGCAAAAACAGGAGACAAAATTTTCCCGAGTCTGATTGTACTTTTTTTCCTCTCGTCCTAGTGGAATTTCCCCAGCGCCATGATTACCCGGAAGGTTGGTGCAGCTCTGGCAGCTGGCTGTACGGTGGTGGTGAAACCTGCAGAGGACACACCTTTATCAGCATTAGCTCTTGGGGAGGTGAGCTTTCTTCCTAAGTTTTACCTTAGCAGTGGACTGAAGCTGTAAGTGGGGAGTCAGAAGATAACTCTGGCCAGCTTCATACACAAAGAAAGGGCAAACTGGCTGACTCGATCCGGAAAATTTTCTTTTAGTAAGAATCTTTGAAAGTTGCCTCCAGTATGGTCTAGAGTGTCAAGGAGGACCTGGCCATTTAGCTACACAAAACCTCACTCTGTATTTCCTTTGGTTACTTCGAATGACAGCTTAAACCAAAGCGAAGCCGCTCTCTTGACACGGTGGCATCTGTTTCCAGTTGTGCTGTGGCCTTTTGACTTCCATTGACTCACAGACTGGTTTCTTCAAAAAGAAACATAAAGTGACGACTCCTCATACAAAACGCACTGATCGTGCACATTCTGTGTTTCTTCTCTTGCAGCTTGCAAACCAGGCTGGAATTCCAGCAGGAGTGTATAATGTCGTTCCTTGTTCCAGACAACAGACGCCAGCTGTAGGGGAAGTTCTGTGCACTGATCCCTTGGTAGCCAAAATATCTTTTACTGGCTCTACAGCAACAGGAAAGGTATATAAGTGCACAGAATATCCTTGAAGATTATTACTGTGGTTATGCTGGAAAGGTAGGGGGAAAGTGTGTGCCTTTATACAGAGCTGCCTTCTTTTTTGGCTACTGTACACAGATTGTCCAAATAATTGTGTACTTCTTGCGATACTGCCTATTTATTTTAGTGTCAGTACTTCACAGAAGGGTGTCTGCGTGGAACTTCTGGATAACTGCCCTTTATTAAATTATAATGTGAACAGTTCTGTACAGGATGCTCTTGTTTCATATCACAGGGTGACAGCATACTAATAAGAACACTGAAATTGAGTTTCAAAGCTATATTCAGGAATGGTTCTCTGCAGTTGAGAGAAAGTATCAGAGAAGTGAGGCCCTTGAATCTGTCCTGTCAGCCTTAGTCAATAAGCAATCTTGTCACTATCTCAAATGAAACTAATAAAACTGCAGAGTGTGGCTTGAAGATGATAGAATTCTATGGAATGGATGGATGCAGAATAAAAAAAGTCTGGTATGAAGGCAAATCTTAATCCCAAATTCCGTCAGATCTTGGAAAAATTTCATAAGATTAGTCAAGATTTTTATTACCAAAAAAGAAAAGAACAAGCAAACAAGAGTGACAATAGTAGCGTGTAAATGCCTGACCTGAACTGAGGTTGATGAAAATCCTTCTCTTCGTTATTTCTTCACCAGAATTTAATCTAAAGATTTTAATGAAGGAAATTAGTCCTTGTTTTTGTCATAGGAGAAAACAGATGTTTGGCGTTATAGAGAAGATGCAGATTAATTCACTGCCTTCTGTTTGTGGTTCCACAGTTCACGTGTGGTAGGGGTACCGATTTCTGTGTCTCCTCTGTTGCCTACAGATATTGCTGAAACACGCAGCTGGGACTGTGAAGCGGGTTTCCATGGAGCTTGGAGGACACGCTCCTTTTATAGTGTTTGACAGTGCCAATGTGGACCGTGCTGTTGCAGGAGCCCTTGCCTCTAAGTATAGAAACTCAGGGCAGGTAAGAGTCACCCTTTTGTCCTTGTTTCTGGGAAGCGAAGAGCTGTACATACAGTTTAAGCTATAAATAAGCTATTTTATGTAAAAGGAAAGCACAGAACACTTCATTGTGAAGAGAAAGATGCTGGAGTCACACATAGCTCTGGGCACTCAGGCCAGTTACCAGCAAGTCTGAATAACAACACTGTAAAATCCCACGTACTTTCACAACATACATGGCAGTCAATAACATCACCAAGAAGGAAGATGTTTGCTAGGACCCTTCACAAGAGCGTGAGAAGTGATAAGGCATTTTTTCGTATGCTTTGTTAGCATTAAATTCATTGGAGAACTAGAGCTGTGAAAAGAAACCATCCTGCCTCAGATTATATTTTACAACATGTGCCTAGCTATTTCTTAAAACAATGGCTTCAAGTTCCATGATAAATGTTTCTATCTATAGGATTTTGTGTTCAAGTATTTATTTTTTTTTTATGTGTTCTACAAGCACCCAGCAGGACTTAAGGGGACTGAAATCTGTTAAGACACTAATGACTATGTTTTTCCCCAATGAATAACTTAAAAGAAGTGATTGACAGGATTCAAGTGTTCATTGCTTCAAATGTATTTTACTTAGAGTCAAAAAATTTTTAAGAGCCTCACTTTCCAGAACAGTGAGCTGAGCAGGGCTGTGTAGAGACTGTTCCAGCCTTATAAGTATTACCTCTGCACGCGACAGTGAAGTTGACGAACTCCAACTTTGAAGAAGCAGCAAATTTTCGGTGGGATTGGGAGGTCATTTGGTTGGGAAAATATTGCTTGAGCAACACAAGAAGAAAACATAAGACTAATCTTGGGAAGAAGGAAGTAAAAATAGAATGGAATGTAGACAGGGACCACTGAGTGATTTGACACAGACTGGACAAGATCTAACACAGAAGGCACCTCTGCTGCTGCACAGAAGGATAAAAAGTAGCTGTTACTTTTGAGAAACTGTGGCAATGAAAATACGGTGCAGTCAGAGCAAGGGGATTGCACAAATAAGTAGGCTACTGAA
Organism: Limnodromus scolopaceus; assembly: GCA_028565335.1. Taxonomy (NCBI): domain Eukaryota; kingdom Metazoa; phylum Chordata; class Aves; order Charadriiformes; family Scolopacidae; genus Limnodromus; species Limnodromus scolopaceus. The sequence goes on along the minus strand of JAOXNO010000013.1, from coordinate 62,523,920 downwards.
AGCACTTAAGAACAAATTCCAGGAAAAAAGTAAATTCAAACTCAATTAATGAAAGAGAAAAAAAGACCCCACACCAACCAAGTGTGATGTGAGGTTCTGCTGCTCAATCCAGCATTCCGCAGTCTAATTAGAAGGTATTTCTTGCAGCTTCTGGACCTTGTCAATCCGTATATCGGAGTCCCCAGAAACCTTTTCCCAGCGTAAGTGATGTAAATTTAGCAGTGTGGCACATTTCACACACGTACTGACAGCTTCTTTAAGTTGTATGTCTAAATTGAGAGGGGTGATGAAAGAAATGGCAAAGCTGGGTAACCACTTAGGATGCTGGAGAAGAGGCAGAGGACAGATCACTGTAGTAAACCCGATGCTGTGGCATGAATTCATTCATCCAGAGTGAATTCATGGATAGATTCAACACAATATAAAGTACTGTTTTTCCTTTTTCATGATTGTTTTCAGACCTGTGTTTGCACAAACCGTTTCCTGGTGCAAAAGGGAATCCACGACGAATTTGTGGAAAAGTTTGCTAAAGCTATAGAGAGAGAACTACATGTCGGAAATGGATTTGATGCAAAAACTACCCAAGGGCCACTAATTAATGAAAAAGCAGTGGAGAAGGTATAAATAAAAGATTTCAGTTTTGACATCTTAATTTCCTTTTTATGATCCATAAAGTAACTTTAGATTTATATTTCGCTTCTTTAACACTTGTTTTGTGAGAATGTATTTGCAGTGTGACTGGAAGTGTGTCCTCTCCTCCAACTCCATGTATACATACAGACAAACAGATGTGGTCAGTTAACGTATCACTTCCATTTAAGGGAAAAAGATTCCTCCTTTAGGAGAAACTGATTCCTCCTGATTATTTCCTAGCTGTTCTCAAGAATGTTTACCGAAATTGGATACATGGTGAGAGTTGTGTGGGGATCATGCAATTCTGAAGCACTGTGAATGACAAGTTATTTTGAAGAACAGTGCCTCTGTTTGGCAAAAGCTAAGCAGAATGATACATTGAGGTTAAAAATAGCAGAGCTCTGGATGTTGTAATCACCTGAAACCTTACATGCACGGTTTGGGTCTTCTGTTTTGCATGACTTTTGACTTCAGGAAATTTTTTTTTAATCACAATAAGTCACATTTTCTATAATATTTCACCTTTCCTAAGGTTAAAGATTATTAAATTGTGTGGTTCATACTTCCTAAGCTACTGTGGCTCGGTTATATGCAGGCTTGGTTTGAATCCCATTATACTTGAATGCTGCCAGATTCTTTCTGTTTATAAGATAATCAAATATGAAAATATTCAGAGTTTTTTGGGAGACAAAGGAGACAGTACTTTGGTTTCTTTCCTTCATGCCTTCCCTTTGTGCCGCGCAAAAGTATAGTGTGTGTGTATCATATGCATCTATATATACAAATAAGTTAAGTACTGTATATAGTCACCTAACTGCCTTTCTGTAACTTCAAAGGACAGTGTCCTAGGTGGGGACTGCTACTTCAGTTGTCTTATTACTTTCTTGTCTTTGGATGAATTGTAGATGTCACCGGTGGGAGATCTTGCCAGTACCATCTTGAAAATTGTCCATTTCTCTTTAAATGACAGTCATGTACTTCTGTTTCCACAGTGCTTGATCATCGATATCAGGTGTACTTCTTAGTCCTGCAAAAACTTTTTCTCATGTTAGATGTAATCTTTTCATTTCAGCAGAAAAGCTGAATCTTTAATATCTGTGAGACTGGGGCCGTGCTCGTAATTGATCCCTCTGAAATTATGTCAGACTGAGAGAAATAAAAATTCAGGAGAAATTTTAAATAATATTGTAAATGGTCTTCTGCAAAGTATAAACCTCTCTTCAAAATATTTTATTTAATACTGGAGAGTATTATTTCTTCAGTGGAAAATATGCTCTTGTTCGCTCCTAAATGGTGACTTTGAGACTCTTGTTTTGCACTCCTCAGGTAGAGAGACACATCAGTGACGCGGTTTCTCAAGGAGCATCTGTTGTGACTGGAGGGAAACGACACAGCTTGGGGAAGAATTTCTTTGAGCCAACATTACTTAGTAACGTTACAACAAAAATGCTTTGCACCCAAGAGGAGACATTTGGCCCATTAGCACCAGTTATCAAGTAAGATTATTCATTTTCCAGATTAAAAAAAACCCCACTGAATGGTTATTTTGAATAAAGATATTTTTGTATGATCACACAAGTCTTGTAATAAGACTGGGGTACACATATGAAAACTTAGTTTGGGTTATGTGGGTCATTTGTTTCTCTCTCTCTCTTGACCTGATTTTAGCACCTCTGCAATGTTTTGAAACTTACTTTCTTTTCAATTGTATCAGCATTTAAGCAAGGGTAAATAGCAGCAAAACCTCCATCAACTTTGTGATTTGTGGTATGAAGTAGGAGACAGGATGTTGCAGTTCTTCATGTGATTTGCTAGCCCTGAGTTTTTCTGATAGAGGATGATTTAGAGGTCTCTTTTTTCCTTAAAACCTTCCCTGCCTCTGTCCAGAGCAATTGGATGTGATTGAAGAACATAGGGTTATCTCTCATAGTTGAGTGCTTCTGTCCCTGGGGAAACTGGTGGGTTAACCCATGTGAAGTAAGTGCTTTAGCTACCAGTAGCTAGGGAGGGTAAAGGGCAATTTTAACTACTTAACTGCATTTTAAATTAAGAGAAGCGGTAGAAACTCCTCCATTGTTTCAAAGTGGAAAATTAAATTAGATATTTAAAATACACTTTTTGGAAAAAAAAACCCACATCTTGACTTTTTTACTTCTGATAAGGCTGCTTCTGAGTAAGTCAGCAAGACAGCAAGATGACAGAGGAACTGCAGGCCTCATTTGTATTTTTTCTCTTTATATTGACAGATTTGATACTGAAGCAGAGGCTGTTGCTATAGCAAACGCAGCTAACGTGGGTTTAGCAGGTATGCCTTACTCAGATAAATGTATTTCTATGGGTTTATGAGCTTTAGTATTATGGGGTGACCATTTTTAATCGCAGTCAGTCTCTTTTTCACAGTCTTCTGCAATTGTTCTTCTTGATTTTAATTTTCATTCCTGTCTCTCTGTGTCTGCACGGCAGGATATTTCTACTCCCAAGACCCGGCTCAGATCTGGAGGGTTGCAGAACAGCTGGAAGTTGGAATGGTTGGTGTTAACGAAGGCATAATCTCCTCAGTGGAGAGTCCCTTTGGTGGGGTGAAACAGTCTGGCTTAGGGCGAGAAGGTTCAAAATATGGCATCGATGAATACTTGGAAACAAAATATGTCTGCTTTGGAGGCTTATAGAAATCTTCAAAAAGCACAATCCCAACAGCTTGTAAAGAGAGTGCTGTAGTTTTAAATAAGCTTTTTGAACCAGAAATACGTATGAATGCAACTTCTACCTTCTTTACAACTAAGCAACCCTGTTCTGTATGTGTAGAGATATTGACAGTGTTCTGTGCTGCCATGTTTTTACATGTTCTTTATTTACGCGCTCGGTTTTTCAGCAATGTGATCACAGTTGCCAATCATTTTTAGTAAGAGTAGGGAAGAATGCACACGTATTACTCTTGGGCTACTCCTGTGTAACTGGGAGGGCTTGGAGACTTGTGCATAATGAAAATAAATCATAAGGCAACGGGAAACCAGACCACCATTTTCTGCTGCCTCTAATGGTTCAGCGTGGATGCACGAAGCTTTGGCGATGGCAGTCTCCCTTTTGAATTTTGTGTAAATACTCACATTTTCTAATGTGGTTATGTGACCTTCTTTTAGAAGCAGGCATGTCTCTTTTTTTTTTTTTAATTGGGGGAGAACCTGTTGCTTATGAAAGGTGAGGAATTGCTTTCAGCTACAGGTAGGCTTCCGTGCAGGCAAACAGGCAGCTTTTTCAGTGCACGTTAATGCTGGCTGCAGCACTGCCACCTGCTCAGCAAAGAGCTGTGATGTGTGCCCAACAGTTTGCACACCTGGGATTAAATGTGGCCCTTTGACACTTGTGATCCCCAGCAGTCCTGGGAACAGGACATTCCAGGACAAGGAGTTGCTGGCCTAGTGAGTAGCAGGAGGAAGATGGGAGGCTTACCTGCAGGAATAACTTGCAGAATTGTGAGGGGACGCTCTAAGGGCTGTGTGACAGAAGCCCAAGTGGTGACACAATGATATCAACTCCCTTTCATGGAAAGAATGTGACTCTCTTTGGGTAGAAGCACATTCACTGATGTAAATGTTTCCCAGTGTCTAAAGGAGCGTTACTCACCACCTCCAAAGAACACAAGCAGTAAGATGGTTCCGTTGTTGTGGGCTCTGTGCCTTGAATTGGCTTTGTGGTTACACGGGTGAATGTCCATTAGGGAGGAAGTTTTAAAAACCTCTGAACTTGGCTAACTTGTCACCTAATAAAGATTTAAATAGAAGTGATTAGGGGTGAGACTTCTAGACATCACCTTGCTGTCTTGTCATCTTCAAAAGATGATGTAAAGCGTCCTTAATACAAAATAAACATTGCTGTTTAAACATTATTTAAAAATGTTTAACACTTTAAAAAAATGTGCAATGTTAATTTGGCAAATAAAATCAGTACTGCAGAGGCTAAGGGGAACAAAATTTGTTTCCTGTGTTGGTTAACTTTATTTGGTGAGCCTTTACCCATTAACTATTAAAAATAAATAAATACAAGAAGGGAACAGAGCTCTTCTTCCTATACACTAATGAACGTAGCCTACGAAATGGGCTATTTTAAGATATTTTATCCAATCAGGCAAAGAGGTACCAGGTAACACAAGACTTGGGGGGAAGGAGGGAAAGGGCGGGGGGGGAAAAAAGGCAGCAAGACAACTGAGTTTCATGGGTTTTTTTAAAAGCGCACATAAGGTAGCATTGACTGCTACTTAGTATTTCTCAATGTTTTTTATGGTTGTATTTGTGTAACACTTGAGACCAGGTGCGTCTGGAGCACCTTATCTGTCAGTAGTGTGTGTGCATCGTGCCAACAGAAGGGTGGTTAAAAGACACTTACTGCCCTTCCACTACTTTCCAATGCACCAAAAATGCATATTTAAGATAGTGAGGACTTAATACCCATATCATTTGTGACATACGTGCTTGTCAAGAACTGTACACGCCTGCCTCTGAACTGCAGTATAAGGTCAAAATTAACATAACCTCATTTACTGCTGTATGACAGCACAGTCTTGAATGTTGGTGTACTTCTTGGGACAGTGCAGATGGAGGATAATTTTTTTAATCTGCTGCTCTATTCATTGCAAATTTATTGATCTGATGCATCGGTGCATTTAAAATCGTTGGCATCTTTTCTGAGAAACAGCACTGTTAAAATTAATGAGTAAATGTTTACTTCTTTCCTAGCAAATAATACCTTTTACTATGCCTGATTACAAGCACAAACCATAATTAAAGATAAGGGATGTAATAAACTTTAAAAATACCTTTATCTAGATTGGATTGTGGTTGGATTCCAGCATAGTATCCTTGTGTCAGTAAGGTCTACATCAGTGAAGCACAGAATAATCTTAAAGTTGTCTTCATAGCAAAAGCTGTGATTCTTCAACGGAAGATATACTTGAATTCTCACACCTCAGTTACGTTGATTACACTTGTGATAGTTTAGCAATTTCTGGATATTAAAACTGTGATGGAATAACATTTCCAATTAATAAATAACTTCCATGAAAGCACTGGATTGTGTGGTTCATTACCTTATTCAGTGTTGAGCTGACAAAATGACAGCAGCCACATTAAGTTCAGTCTCTGAGTTGCACAGAATTTTTTGTTCTGCTGGCTTTAGCACTGGAAAGAGAGACACTTCTTTACATCCACATGTTCATGAGGTTTCAGATTTTGGTTACTCCAATTACAGTTCCCTGAATCTAAATCAAATAGTTGAGACTCCTTTGACATACTAATATGCCATCAGCCATTTTGTATGCAAGTCTTTTATGCTGAATCAAACATTTTATCACAAGACACAGGCTTTGTGGATCAGAGTGCCTTTCCCTGCTTTCAGGATATGATTACTTGCATAATTCTTTACTTAATTTATTAAGATTAAACTTAGATTTTTGGAAGCTTTTTTATTTCCATTTAGTTAGTACAGTTTTGAAGCCTCGGAAACTGTCTTCTCATTTCCAACCTTAGTCATGCCAATTTGCATTTTATTTTCTTATGTTACCCTCTAAACAGCTGTTGTTTGACCCTCCACTGCCTGTCCTCTCTGCGTAATAAACCCTTAAGAAACTCTGTTTACCTGTTCTACTACATATTAACATTTTTAGCTTAAACAGGCAGAAATTATCTCTGACTACAGCACACAAGGTTTTTTTGGCAAGTCACTCTAGGTAGTTTGTCCATTGGTATGCTAAGCTGGCAGTCACCTTGGGTGGGTGCTCAGAGTAAGTAGGCTCTTGATGCTGGTAACACCAATGCAATACCAGTGAAGATGGACAATCAGTCTTACTGATAATTATATCAAGCCTGACCAATATCTAGTACTCACTTTTGTTTACAGCAGCTGGCAGATTGCACTTCGTTATCTCTTGTCACCAAGGTCAAGGAAACGTTTAAAGCAGGTTAGCATTCTGCAGCCTTTCCATCTCCCGGACACCGGTGATTTTAGACACATTTCATGCTTTTATCATTAATTGTGCTTTCATGGTTAAGTCACAGAACATAAACAGAAGTTTAAATGGTTTGCATGGAGTAAAACAGCTTTTACTATTCTAAATCAGGCACATGTTGGGAGTTGGGCAATCCTGTAAGTGAAAGCTTTGACTTGGCATCGAAGTAGCTGTCTCACCGTAACGGGCAGAGTCACAAGGGTCACACTGGTCATGCCCTTTGTCCCAGCCCTACTAATTATTGTAGGGTTGAGCCATCTTAAAGGAGGAGGTTTAAGTACGGTGTTCAGAAGCTCCAAGTTAAGTTTTAGCACTTGTTTAAACTGTTTCCAATGTCAAAACTCTCTGCCTAGGACCTAAGATGTGAGAAGTTGGTTTATTCACTTGATCAGGTGAATGCTGAAGCTACTTGGCACAACTGGCTTCAGTTGTTGAGGAATCACTGCTGACTACCTTCTGTGGCACAAGCCTAGAGGCTTGCATTAGCCGACTCAATGGGGAGGGTGGAGACTACTGCTGTTAACAAAATGTAGAATGCAGGACACTACATATCTCATCAGCTCATTCAGCAGCCAGTATTCCCTTGCAGGAGTCAAGTATGGATGCAAGAGGCACCCCGTGGACTGTGGCACCATGTATCCAAATACACTAAAAGTTGTTTCATGCTATATGTTTTTCCCTTACAGAAAGGCACTTATATCTCATAGTACCTTTTATTACCATGATTGAACACAAACTTCACACACACCGATGCTTGGATTTTTCTATTCCAGTTCAGAAACAGGCAGCGTAATCTACCCCTAGAGCTAACAGCAGTATTTTGAGTTATATTGCACACTAGTACCTCTGATTATGGCAAAGCAGCCACTGTACTTACAAGCACTCAAGTACTAGATTTACTATAGAATAAGCCACAAAATTTGTGAAGTCACCACACTTGGGATGATGGCTGGTAAATATTTACACACAGCCAATTAACATGTAAACTCTTACTGTGAAGTGCAGTACATTGTTTTTCTCCTCTCTGATGGACTGAATTATGCCACCTCTCTGAACAAAGAAACTGTTTTGATTTTGTCACTAGGAAGATAAGGGATCAGGTATTGCACTGCTTTTTTGTTAAAGTACAGACATAAACTATGGAATACAACATATCTCAATTAGCCTGACCAGAGCGTTGAGTCCAATGCAGAACACCATGTCTAAAAAGAGTACCTGACAAATTCCTAGAAGGAAAGACAAAACTTTATTAGTAGTTACACAAATGTAGTAATTTCAGCTCAGAAATGGTTCCAGTTACAATACATTACCATTTGCAATAAATAACATTTTCTAGAAACAGATTCCTTATATAAATTCTGTAATAGCTCACCCGTACACGCATGGGGAGAAATGCTTCCATACACAGACAGACTACTGACGTGCGGCTCATCTGCACTTGATTTGTAGCCTGTACAAAAGAAAAAGTGATTTGCCTTTTCTGCCTCCTTTTATTAGATTTTATTTCTAAGCTTTAAGGTTCCCTCCCTTTCCTTGGGGAATTCAGGGCCTAAAAAGTATGTGAAATGGGTTCTCCTTTGCTGCAGAAGTACGGGATTAGTATTCTAGTTAGGGATCAATGATAAGGAATAGCTGATGTTAAGAAACTCTAGTTCACCTCTATCCCATTTCCCATTGTCTAGAGGAATGTTTACCTCTCTCAAACCTCACATAAATGGCTCAGAACACTAAAGGAGCTGTCATTTTATTAATCACCATCCCAAAGCTCCAGCTGACCACATCCCATTACTACTCCACTGGGGCAAAACTAGTTTCACTTGAGGCTTAAAACAGGAACAAGAAATTTGCCTAAAACTCCATTATTTCAAGAACACCAGAATTGCCTAAGGAAAGTTTAAATTCAGCACAGAGAACACACACGTGTTCACTTTCTCTAAGTTCACAGACTGTTAAGTTCCCTGCCCGTGTGCGCACTTCTGTTTGCCCACAAGAGACCAAGGAAGAAAAGGAAAATATCCATCATATGAACAAACACAACTGACAGCGGAAAACAGATGCTTGAACAGCACCTGTATTTGATGCATTTGACAGAGGGAGACTGCTAAGACTTGTTTACCCAAAAGGACACAGCTTAAAATGTATTCTTACACATGAAAAAGAATAACCTTCCCCCCCCCCCCCCCCGCCAAATAAACAGTCCTCCGCAATTAGACCATTCACATTTTGCTTGAATTTCTCAGCAGCTTACTCAGTTAGTATGAAAGGCTGAACCACAGGACAGAGAATTTGGATTGTATCTCAGTAGACTTGCCAGGGAAAATTTTGCTTAAGACAATTAAAAACAAGCTGATGACCTGTTTGCAGTGTGACAGTTTAGAGCTGTGCACATGCTGAGCTGAGTACTGGAGCACTGAATCTGTTAAATGCCTCAGAAGGTAGTGGTAAGGAAGTTTTTTTTCCAAAATATACTTCTTACTTAAAATGCAAATAAAGGCAGTCCATTTACGTAGCTGGGCAATCCCTGCTTGTGCACGCCTTGGCATATATAAATGTAAAACCAGATGCAAATGAAAATCCAGTGCTTACATCAAGGCTATGAGGCACTGTGACAGCACACCCTCTGCCTTCAAAGAGAGACGGTACTTTATCAGTGCCAAACTGCATGTACTCTTTATTTTCAGGGGACTCTGAGCTATACGTGACAAGCTATATCTGGTCTGCTCTGAAAAGCAGAGCAGATGAGACTGTTGGGAATATCCCCACCCCTACTTCACAAAGAAGCTGCCAGGACTCTTTCTGTATATGAAGACAAACTGTGTGTGGAAGTAAACATGAGAACTGAGAACCTGCTTCAAACTCATCATAACCCAAACCAGGTGGCTAGCATCCAAATTCTACCATTGTGTAGAACCACCTTAGCAGCTAACTGTACCGCCTCAGCAGCTCTTCTTCTGACCCTTTCATTCCGGGTCTGACCTGACGTTCTGCAAGAAAGCAACAGTTCTAGAAATAAAAGTTATACTGCATCAACATGCAAGGCTTGCTACAGTTTCTCCTAAATTCCTGACAAAAATCACGCTTTGCCAAGCAATACAAGCATGTGATGTCACAAATTCACAGAGCCAGAAATTATTATGTTCAACTTCTGTGCAAGTTTCGTATTAAGAGTAAGCCTGATCTTATGTAAGAGGAATGACTTCTCCTTCCAAGGAGGTGGAAGGATCAAACTAGAAGAATCAGAAGCAGTTCAATAAATTGAAACTATATTCAACTTCCAAAACGTAACTAAAATACTGTTAGCAACGAAGATGTCAAAGCATCATCTAAAGAACAGACTTTAGCAAGCAACTTCCACTGGCTAGGGCCTTATGCAGTAAGAAATTGGTCTAACGTTTCTTATTTGTTAGAGTGAGAAATGCTTAGCCAAACCATGAACTTACCAACGATACAAAGATCTGAGCCCACAGCACGTGTGTGTGGGAGGGGGAATAGCCTTAGGAATTCTGCAGCCCTGAGGAAAGTAGGTTTATGATTCCTGTAGTTGGTTGACTAGACTATGAGTCTTTAGGTCGTTTGTTTAAAAGTAAAAAAAGAGTCTGAATTTTAATTCATTGAAAGAACAACCTCCTCCTAGGCCTCAGCACCAGCTTTCAAAACATAAAATGAACTCAAAACACACAAGTGACTGACTTCACAACGATGCTGCTGACTGCACTGACGTGTCCTAAAAGGTAAGTTTATAGATAAAGGCACACTAGATACAGCATTTAGCAGAAGCATGAATGGCAGCATGGCCAATACAAAGTTGTAGTTGCTTATGCAACATTTTTAATATTTTTTTTAAATGCATGTTTCCAGGAGCATAATTCCTTCTAGAACATTTTGGGAAATTGTGCAGAATGGATTAAGCCCAACATTTTGATTTAAACAGGAAAAAAAAAAAACCAACACCAAAACGTACTTTGAGTGAGCCTTAACTTTCTTCAGGAATGCTTTAAAGCGAATATTGCGTTATTGTGTTAATACATCTGGAACAGAAATTGAACGACACCAGAAGCTGACCTTGCTTTTATTGACCAAGTTATTTAAAAAAAAAAAAATATATATATATACACACACACTCTCAAGAAGGGAGAGGGTGAAATAAAATAGATTTGTTTCAATAAATAGCCTAAACCCCCCATACACAGAGTTAAAACTTGGCTTCTGAAGACAGCAAATCATACCATTTATACTGCATCTTGCTGGTGGGGACAGGAAAAACATGGACAATACTTGCGTTAGCCCTTTTTAGCTCTTCACAGCCTCTCTCACCACGGCTCCTGCAGCCACACTCAGCTCTCCAGAGAAATGCAGGGCTGGGCACAGGGTAAATGCTCCTCAGTGCAGTATTAGTAGCCTTAGGGACTGTTGCTGGCTGCATTTCAGAATCAAAGGTATAAAACCAATTAAGAGCGTGTCATGTTGCTGCAACTTTTGACTACTGATTCCTTCCAACCTAGACAGTTGCTCTGACTTTTGCCCAGCTCCATTAAAAAGAGAGGCGCAGAAGCCAGTGTTCAACCCAACTACTCTGCTGTATCAGACTTCTATGAAAGGGTGGACAAAGCCCCAGAATTCTCCACCAAATTATTCCTCATGATGGAGGTGGGCTATATGCCCTCCCTGACACTTCTCATCTGCTCTCCTGAATCTCTATACTGCTCCACCCTTCTCTGTTAATGGATTCTCCACCACCAGATTTAAAAAAAAAAAAAAAAAAAAGGTTAAAAAAACCAAACCTATCCAAAATGCTCCCGGAGGAATGTTTTCTCTATCAGAACACATCATTCCTCCAGCTCAGCCCAAGACTCCAGCATGTCACTAAAGGACCCCCAGGTAAAGCTGACATTGTGGCCAGACAGTACAACTGACACAGATGCGCCCCAAAAGTGAGGCTTATATAGAAAAGCCAGATCTTCAGTTTAGGATTTCAAGAATAGTATTAGGGGTATGGCTTTGAAGCCTAACAAGCTTACTCAGATTACGAAGGGGAACATCAGAACTCCAACACACCTACCCACCTGAAGGGATCTCTTTAGGCCAACACATCTAGTCACTGAATAGCCACAGAGGAAAAAGTAAAACAATCTAATACTCAAGCTAACACCTTCCTCAGTACCAGGTCCCATGACAATGAAGGTAGGTGTTGAACCTCCTGCTCCACTTCAGGTATTTTGCCACAAGCATTTCACTACACAAATGCTTGGCATATTCTTTAATTGAGCACTGAGACTGACAGATAAAAGCTCATCTCAGCTGAGGGTTCAAGTCTTAAAAGGTCCAGAGCTCCTTAAAAGTGCTCTCTAAGCAAAAGATCTTTTGGGATGCACAAAATGCTTCTGAAGACACACAGCACTGAGTCCTTTCTGCTACTTTTCCCGTCTGGACACGGCAGACTCCAGAGAGCCACAGCACCTTCATCATTACAGAAGCAACCTAAGGCTGGACTTCCCTACAGGCACCATACTTTGTAAATACAGGGAACACTGCATCCTACAGGACACAGGTGTATCACATTACTTTACAGCTGATTAAGTGCAACCACTAATTGTAAGCTTCCTTTGAAAACAAAGACATTTCCACCTGATGAGCACTACCCTAGAAAAGAAAGTCACAAAGCACAGTCAAAGATAAATACAATACACTGTAAGTGCTCTCTTTTTGTGTTCCCAACCTAAAGTGAAAAATGAAGATGGAGCCTGTGGTCACATATTGCTCTCTAAATTTGTAAGGGAATTTATCTATATTGGCTTTTGCTGTTTTAGGTCAGCATCACAATTGCATTGTTTCTCAGAGAAAGAGAGAGAGCTAGGAGCACATGACACAAATCTGTATGTATCTCAGTTACCATTGTTAGTAGCGCAACAGCCCTGGCTAGTTTTGTAGCAGCGATACAGGAAATGTCCTTCTGAAGTTCAAACACTCAGCATGGAACATGCAAGAAATAAGATGTGCTTTTCCATGTTCCTGTAACAGTGACAAGAGGAGTTAGCTGACCATCTAGTCCTTCCTCCTTCCTTCCCCTAACTGTGCTAGAAATTTACCCTTTCATCACCAATTAGTTGATATTTTAGGAAGCTTTCGGTTCTGGAAAAACAGAGGTGGACCAACAGGTTTCAGATGTGTTGGACCAGCATGTTCTGTGCTTTTACCCTCATTCAGTTATCTGTCCTTGGAGCTGTAGTTGAAGGAAACTCCGTTTCTGATGGATCCATTCATGAGGGTTTTAGGATTCTCCCTTTCAATCTTTTCTCTGCTGAAGATAGTGTCCTGATCACTGTCAAACTCTGACTCAGAGACCATCAGACTGGAGTTGTGTTCTGTACTTCTGTGTTTTATGCCTGACAATAAAAAAAAGCAAAACAAGCTCTATTAGAAAGGTTTCACTTTTTAGTAACAACTAACTATCCTCTCTTCTGCTGTGATAGGAAATATAAGTGAAAACATTCTCTGCGATCCTGCATAACAGCGTGCACCGCTGCCACCACCAATATAAGAACATACACCAATGTAAGAACACACAGTCTGCCCGACTGTATCATATACAGTCGGGCAGATACTCTTCTGAATTCATTGCAGGCCCATCAATTTATGGCTCTGAAATGTGAATATATCCATTTAAATTTGACACCATTAGATGATCTTAGTACCTAGCTGATGTACATTTAATAGCTTGAATCTGGAAATTAGTCTGCCTACTCAACGATCTGATTAACATGAGCAGCAACAAAAGGTCATGGTTTCTACAGAAATGTTATGTTTGTCTCTCTCGGACAGCAATCTTTCAGGATGATTTTATTTCCCTGGATTCCAATATTTCCCCTACTAAAAACTGAAACTCAGCTGAATCAAAACATATGTGAGCAGAAGGTAGCAGCTGAAGTCTACTGATGTTTAACAGGGCACTTCTGGGTCAGGAGGGAACAGCTCCAAATTAAAGTGTGTGCAGGGGAGGAGGGGTTACACAGAGAAGGTCTGTGGGACAATCAGATGTTCTAAATGAAGACTAGCAAAGAAGTTCAGAGCAGTGGCTGATCCCAAGGCCTTATGAAATAAATTGATTCTCCCCCAATCATTTCATTGTCTATGCTGCCTCTGCCTTTCCCAAACTTGCAGGCCAGCTTCTGGGCTCCTCCTGACCGCAGATGTCAATTCAAATACATTGTCTGTAAGCTTGGTGGAGGAGTTCCCAGCTGAGACAGAGAATGCTTACCATATTTGGGTCGTAGCTCCATTCTCTCCTGCTCATCTATGTTATCTAGGATGGTATATTTCGTTTTCTTTCTTATCTTTGTCCTCTTTCTGCTAAAGAGAAAGTTACCACAAAGACATTTAGTTCTCATGTACACACATAAATCTGCTCCCTGGCCCTTTTCATACACATAGCTACATACCCCAATATACAGAACCTCACTGTACTTTCTCACCTCCACTTAAAAATAGTTGTTCCAGTTCATACCTGTACAAAGCAGCTGTACAATATTGACCAGAGAGTATAATTTATTTTCTCTCTGATACACAAAGAAAGCCAGAAAGATTTGCTTTCTTAGGCCACAGGGGTTTAGTTTGTTCAATTTCAACATAGTAATTAGACACAAGGTAGACATATTCATTTGTTTCCAAATAAAACTTCTGTAAGAACTGGTTATTCCCCATTTTTTTGTATTTTTTTTTAACTGAGAGAATTTAAGTGGTGCTTGTCTGATTATGCTTACAGAGGCGGCCAGACAAAAATGGAGACTGTCTCACTCGTATAGGTATATATATGCAGGGATAAAGCCCTACTGGCCTGCAGGCAAATGCCCACCTGTTCTTCCTTCATTGAAATGGCAACTCAACAAAGCCTTTAAAACGTCCAACACTCCACCCAGATCTTGGACTACAGCGTATCTTTCTCCTGTAGTTGCCACAAGGCAAAGGGCATCTCTTGCCATTCTGTCCTGTGCAAAATTTCCCTCCTCTTTTTCACACGTGTCTGTATCAACCATCCCTCACTCTCTGGCACAAGCCACAGGAGGACGAAGGACAGAAGCAGATGAACTCCATAAACAATCCCTTTCTCATGAAGTCCACACAAGCCTGCGAGGCTCCACCCCACACTGTGGGGATGGAGTGGGACACACTTCTATTTAAACCTTTCTACCAACAGCAATGTTCCTTCAACCGTAAAAAGGAAATCAGTATCAACTCCGATGCATTTCAAACAGCACCTTTTACATACTGCAAAGGCACCCTGGGAAAAGTTCAAAATCCAGAAGGATTCTGACAGTGTTTCATTTTTGCTAACACCTGAACAAGCTACCTATTTGCTGGGCTTTTTGAACAGCACCAAAAACACTTGCTCTAGTGACAGAACTTGCAGGGGCTTGTCACTTGAAAGAGAATTTCTTATCTGCTCACTAGAAAAGACCTGGAGGAGGAGCAGAGAGGGAAATGACATACAGTAATAGGCAAAACTATTTAAGGAAAGAGGAAAGATGTGTGCATGACTGAGATCACTGGAGCACTCCTTGCCTGTCAGCCAAATGCAGCCCACGTGTTGGTCTACCCTCTCCAAGGAAGACACCGGGTTGGGAGCATCTCCCTTAACCGTGGCATAGAACACTCCTATGTCAGTGATCATCAGGGCATGCCTCTCTTTTCTTACCATGGGGCACCTGGAGGACTCAGCGTGAGACCATGAAGATCTGCAGTCCACTCTCGGCATTTTGACATAAATTATCTCTTAATATGGAGGATACTCCAATATCAGCTTTTCGGTTTTCAAAATGCAGAAGAGCACAGAGCCACAAATGGATACTCCTTTTTTCAACGAAAGTGTGTCTATACAGAAATAGCTACAGGAAGCTTCTCACATGTCTGAAAAGAGTTCAGTGGTTTAGTGTTAAGAGCTGCACTAAAATGTGGCTGTTGGGTGCAGTTTTTGCATATACCCCATCGAAAAGAAACACAAATCATGTACCTTTTGCAGCAGCAGATGCAGAACCAGGCAAGCCCTACCATGACCACAATCAAAATAAACACAGATACAGTCACATAGAGAACACTCCACTCTGAAAAAAGAAACACAACAGTGCTTTGCAAAGTAATACAAATAGGATAATTTCTAATACAACTCCATTAAAATAACCAGTCATGAGAAATGGAGAGTTGCAACAGAAACCCAGGAAAACTTAGCACCTTCATATTCTTAGAAGAATCTCTAAAAATTCTTAAGCTTCCAGATTAAAAGAGCATGTTTGAAAATTTTCTTCCACTCCACTACCTTTTACTATTCCAAGATACCTGAACTCTATGTGTGAACTGAAAGTCAAGAGGACATGGTTACTACAGAATCACACAAAATCACACACAGAATCTTAGTGTGTGTCAGACAGTGTTACCTCAGCTGTCATTCTCTAACTGAAATAAACATAGGTGTCCTCTGGGTTCAGCATTCCAGTAGTGCTTTAAAAGAGCAGCTGATTGGAGATAGAACCTTCTACCCACACGTTTACATTTGTAAATCCAGGAAAACATGAGGAGGATACAGAGAGATGTGCAATAACATGAACTTCAACATGTGTGTACTCACTATTTCAGTGTTATTATCAGATTACGGAACAACACAGCACTAGGGCAGGGCTGCAGGAGGTCCCAGCCTCAGGCTTAAAACCTACTGTCCCATTTTGGTTGGTCAATTAGTCTTTGCTCTCTAATAGACACATGACCCATGGTTACTTAATGGCTCGTAGCAAGCTTCATCTAAATTTCTGTAGGTTTACTTGAAGACTAGTGTATTGCTCAGCAAGCGTCTCCAAGCCTGCACAGTAATAAGAGTTTGGTCTCCAATTGGTCTAGTCAAGTAGAAGACCAATTTAGTTAAATTAAAACTATTCAATATTTGAAATAGAGAGGCTTAGCTGATATGTTAGATGTGCCACAGAATACAGACATGATTAAGTTGGTGAAACTAAATTGTGTTTCCCAGTGCAACAGGCAAACCGAAAGAAACAGTGAGATTAATCATGCTAAAAAGCTGAGGTTTTAAAGGTGACTATATTGGTTAGTCCGGAACACTGTTGTCCTCTTTCCTTAGGTCAGACCATACTTCAGACACAGAAGCATAAACCACCCACTCAGAGAATCTAAGTCATTGCCCCTTTTTCATCAGATGACTACTACTGAAAAGCTTCACAACACCCACGGTATTCAACAACCCTTCCAACTAGCCCCAAATTCTTGCAACATTTCTCTCCCATGACTAAGTTTTCATACTTTTTTCCTCAAATAGTGATACTTATTAAAATTTAAACTTTTACAATATTTTAAATATAGGCTACTACTGTCAAGACATTATCATTTCAAGACGTTATTCAAATATCTTTATATAGAAAGATACTGCTGGGCTAGAAAACAAAGACTGTTTTAGTCTTCCCTCAGCATTTACCTCCTAAGTACTCCCCCCATTCTGACAGCAAATAATCAATAGCCTCACAAGATGACAAGTTATTCTTGTTGTTATTCCCACAACACCCAAACTCACCACAATTACTCTCCCCATCATTTAGGTAACGATGAATCAAGTTTTCCATCCACAGCTGGTAGCAAATACAGCGCTTTGTTATGGGGTCACAGTGTCCATGTCCAGAACATTTTAAAAGACAGGCTAAGAACAAAACCAAACACAGGGTCAGTTGTGTAAATGGACAGTTCATCATGCATCATCTTACTGTGATATTAGAAAGCATCTAGTTCATAATATTCTGTTATTTTTTAAAATCTCCCTTACATTTGGTGTTATGGGTTAAACAGATTTACAGTTCAGCAGACTGCTGGCTGTGAAGAGAAAAATAAGAATGTATCTTATGCCTACAATATTGAGAGCGTATGCAAGTCCAGAAAAGTTTATTCTAACCAGAAATAAAGATGAGGCAAAGTTGAGGAATTCAGACCTGATCCTTTCTTTATGACATATTCGTAAGAACTTGTAAAGTACCTGAGAACTGAGGAATATCAGTGTTCTCAGGTACAAGGAGACAAGCATCATATCAATAAACAAGAGTTATTTCACTATTTTAAAACTGAATTACAGCTTCTTCAGCCAGAATGTTTACATACCTCACAGGCTTACAGTAGTAGCTATTGCTAGATTAATGTGTCATATCACACTAAAATAAAAGGTTATTCCCCTTAGCAAAACTGCTAGTCTAAGTTTTATGTCAAGAAAAATGTTAATGCATATTTTCAAGTGATCCCTACGCATTTTGGTAATTAAGGTACATCTACAACAGAACAAAAGTCCTTATCAACAGGCAAATAAAGATAGAATTTGCTACAGAATCAAGTAGTATTTTACTGATAGAGTTCGCTCACTTTGTTTGCATGATTATGTCCTGATTTTAAACTATGGAGAAGTTTTACCTATAACATTCAAGTATCATAAAGGGTTCACATTACTAGCGAAGTTCAAAATGGGCTTAGAAGTTCAAGCATCTTTTTGGGGAAAACAAAAAGTTCATAACAAGAAAACCCAGCGGCCTGTCTACACTGTAAATATTCGAAGATTAGGTTGTAGCACTGATCTCCGGACCATTTTGCCTGATAAAGACAGACAAAACCAAGTTATATTACAAGTTTATTACTGAACACTACAAGCCTGGAAGGAACCAGAGCCATAATATAGACTGTTTCATGTCTCTATTAAGTTTTGCCCATCTTCCAAAGATGGTATAAAAGGAGTATCTTTATCCTCATTCCCCAGGCTTTCCTGATGCAGACCAGGTTAAGATGTGCTTTTGCCTGCTGTTAACAGATGATGTTTTCTTTTAAAAGAACACAAGTAACTGGCACCAGTCTACTATAAATGAACAAGCATTTTAAACTTTATCCTCAAAGTCTTCTTTCAGAAAGCTGCATCCAAGCCCAAACACCAGATGGCAGACAGAAGGCCTTCATGCACTGTTTCCAGGTGCTGTGTCAGCCGAATGCCTGCGAAGTTCTGAGATAACCAAGCACTACCCAAAACGTACCAGCCGTGTCAACCCGCAGGACTTTAAAGAGCAGAAAGTCAGCCTTCTCTTTCAAAAGCTGCACGTGCAGAGTTCGCGAGACATCTGATGCCTTGATCACCTTGGAAGGATGCCCGTTCTGCACGTAGAACACAACCGCGGTGCTGCAGAAAGAAGAGCTGAGGTCATGACTGCTGTCAAAGATTGCTTTTGTCAGGCATTCAGTTTACAGCCTTTGGTTGTGTTTGTTTCTGGAAAGCAAATGTCACCACTGATAATGATCAGGGAATTCTGTCCTTGGATCAATCGACTCCATCCAAACGCCATGAGCTTCATTCTAGGCCAGGAGCACCAGCAGTTCTCTGGCTTCTCAGTTTCACGGAAGAAAGGTGAGGACAACAGCAAATGTAATTCCCTCCTTGGTCTTCCTGACTCTTGCTTTAAGAGAAGCATGTTTACATTTGCTTTCCATGTTCTTATCTAGAACCTGTCACAAAGCACCCTGGTTTGAGTAACTTTAGGAAACTGAATTTAAGAGAAGGAAAAGCTCAGAAGCAAGGGAATCAGGAAATTTCATGTGGGAGCCCTCCCCCAAATCCCGCCTTTTTAGGTTGGATAGTGTTTATGTCAGACTGTATCAGACACTCAGGAAACATCTTTATTTGAAAAGCAGTAATTGGAAGCTGTGATTAAAAATATCCTAGCTATAAATGCTAGGTTTTTCCAAACCATTTCTTTTTAATATTTAAGAGGTTCCCCGAGCGCTAAACAGACACCAAAATGGGTTTTAAATTGCTGAGTAGTTAACAAGAAGTAATTTAAAGATAACTCATGTCAACAGGTTCTACCAATCATGCTGGGAAGTTTCTCTGGATACACAAAGCCATCTTTAGCCCTCTACACCAAGTAGAAGGGGTATATCTACTTCAGAGTAAGATACCAGACTTTGGAGTACCCATTGTGCAGCTTTCTCTGCAAAAAAGATGAATTTTCACCACCAGTTACCTGGGGAAGAGTTTATAAAATACTTAGAATATCAAAACTTCAGAGAGTAAGTAGAAGAGGAATAAAACAGGTTTGATGCAGCTGGAACCTTATTCCGAAATACAATACTTGCTTCACTGTGAGAATGTCTGTCTGTCTTACTCCATCCAGCATTTGGGGAAAAATAATAGCACTGTATAGAACAAAGACACTGAAATATATGCACACATTTCCTTTAAAGGAATAAATTTAAAAAAACTATACAGAGAATTATTTTTTTTTAAAAAAGCAAAACACTTCAGTTCTGAGACTCCAAAAAGCTTACTTCATCCATTTTCTACCACAGCAGAAGAAATTCACCTTTTAAAGTATATACTGTTGAAAGCTATAGCATTTTTTGTTGTTGTCTTAGATTATTTTGCAACTAATTATGAGCTGTGAAAAAGTCAATGAAAATCACAAATCTTCCTGGAACAGCAGGATATCTTTCTACCTTATATCTGAGTAGGCTTGTATCTTCTGAACTTTGATATCTGAATCCAAAACATTCAGCAATACAGCCAGCTGTCTCACCAGGGTGTCCTTCTGCTGTTCACTCAGCTGTCCCACTCCAACTTGCAGAATCAGCTCCACCAGACCACTCCTTTTGGGATCTGACAGAAGAAGAACATGCTATTCTTTCAGAGCCTTGCAAATGTTTCAGTAACAACTGAAGACAACATGCAGTACTCCACATTAACACTGTATTTTCCTGCATAAGGCCCATATCCCTTATAACCCCATCCTAAAGTACTTAGCCTACATTTTCACATTCCCTCTGAAACAAATCTGGGGGGTCCGAAGATAGCAACCCAGCTTATCAGCTGAAATGAAGTACTTCAGTGTGCACTTCAGGTCAGTGTCAAAGCATTTCTGTGCAGAACAGCAACTTCAGAGGATGGTAACGAAGCTGGTGAGGGGTCTGGAGAATAAGTCTTATGAGGAGAAGCTGAGGGAGCTAGGGTTGTTCAGCATGGAGAAAAGGAGGCTGAAGGGAGACCTTCTCGCTCTCTACAACTACCTGAAAGGAGGGTGCAGAGAGGCAGGGGTCGGTCTCTTCTCCCAAGTCACAGGCGATAGGACAAGAGGAAATGGCCTAAAGTTGTGCCACGGGAGGTTCAGATTGGATATGAGGAAAAAATTCTTCACTGAAAGGGTTATTAGGCATTGGAATGGGCTGCCCAGGGAAGTGATTGAGGCACCATCCCTGGAGGTATTTAAAGATGGGCTGACATAATGCTTAGTGACATGGTTTAGTGATGGTTTTTTATCAGAGTTAGGTTGATGGTTGGACTAGGTGATCTTAAAGGTCCCTTCCAACCTAGACAATTCTAGGATTCTGTTCCCCTAAACGCTGCCATCTTAAGGACAGACATAAGCACTAGATGAGTCTAATAACTCTTAAATTCTCTGCTAGTTATCTGATACAGGCTACCATCCAGGAAAAGTGAGGCAAAGATGGACTCATATGGCAGCATGCAAGACTGTGTGAGCAAGTCTAAATGGGGATGGTCAATTTGACAAATATCAAATACGTTTACCTTCATAAACTGAGGGTTCTGTTAAATAATACTTGAACTTCTAGAGTGCCTTCCAAAAAAAAAACAAGTTTCCCAGATATACAGTGAGAATCCTAGGCCAATTATTGTGACTACATTCAACAATAAAGCGAGGAACAGAAATAAAATCGTTGGCCAGGAACCAGACAAACAAGAAATCTCTGACAGACCCAAGATTTCAGACTCATTTCCTGAAACCTCAACTTATGCTTCCATCATATAACCATTTATCCTGCATTTGAAAACAAGCCTATATATGAGCAATACCAAACCATGAAAAGACAATTTAAACTCCCTGAAATTCTTTGAGGTTTGTTTTTGTCCTTCAGGATGAAGGAAGGAAAATAAGCATAAAAGCACGCTCTCAACCATCAAACACACAATTGCAGCAATTGTACCTAAACTTAATGCTCAGCTCCCATCTCTTTCCATTGGCCAAACTGATTAACAACCAGGAAAAAGAACCCAAAACCTATAGTGAATGAAAAGTCAATAAAAATCGAATGAAAATATTAACTAGGAAGTATGATCTTTGTTTATTTATGCTTCCAGTAAGGCAATGGTGTAAATTGGTCATCTTCTAAACACACTCAGGCCTACTGAGAGAACAATAAGAAGGCAGGAAAAGAACCGTTCGTTTTGTGTTTTAACTTGAGAGAATCTTGTCAACATTGAAATACATAAGTGAAAAGGAGAACAAAGATGAGGTATTCACAACGTATCGATGACCTTTTAATTGTCATACCAGGCCGCACTTCAACAGTCGCTGAATCAATATCTGAGTCTCCTTTAGCATCCGTCACTTTCAAGTGAAACGTGTACGTTCCTTCTACCAGATTAGTCAGCTGCAGCACTGCTTCGTGGTCTGAGCCATGGATCACATCCTGAAAAAAAAAAAAAAAAAAGTGTATTGGGATGATAGAGAAACTCAAAGAAAGTTGCAGGAGTGACCATCAAGTTGGATATCTGATATGACAGTGTGAGCTCTTGCTTTGGCTTTTGGGACAAAAATGACCTACCCACAGTTTATAGAAGAGTAATGCAAATTTGGAAGCTGCAGTTAATGAGGATGTCTGCACAGTAAGGATATTTTCATTAAAAATAACCCAGACAGAACAGCTGACACTCTCAAGTACTCATCTGCTTGAAAATCTGAGACAGTTACATTATTATTTCTCAATTGTACTCCAGTATCCTTAGTTCTTCTTTCTTAATTCCCAAATTATTTCCTTTCTTTGGAGTTCATGTATCTCCAGCTATCATCTCTGCCAGCTATATTTAAGCTAAACCTCTTCAATTCTTCTCCTACCCTCTTGTGAATTGCTTCTAGTAGCTTTGTTACCATTTTGCTGTTTCTCCTCTCCTGGTTCTTGCTGATTTGCCACTGCCTTCCTGACTGCGAAGCGCTGTCCACACCACTTTGTGCGGATCAGCAAAAGAAGTTATCACAGCTTTAGTAGCTGGTGTACAAACTTCAGTTTATCATGAGGTGCTTTCTGCTGTCTGCTCCCACTTGGGAGAGCAGGCTCTGCTGACAGGCTATTCACTGTGGTCTGTCAGGCAAGGTATCTACATACCTAGAACTAAATACCATTTTTATCTTAAACCACAAGTTTCACCTCATGTTACCAGACATGATTCCCCAATCTTTATGGGTACTTCTTGCTCTCTCAGATGTTTCCTCCTTTGGAGTATCTGGATTTCAGATGATTTTTCTCTCAAACACATTACCTTGGTACTATCACCAATTACCCTCTTAAGAGACACAACTTTATTCTTCTGTCTTGAGTCTTTCCCAATTAAGTCCACATTGCTGCAGTCCTCCTATTTAACTACCATACTCTACAGCTGTACTGAAAATATCATAAGTCCCTTGAACCAAAGTGTTAGAGCAGAGGAGACAAACCAGAAACAGGCACCACGCCTCATGGCATCTTATGAGTTGCACGTGCTTGCCCTGCGGCAGTGATGCTACATGCATAATAAAGAGCCGAGTTTGACAACCTTGAAGAAACTTACCCCAGCTGCTGGGCTTTGACCATCCCGAATCCACAAATACGACACAATCCCCTGGTCATCAGCAGACCTTGAGCCATCCAAGGTAACAGAATTATTTGGAAGGACTAGAACATGCTTCCCACCAGCATGCGCCCGGGGTGGACTGTTGTTTTCTAGCCGTAAAAATAGTGGAGGAGAAGGATTTGCTTTCAAAACATGCAAAATGTGACATGCCATTGCCAATACACCCACACTGCAATTCTTTACCTGATGATTGCAGGCAATAACAACAGCATCTCGTGTCAAAGGTACAGGGAAAGGATGAGTGGGTATACAGAATTTGGCTCCAGGATTATTACAACCTGACAAAAGCAGAGCTGCACCATGGGGAAAATACCAATAAGAGGTACTATCCAAAAGGATATTTTTCAAAAAGCATTGTGGGGTACTCTATTTACAGTCTCACAATAACTTAAGCATCAGATCTTCTCTAGTCAAGGAAAAAGCCCAGTACGAGATCACCACACTGGGCCTCTTCTTGTGTTGAGAATCACTTATTACTGAACAGAAGCTTGTGTAAGGTCTCACACCTTCACAATGCCTGTCCTTAGGCAACGTGGAATCAGGAAACTTAGAGTAAACCCCATTCCCAAATGCTTTTTGCTTACTGCTAGCAGTGAAATTAAGGCATGCATTGGGAGGATGCCAAAAAACACCAAAGAAACAAACACATTCTCTTTGCAGAAATCAGACATCACTGACTTCTGTTTAGAACACAATTGATAAGACAGAGGTCCAAGAAGATACCTTGCTGGTGCGAATATTAGGTTGGACATAAATAATTCATTTTTGGGCAGATCTCCAGGGCATTGGCTGTAACTCTATTCTTTAGAGCAGCACAGAATTCTCTGTGATACAAGTAATCTTCTTGTCTCTTCCAAATAAACCACTTAATTAAACTTGGCTATGGGAGCACTGAATATTTTTAATATTGAACCTATGACTGTAGCCAGTATGTACTGTGGCTACACTTCACAGCATGAATGAGACCCTGAGACATATTTGGGCAGAGCTGTTGCCATGTGTTTCTGACTAAACACCTAACAAACTCCAAAACAGTTCAACCAATGATGCACATGGGTAAAACTGAGTCCAGCTTCTTCTTCAAGATTCATTCATTCTGCTGTGATACTAAGTGAAAAAGAAACAGGGCTGTATTGTTTTCAAGGAAGCCAGCAGTTAAAGGTTTGAATGCAATTTTATTCATTTCCTAAACGGTATAGGTACCATACTTAGAAAGCCAGAGTGCATTCCTCCCCTCCAAAAACAAGGTATGCAATAGAAAGCCAAAGTCTGGTCCAAACAAGATTTGAGATTATTACGCCACCTTCTTTAAAAGAAGGCATAGGCCCATAGAGAATGCTGAAGTCAATCCCCAAGGAACAATATGAGGCAAAAGATGGTTGGATTATCACAACCTGCAAATCTGAGGATGTAACTAAGTCAAAGCTATGAAATCTGTCAGAAGCACCTGACCATACCTCTGTCAGAAGAGAAGGGTCTAAAGAACAGGTCTTATGTTCAGCTGAGGGAAGTGGGGTTGTTCAGCCTGGAGAAAAGGAGGCTGAGGAGAGACCTTATGGCTCTCTGTAACTACCTAAGACAAGGCTGTAGCACGGTGGGTGCTGGTATCTTTTTCCAAGTAAGAAGTGATAGAACAAGAGGAAATGGCCTCAAGTTGCGCCATTTCAAAGACATTTCAAAGACCTGTAAATGTGGTGCTGAGGGACACTGTTTAGTAGTGGACTCGGCAGTGCCAGGTTAATGGTCAGACTCGATGATCTTAAAGGTCTTTTCCAACCTAAACGATTCTATGATTTGTGATTTCACACAAAAGGTATTATCCTAAAACCTCTTCTACAGCATGCACGTTAGTGAAAAAATAATGAAAAAAACACCACAGCAACTGTTTCTCTGTATAAAAAAAACCAAAACAGAATAAAAACTTAACATTGAAAGACTGTATTTAAGTGGAAAATGGTACACTTTAAGACCTCGCTTCTTCGACATTGCTTAAAACCCAACAAAATTGCTTTTCTGCTCAAAGCCTAACTTTGAGAATAAAATAAAAACATATCGTCAATGAAGTAGACACATCATGGTCAAAAACAGTATTTTGAAGCATTTTTGTTACAACTAATTCTGCATATATTTAAGTGCAGCAAGCTTATCCTACCAGCCACTCACAATAGCAGTAATTATTCTTGAATACCCTCGAAATAGGACAAAGACTTTAACCCTTTCTGTTCTGATTTCCTTTACATTCTGTCAATTAACTGGCAAGTTGCCTACACTATGCTAAGAAGCAGCAACTAAGCTTACCTTCCTTCACAGTAATAGACAGCACAGATGCACTGCTCAAGCCCTGTTGGTCTTTCACGGTCAGCCGGAAGCGATAGGTACCAACCTGAAGACCAGTCACAGTTGCTACCGCTTTGTCACCATTTTCCATCTGTACAGAGCTTGGTCCACTGAAACAAAACATCTCAGAAAAATAATCCTGCACAGCCAGCCAAATTGTTCTTTCAGCAGAATCACTCACACCATTTGCTTCTATATATATTGTAGTTCCACCATTGCTATAAGCGCTGATGGTTAAAGAAGTACACGAGACATGACCTCAGAAAATTCATAAATCCTTTTTTTTCAAGGCATTCAAAGCACCCAAGCATCACATACCCAGTTATCAGAAGAGCAGAAAATGAACCCCAGAAGCTCAGTCTCTTTGCTGTTCTATTTCATGGGAGCATGCAAACAGTGCTGCTTTCAGAGGCACTCACAACACGTACAGGGTGCCAACAAACCTCTTCCTGTACCAGATGTGACAGTTGCATGAGCTAGTACCTTGCTTTATTATATATATATATTTATTCTTTATTAAGAATCAAATCATTTTGCACATAAACACATACAATTACTAACTTTTGTACAGCATTTTCAATCATCGTTCAGGAGTGCTTTAGTCACCTACTATTGAAAGCTCAGGCTAAATAGTTGGTCAATTTGCTTTATTATTCAACAAACAAGTGACTGAGACACCCTAGTTCTAAGCACTGATGGGAAAACTTTGTACATTAAAGGAGAGCACCCAAGCCTGTTACTTGCTTTTTAACAGGAGACATGGAAGTTCCTGTCATTTTCTCTTAACTTCATAACAGCAGGCCTCAAAATAACACATTGCAAAACATAGGCAGAGATTGCCTAAGCTTTCCAAGTTGGACTTAAAATTCCTGTCTCTTACCCTATTACCACCTGAGCAGGAAGATCCTCAAAGCAGTTCTCAGTGTCCCAACACAATTACATAAGAGGCTCTGGCACCCAATGACCTTCACTTTGTTCTCCCTTTTACTGGAGATTAGTAAAATCTCTAGATACCTGATATTTTCCCAATGATAGAAGACAATGCCTTGGTCATCTTGGCTTTTGCTTCCATCCAGTGTAGTACTTTCTACTGGGAAGGTCAATTCCTTGTCAGGGCCAGCCACTGCTACTGGAGGACTGTTATTTTCTGTAAAAAGAAAAAGGTATCATCACACAGACACTTCCAATTCACGTTCTAGATTTCTGCAGTAAGTGCCCACTGTACAGTTTTCCCAGAAGGGGTCATCTACAAAAAGATGTGTAATAAGCAACAACAGGAAGATAAAATGTTGTCCCATGGCAGAATGCAAAACAGGAAGGCAAACACATTACAAAAAAAAGCATAAGAAAAAAAAACAATCATCTCTCAATAGGCCTGGATCATTCGGGCCAAATTCATCACTCAGCTCCCAAATCTAAATAAACATGTGAAAGATACAGCTTTTGAAAATTCTTTGCTTGAAACTTTTCTCTAGAAAGTACCAGATAATTCATTTCACCAAGGATTCTTGAAGGAGAACTGCAAAACTCTAACAAAAGAGCAGAGCACCAATTGATACTCTGAGCTGCTTTGCAAAACAGACTTTGTAGAATATTAAACTCAAGAGCTACATTTTAGCTGCTAGAAGAACACTCGAAGACACCTCTGTGCAGGTTGCCTTACATGATCAGGCTGGTGTGAGCCCTCAGGATTACCAGCTGGACTTTTTATGATTCTACACTTGTTCTAACTGTTTGCTTTGACAGAAAATAGAGGTGGAAGAGTCCTTGATGCAGGGATATGGGACATCTAGACTGCCATCTCAATGGTGCAATGCAGGGAGATGAGGCATTTGAGGACAGTGCTAAGGCATCAGGCTGACCCACCCCTGAGGGACCCAGACGTGCCTGCAGCAGACTTACCAGGCTGTACAATCAGTGTCACCTCAGCGGTGGACCGCTGCCTCGCAGAGTCTGTGACAGTCAGCTGAAACGTATAATCTCCTTCCTGCATTGCAGATAACTGGAGGTACGGTGTCCGCACTCCCTACACAGCATTTATAGAGGCAGAGAGCATGAGATAAAACAGAAACTCTTGTGGATTATGAAAGTTCTTACAGAGCAAACATGAAGAAAAGATAAAATTTGTTTTAATTCATAAATTCCATTTTTGAGAAAGCAGTTTAAGCACCTTGTGGACAAAGAGAAGACTTAAAATTTGATGCAGAGATATTACATGTTTACTATTGCAATTGCCCCTACCAAACCAACAAATCTCTCATATAATAAACTTTAATTTCTTATGTTGGTATACTTGCTGCATTTCTGAACAACAATAATTTTGAAACACATGGGACATGTTTCCTCATGTTAGAGGCAAAGATAACAGAGCTTTCCAATCCTGTGGAAGGAGAAACAGCCATACCTGCATTGCCACAACCTTGCCTTTGCTTTTGGGACTGAGCGACCATTCATAGCTGACAATTTCATGGTCATCACTGCTCTGGTTTCCATTCAGTGTGATGAAGTTCTGGGGCAAGGTGACTGCCTGATTAGGTCCTGCATTGGCAATAGGTGGGTAATCCACCGGTTTGTTGACAGTCAGAGATGCAATGGTGGAGTTGGCTGCTCCATCTGAATCAATCACTGTGAGTCTACAACAGGAAAAAAAAACAATACTGGAAATCTGTTAAGATGGACTTCTGCCAAGTCCTAAATTGAAAGGTTAACATTTTCTGGCACTTTTTCAAAAACCACCTAAAACAGAGCCACTGATTAGACTATACAAATTCCTGCTTCAGAAACACATATTCCTCAACAAAGGTAGGAAAGAAATTCAGAAGACTGTTTTCAAACACAGCTTTCAACCTTTAATAAAAAAAACACCCTTCCCTAACAACACTGGATCCCAGATGAAATCCTTTCCCTGCAGTGAATGGCAACTTCAAACAGATTTCTTCTAAAAAACAGAATTCTTTAAATAATTTACTTAATAAAAACAGGTATTTCATTCATCATCCGCAGTGGAGCAGTCCCTGTTAACACCTACAAGCAAAACTACTCTGGGTGTTCAGAAGCTCTGCTGACAGTACAGTAGCAGTTCCTAACTTGTTATTTCTTTGTGGCACGCTATTACTAATTTTAATGGAGTTTAATATCAGCTCAGATTTTTGAAGATGTCAAGTCACAAAACTAAAATAGTTCAGGGTTTAAAAAAAAAAAAAAAAAGCACACTAGTGCCTCTCAGAAACACAATGACAAATCACCTTAAAATGAGACTACTGCAGACATCTGAAAGCGATGAAAAGCTGCCCTTCTCGGAGTGGTAACCAACTACATCCCTAATTCACCTTTGTTGTGAAAAATGCAGACAGCTGACCACATGGAAGGGAACCACTCTTGAAGCCTTGCCTAAGTTGCAACAAAACTTGTGCTCATTAATTCTGTCATTAGGGAACACACAGTTTTGTGGTAGGTGCACATCCATGTGTATCAGAACACTAGATTTTGTTGATCAGCTAATTTCCTGTAAGCTCGAACACACTGCTCTATTGCTCAAGTACCTCAGCCTCCCACAAAGGTGCGCAGATTGAGCAAGTGATTTCTTAATTCCCTAGGGTTTGGAGCACACTTAGAACATTGCTTGTAAGCAAGCTCTGCCCTTTTTAATACAGAAAAAAATCCTACACTTATTTCCGCCGCTGTACAATATAGAACAATTCCAGTAAAGAACACAGAATGGAAGATGAAGCCATGCAATTTTTGGCAAAGCTTACACAAAGCAACACATTGAATGTATGTATGTACCCTGGCTTTACTTTCTGCCAATGCTACACTGATACATAATATACTTAATTGGTAAGCTGTTACCCACTGGCAGCCAAATAACAGAGGCTGGGTCAGTGGGAAGTCTGCCCTTGCATAAACCAGGCTTTATGTTAAAAAACTCAGAAAATGAACTCTGATTTTAATTAAAGCACCCAGAACCGCAAATATTGCTTCCATTGTCTGGACAAAATCCAGCTTCAGCAACGCATAAATGGAGGAAAACAGTAGCATGAAGAATATGAAGAATAGAATGACTCTTATTAAAATCAGCACACTTATGACTCTTAATAAGATCAGCCTTGCAAAGATCAGTCTTCCAATATTGTTCTGTCTGCCCCCACCCTTCAGGGGATGACTTTCTCAGCCTGAGAGAGTATCATCTACAGAGTATCATCTCAGGACACTTGTCAACTTCTAAGTTGGGGAAAAAAAAAGTTCTGTCACTGTTATCATTGCTGGGAGTGGGAGGTATTTAATTTCTGATACCTTGTTTTGCATAATTTTGCACTATAAAGTATCACTACACCAGTATCACAAAACTACTTGTTAGGTGCTTTTTAATAGAATTGCTCCCTATGTCTCTCCACTGTGCAAAACGAAGAGTAGCAGTATGCAGAAGAAAAACAAAGTTTTTTTTGTTTGAGGGCGTACATATGCACACTAAGAGAAACAAACATTTAGCCAACATCACAGAAACAGTTAAAGCGCCAGAGGAAAACATCTGGGTGCAGGTACCTGAAAGTGTAGTTTCCAGGAACAAGGTTAGCCAAGTGCAAAACAGGTGTGTCAGCAGATGCCTTCTGCTCTCGCAAAGGACCTTTAATTTCCTCCCAATGGTAACTCACTATCTTCGTATCATCTATACTTTCTATATTCATGAAAAAAAAAAAGTATCAGCTTCTTGTGGCAATTACTGGAATGAATGGTAAAGTCTTCATGAACTGATACCTAATTGGTTTTCTACAACTATCTTTTCAAGCATATTTGAACAGGGTTCATGTACCATAGCTGCTAAACCACAGATTCCAAGTTACATTTGGTATTGTTTATCTAAACAAACAGAAAATTCTTCACACACACAAAAATATCAGTCTCAGACTCTGCGCATTCCAATTTGTCTGCTCTCAGTAATTATGAGCGTAATTATGACATCTCATCATACCCTACAGCTCTCTACCATGCCCCCAGCTGTACTGGCACAGAGGTCTTCTAGCCAGGGCAGGAAGAAGCTGCAAGAGTAGTTGTTGTTTGGATGCAACAGCCTCCAATGCATGGTATCTCAATCCTCACACAGAAGGCTGCATTTTATCACTTTTTTAATTTATTAAAATCTTTTATAACTGGACTCAAATCCCTGAAGTAAATCACAATTCAGGGAACTTCCGAGTAGAGTCAGAAGAAAGAATTTCACTTGTAACTGACAAACAATAATGTAGTAATTGTATATTAAAAATACAGCATATAAGCACAGGATGGTCCATCAGTACATACGACTGCCATCGATGAAGGTAGAAGTTGTAGGCAAAGAAACTTCTTGTACTTTGGGTGAAGCAACGGCAACAGGCGGCTGGTTCACTCTGACTGCTGTGGGGAAGACAGGGGAGGAGAAAAAAAAAAATAGTAGTGAAAGTCCAGGTAAAACTAATCTGTTAACTCTAAAGATCAATAGTCACCAGAGATTTAAATCTCGGATTGACAGCTTTGCAGCATCTGCTGTCCTTTCTGGACAAGGGAGAGAAAAGGTCCCAGAAGAGCAGTGCGCTGACACAGCCATCTCCCACCGCAGCCACTTTAACTGGTACAATTTAGATCAGACCTGGTATAATTTAGATCGGCACCTAATTGCTGTTTCCAGCTGTACTGGAGAAGGGGACCATAAAAGGTGGCATGATTTTATCTCAGGCCTTGCCTGAGTAGGGTACAAGACCAGAGACCACTTAAAACACAGTGAGCAAGATCCTTAACTCTACTTCCTTAAAATGCTTTATGGACATCAAGATAGGAAACATCTCTGCGTGACCAGGTGTCCTTGACAGACAGTAACTGACAGACTATTAGATAAGTATGTTGTACAGCTAATCGGGTCGAAGAAAATAATTTTATAAAGAATATAAAATTATATAATATTATATATATAATATATAATTATATTATATAATATAAATAATTTTATAAAATTACTTCAAGTCAACTGATTTACCTGGTTTGACCGTGACATTTACAAAACCTTCACCAAAGGCATTTTCACCAGAAACCATCACTTTGAAGGCATAAAGTCCCACTGACAACTGAAAACAAGCACAAAACAAAGTGGGTTACATGTCGAATTACACAAAAGCAGTATGTAGTTACCTGCCAATTGTATTGTAAACAGAGAAAAATCTGGATATCTGAAACCTAGAGCTCCTTTTATAAACACATACACAAAAGGCCACTAGTCACCGTCCAGAAGTGGGGAATACAAAGCGAACACTAAGTAATTTTTACACTATCTTAGAATTGGAGTACTCTAAAGAAGGCTTATAATCTGGCAAAGATTTGGTGACACATGCAAGCGAAGGGACTCTGGCAGTCATTCAAACTCCTTGTATCAAGATGTCCTTCCCCACAGGTTAGATTCCTGCAAAAGGACCGCACAAACCCAATGAGCCTGAGCTTACAGCTCGCTTACATGAGAGAGCTTCAAGGTCTGGCTGTGCCTGCGCTCCATCTCACCGCCGTAGTCAGCAGGGTGACTGATTAAGCTCCACTCATAGGTGTAGGCTGTTTCTAAGAAAAATAACACAGCATAATAGTAATCAGCTTTGCCTTCAAGATAAGCCCAGGAAACAAAGAAATGAAGTTCACCGTCCGTCAGATAAAATGCTGCAGTAGGAAATGATGACTGCTGCTGTTTAAGCCTGCAAAATGAAGCGGCACGATTATGTTAAACTTCCACAATTACCACATCCTTGGTAAAGCAGCAAGGATGTGGCAATGGACTTCACAAATAATTGAATTCTTCACAAAAATCAGCTTCATGTGAAGTGAATGCATTTTATATAGCTACTTATGAAACATGTATTCTTTGCTGCTGCAGTCCATAAGCTGGTAGTTTTAAGGTAAATGTTGCATTTAGAACCTACTTCCCCCTGCCCCCTGCAATTTACAGCAAGATGCTATAACTTGGGTGATAGGGGTTCATATTTTGGTAGAAGCTACAGGCTTACTGAACCATCTGGCTAATGCGTTCAGGTTCTGAAAAAAAAAGCCACTTAGAAAAAATAGAAATCTCTAAAATCCAAAGCAGGAAATCTTCTCTGCAGTTGGAGCCTACTACTGCTACAAAAAAGGTAGTAGTAGGAGATGAGCAAGGTGGCTTTATCCTGAGGTACAGGATGTTCACATAACTCAGGACTTGTCTGCCATTACAGGATGGTGGTGTGTGCATCTCCTTGTATGCCAAGACCATTCAACTCACCTGTAGGTGGTGGTGGGACAACAAAGGCATTCAGTTCAACCTCATTTTTGGGTAGCATCACTTGTATGTTATCACCAGCAGACACAATAAGTTCTTTTACTGTATCTAAGACAGAATAAGTACATCAAGTTTTAACAGATGGGATGGATATAAATTTAGCATCTTCAAATATTATCTGTAATGGATTAAGAAAAATTTGACAAACACTCTACAGTGAATAGGCAAGGCTAAGTTAAAAAAAAATACTCCTCAATACACAACCAAATAATAACCTATTACAATCATCACTATGGCTTCTTTGCCTTTTAACAACCCAAGAGTTTTCTTTTCCCCAAATATGAAGTGTCATTTCCCCTACTTCTGCTTCAGAGAAGAGCATTCTGACTATTCAGGTGACGTTGCTCTGCATAAAGAATTATGCTTTTTTCTCATTAATTGGATGGAAGTTCAGGAATTAAAAAAATTACACAATTACAGAAGAAAAAAAAAATCATCTGTGCCAGAAAAAAAACCTCATTAAATCAAGTAACATACTTGAACTCTAATATGTCTTCTTTCACCAAGGGGCACTACTTCTATGTTTGTGCGGCACTTGTAAGGTGTGCCTCAATGCCCAGCTCAGTGTCCCTTTTAAAAATTCCCCTGGTATAGCAAGGCAAGGGTGTTATTTCATAGCTGAACTGCACATTCAATTTATTTGACATGCAGGAAACTCCCAGTTCTCATCTGTGAAAACTCTTTCCTCTTCCAAAAATGCTAAAGTCCACAAATCCAGTCTTCCACAGACACATACCAAAGCACAACTTCAGGAAATGTTCCCATAGACCTGGTATTTCAAAGGTTTTAAATGTCCTTCTTTTAACATTGGAAATGCACAGAACAAAGGTTCTCCCAAAGTCACCAATGTCTAAACGTCTAACATTGTCTAACGTTGTCTAAACGTCCAACTTACGAGCTCTAAATAAATGAGCAAGAGGCTACTCAGCAGTGGCAGCTGCCAGGTCTAAAAAATGGATGAAGAGGCCACATTAACAGCAGTGACTTGCTGTCACTGCTACTTAAGCGCACCCAAGGCTCCATAACTACTCGTGGGAGTTGCCCTAGACACCAGTGGAGTAAAGGTTTGTACTTTGACCTTCACATGAGATGAGAATAAAATAGGAACTTCCAAGACTTCCAAGACAGTAGGGCTGAGAACACACAAATTTGAGGCAATCCTTGCACAAAGCAGTACTTACGGTGAGATTCATCACAACCTTCCCTTCAGCTGCTTCTGCCAAGCTCCTTTTTGAGTCCTCTTCAACCTCCTCCTGTGAAGGAGGAGGAGCTGCCTAGTCAACACTCAATGGTAATGATGATCCATTGCCTTGGAGAGGGATCTCTTGTAGCTCATCTCTTCCTGTTACCTCCTACTGCTATCCTGGCTGGCAGGTTGCAGTTTGGCAGAGGGTGCCAAGAATGTCCCAAATCAGACTTACTCCACCAGGAATCAAAGGGCTTAGCTCTTTACTCTTTATAGAGCTCTTTAGCTCTATACTCAGTACACCAGGAGGGTAGAAAAACACACATCTGTAGTTCTCTGCCTCTTATGGCCTGTCTAACCCTTTGTCAGGGCACACAGGGAGATGGGAAACTCAGCAGGAGAAAGGAGATACTTTAACATACACACAGAATTTAACACAACTACAGAGGATATAGTGGTTAAACACATCCTTTTCAAAATAAAAATTTCTGCTCTGCAGCTGAAGTCTAATAAGCTTCCTCAGAGCTCTGAAACTAGAGCAAAACCTTTTTTCCCCAGGATGAGAAAGCCATGTTCTCCCCTACTAAGGGCTAGGCTTCTCCCCTACTGAAGGGCTGAGCTTCCTCAAGTCCCACTTATGTTGCTGCATGGTATCTGACAACCATATATAGTGGGAATCCTACTAAGTTTCTGAGAGGGGGCAATGTTCTGAAGAGTCACGCAAAAATAAAAGTATGTCTTGAAGTGACTATTCTGAAACTCCAGAAAGCCTCTGATATTTCTCACCAAGTATAGAAATTAATCCATTTTAAAAAGGCTCTTTATCTCTGCTTTTTACTTTGCTGTATTTGCTTTCATTATAGTGTCCTATCAAGGATGGAACTGGTCAGAGCTTTGCTTCAGAAGGAACCAGCTAAGGGGTCTGGAGTTTGCAGTGCTACTGTAGGTCTGTAGGCTTGAAGTGGAATGATGTAACCTTTGGATAAAGAGCAAGCTTATAACAACAGGCTGGAAGCTTGACAGTAGTAAAGCCATCCCCACCCACTGTGCAACCTGCAGGTACCCCTCAGATCTCCAGCTATGTTGAAACATTACCTGCTTTAGCAGCAGTAACAGGTGGTGTGAACTGCTGCATGGGCTCAGGTGGCACAGTGGGAAGTAGCATGGTCCCACCTTCAGTGACATTCTCTGGAGCCATTGTGGGAGTCTGGGTTTTCTCTGACACACCCGTGGAGAAATCCAGTTGGTCTGAAGAAGGGGAAGGCGTAGTAGGCTGAAAAATGAATTATAAGGAAAGAGTTGTCTTAAGTGAGCCATTTTTCACATTCTTAGACTTAGAGGCATGCTGGATTTTTAACTATCATGTAGGGTGAGCCAACTGATCTATGTTACTAGGAGGTTTTATTCATATACAGAATATCTAGCAAAGAAGGGCTGTTTCTGTTATCTTATTAGGTTTTTAAAGAAATACTAATCATTTTCCAAGTCTCAGATGCAGAGCAGTGTAGGCTATGGTCATCAAAATGAGGTAACCTGGAATACAATTGAGGCTATCAGTTCTCAAAATAATAAAGAACAGTAGGACAGGTCTAAACATAGTCATAAACCTTTAAAAGCCAATGATAAGAAGTCTGTATGGTGAGTATAATTGTCTTCATGCTGTACCTACACAAACAGAACAGAATCCTTGACTCCTGCCGCACCTGCTCAGACCAGCACTTGCTCATGGCTTCTTATTTCCTCACCACTAATAAAATGCCCTAAATCTCTCTACTTCAAATCACTGAGCAGTTGTGTTCTTCTCACTCACCCACCTTGTTCGTAAAACTGCAGCAAGGGACACAGCAAGTTTTGCAGAAATAACTCAGCACCACATTAGCCTTGCCCATCACCTTTCAATGACACGTTAGTCTTAATGGAACAATGGCTTTTCCTTACGTTCTCAAGACTTACTTCTGATCTAACATCTAGAGAAAAGCACTTTGCCAATTATGGCTATTGTGTGTGGCCCATGAAGACATAATGTGCTGATGGCTACAATTTGTATATAATCTGTTATCTGAAGAACAGGATTATGAAGGTTGGCAAAACACACACTCGTATCACAGAATGGCTGAGGTGGGAAGGGACCTCTGGAGATAGCCTAGTCCAACTCCCCTCCTCAAAGCAGGGTCAGCTACAGCAGGCTGCTCAGGACCAGGTCCAGTCAGGTTTTGAATATCTCCAAGGACAGCAAACCCACAACCCCTCTGGACAACTTGTTCCAGTGTTTGACCATCCTCACAGGAAAAAAGAAAAAGATGGGGTTTATTGTTCAAATAGAACTCCTTGTATTTCAGTTTGTGTCCATTGCCTCTCATCCTGTCACTGGACGGCACTGAAAAGAGCCTGGCTCCACCTTCTTCACTCCTGCCATAGTTATTTATACACATTGGTAAGACGCCCTTGAACCCTATCTATTCAAGGCTGAACAGTCCCAGCTCTCAACTTGTCTTCATGTTTCAGGTGCTCCACTTTCACTCTGCAGTCTGTTGCCTCCCTAGGAAATCAGAGCAGCTCTCCCTCAAATGTGGGCAGGAGGAAAAGCTCCCTGTGCAGCTGGGAACATGGAAGAGGTGCCAGGGACTGTTGCTTCCCAGCCTGCAAGGAAACAGAGAGCATGGAAGTCATCTGTAACTCCATCTCTGCCTTCAACAAGGACAGAGAGAAAAGATCCCTGTGCAGCCGGGACAGTGACAGCAGTGTTGGGGGCTGTGGCTCCCTACCCTGTGAGGATGCCGAGGACCACACCAAGAGCTGCACCTCCAGACAGGCCTATGGACTATGCAAGTACCTTTACAGCCACAACTCCAGCTCTGCTCAATACGCAGATAGTAAAAAGATCTGTGTGAGAAGTTGGGACATGAACAGCAAGATCAGGGACTGGAGCTCTCCTAAGTTAGTGCCTTCAGCAGGAATGTCACCCTTGACAACATCATCACGCACAGGGAGAGCCGCCTTTCACAGAAGGCCTTTCTTCCAGATAGCTTTCCTTTACATACTCGCTCCATCCCACATCTTCCAAAGTGATCCTCTTTACTACACTTTAGCAAACCAAAGTGTTTCTTTGCCTTCCAAATTTAAGGGAAATCTACTTTTCTGAGCTTCCTATGGCTTTAATCCTCTCCTGGCCTTTTGCCGATCTATCAGCTGAGAAGCAGCCATCCTGGGTTTGTAGGACAGATGGGGACAAAGTCACCTCAAACGTACCTTTCCCAGGACACTCTCTTCTGCAACGACACCAAACATCTCTTCAGTCAGGAAGCCCAGGCAAGCCTCTGCAGTCAAAATAGCTGCCCTGTGACACTGTCACATCCAAAATGGTGCCACAGTCAAAAAGACAGCTTAAACTAAGAACATTAACAGGCAGTAGGTAATTGGGGCAGAGGCAATATCAGAAATTGGCTTTTAGTCAGAAATTATTACTAAGGGATACACTGTAGCAGATGTAGAGGGCAAGATTAACCTAAATTCCAGCTTGAGAACTGAAAGGAAAAGGAAAGAAAAGGAGGACTCTTTGTGGGAGCGAGCAGGGTAGGCAGTTCTGCTGGTATGGGCTCTGTGGGTTTTTTGTTTGCTTTTACCCACCAGTACAGCCATTACTGCTTATTACAAAATAAATACACCAACTGTGAGGTCCCACATCCTTCAGTTCTTGGGGTTTGACTCAAGTGCAAATCTCTTGAGAATTCCAACAAAAAACAAGAACACTCCCATCATTCTAAAAGAAAGAAAAAAATAAAGTAGTCATGCAGTTCCCTGGGGAAGCTCAAAGTTACAGTGCAGACAACAGCATCATGCCATGGGGGATCCTTCTCCACTTCTGGTCCCTGACTGACCGCACAGATTGGATGCTTTCTTTTCTCCCCATGAATGGGAAGGACAAGCCCAATCATCATTTTCCTCAAGTGCACCTAAAGACAACTTATCAGGACTCTAGTGAGTCAAGGGCTGCTAGTGCTGTGTTTGATACAACTGCTTCCCCACCAGTCTTTCCTCCATGTCCCCTGCACACATGATTACTACATAACTGTATTACCACTTCCTCTCTCTCATTTATCTGGAAAACCTTATGGAGAACAGCTCTGTCAGCAGTGAAACTCCGCTCTTTCACTGGTCTGCTTCTCCCTCCTCATTTGCATTCAGTTATCTGTCTAATGATTTCAAGCAAGTATGACCTCTGTTAATTGGGGAGTTGCAAAAGAGCAAAACATCATACTGTATGACACAAAGTGCAGACTTCAAGACAGAAATAAACATTTTTGACAGCTAGTTCTAAATATCAAAACATCTTTCAGGGGTCTTAGACATTCCCTAGGGACCAAGTCAATGCATTTTTAACCCAACAGGACCATTCAGCATTCGCGGGCTTCAAAAAGCCCTGAAACAAGGCCAAAATAAGAAAGGAACACCTCTGATATTCAACCTCATTCTAACTCCTAAATATCAATTCTGAAGGCATTCCAATCAGACATTAAAAGGCTCTTCATCACATCATTATTCTGTCAGCCATCTTAGGCTTTCTTAGGTGCAGCTTTATGCATTTGACTGCACTATTATTCCTGTAAATGCAATAAACTCAAGAATCAAGTCATGCCTAACGTATTGAATAAATGTTTGAAGCAATGCAACATCAACATAGCAGTAGCTGGAGTTTGACTAAAACCTGAACAACCTCACCTTGCTTAACAGATCTGCAGTTACCTGGACATTTTAAAAAGACAATTAATACTTCACAGGTATCTCACTTCAAGGATGGGCAGCACTGCAGATTTCTGGTTTGGGTAGCTTGACAGTGTTTACTCTGTACAGATTTCTAAATGTATTCCTGTCATTTTGCTGCTAGAGGGTGACAGTCCCTAAGATCACTCCGAACTCTGATGCAAACCCAAAAAAGCCAGGTTTCTCAGTTAACTGACAAACCCCACAGAGTCACACAGTCACCCCCCACACCTGACAGCATTTATGGCAAGGATGCTCCCAGGTCACAGACTCCCGAGGCTTGTGTTTGGTTGGTCTCACAGTTTAAAATCTCTCTCTGGGTCCTTGACTCAAAGAACACAGCACCTGAGGACACTGCATGCTGCTGACTACTGTGAAGGAAGGAAACTGCATTTTTGTCATTTGTCTTGCTTGTCAAAACAGCTTTGTCTGGAAGCTGCAGAAGGGAGCGCGTCAGCACAGGTCTAGGAACAGAGCTATAGAATTGCTGGAGCAGAATTAAGCAGACGTAGGAAAATATTGTATGATATGCAATAAACAGAGGGCATTTCAGTACAGTTATTAGCAAAAATAGTTTTAAGACCTTCACATTTTCATAACCTACACAAAAAAAGACCACAGTTTGAGAGGTAGGGAGAAAACTATTTGGAGACATCTCAGCATTTTTAATCCAGCATAAAAACGTAAGATTTCCTTAATAACAAAATCTGGTCTCCAAAGAAACATTTTTTTCAGAAGGAAACACAAATATGTGCCTGAACAATCCATATCAAATTTGATTAAAATGTCTGCTTGCTGGAGAAAGAGACACATAAGAAGGAAATCCTATCACCAGAATTTATCACAGGCAGCTTCTTTTTCACTATAGTCATGAGTGCAGTTCCCAAACCAGAAAAACTTCCAGCCAAGCCAGAAGTTTGTGTTAGGAATAACTGGCAGGGCTTGAGTGCCAGGAGACTGGCTGCAGGGTCACCCCTGTGGTCCCAGACAGTTTGGCAGCAGGCAGAAGCAAGCAACTACGTGCCAACACTGCAACCACTCAGACATAGTTAAGAAAGGGCAATAGCCACTGGGGACGAGGGAGAGGCAGGAGAGGGCGGAGGAGCCCGGGCAGAGGCCTCCATCGCTGCCTCCGC
>JAOXNO010000013.1:62471193-62483746 GCA_028565335.1 Limnodromus scolopaceus | reverse complement strand
CCGTGGGGGGGGGGGGGGGAAGAGAGGGGAAGATGCACAACAGGAGACATGAGAGGGAACATGTGGAAGGGGACATTATTGGGTACAGGGCTGGAGACATGCTCTTGGAAGGAGGCACTTCATGCCACCTCCCAGGGAACTGAGGCCCAGAGAGAAGCCTGCACCAGATCAGAGGAAACAAGTAAAAAGGAAAGAACAGTGGCAGAAAAGAGAAGGAAGCAACAAATGGCATAAAGGAAACTGCTATCCACTGACCCCAGCCTCCTCTGCTGCCTGTCACCTCACCAAAGGGACTGAGCATGATGTGCAGTGAAAAGATGGAGACGTGTCTGGACTGAAGTTGAACCTGGGGAACGCCAGGGAAAGGTATTTGCTGAAACTGTTCATCATCTTCATTCCTCTGCAAATGTCTAAATTCAAAGGATTCCCACTTGGGAAACAAAGGCTGCACAGGCTTTCGCAGTTTCTCAAAACTTTCTGCTTCTCTAGATTCTTAACCTTTCTCTACATTAACAGAGAGCCTTTAGAGTCATTTCACAATACATTTCATCAACAGTTTTCAATGCTATCCCATCAGCTCTCTACAGCTCTGTTAACAGAGCACTGCTACATGGCCTTCTAACTACAGTTGTCTTATCAGCTCTGCAAAATCACTGCCCACTGGTGCTAAAGACTGACGCAGTTTTGGAGTTTTGTCTCTTCTGCACCAAAAGAAGCAAGCTCATTCCTCACTCTTTCCACAGGATTTTCAATGTCTATGCTAGCATAATGTTAACATCACATAAAGACCACACAGGAATGCCTCCTCCGTGTCCCAGTGAGAAATAGGTCTCTCTCCCCTTTACAATAAACTCCTCTCTACACAGGCAGTGCATGAAGAAAAAACAAAATCTTTCTATTCTAGCTGGGGTAGCAAACAAAGGAGAGATTTACAAAGCAGGCTTGGCCATATATATCATTAGCACTGCAAGCTCAGTGAAAGCTCAACTTTCATAAAGCTCTATTCACGCTATCCCTTAGAGATGGGGAACAAATTTGCTCAGCTCTGTTTGCCACACATTTTAGGTGAACTCAAAGTTGTATGGCTTCTCTAAGGCACATATGCAGCCCTGACTTGCAAGCCCTGACCCATATAAATTCTTAACTAACTCACTGCCACTTCTAGGCAGAGCTCCTAGACCTCACCCCTAGCACCAGCTGAGAGGCTGCGTCACCCTCCCTGATCATGAGCTGTCTAGGGCAACAGCCCAAAGCACCTTTTGATCAATAGCTGACAGAACTTGTGAGAAGCTGTGAGAGGTCCCAGCCCGTGCTAGCTGTACTCTGCCAGCTGCAGCAGCCACTTGTGCCTCATGGCACTCCCAGAAGCCCACCTAGAATCCTAGAAGTACTCAGAGTATCTAGAAGATCTCAAAGCAGAGAGAAAACTGCCACACCTCTAGGCTGCAATGGTATCCAAGTTAGATTTTATCTTTAGACTTGCTGTTCTTCACACACACTTTTGCCAGTTCTGTCATCCCCAACAAGAACCTCAGCTGTCACTGATTTCATACAACTTTCTTATTTATGTGTATTTTCCTTCCCTACAGTAATGGTAATAAATTATCATTTCTACAGCAAGAGATAACTAGTTGCTGGTTACAAAATCCGGTGGAATTCAGAGCGATCCAGGTAACATTGCTTAATTTCCTCTTCCCTCTTGCAGAGATGCATGTCAAACCCAGTAAATGTTGACTTTACAGCCTGTTTCAACTTTCTAACTGGTTCCACCCTGTTCTTAGGGAACCACAGCCCCTTTAGTCT
Organism: Limnodromus scolopaceus; assembly: GCA_028565335.1. Taxonomy (NCBI): domain Eukaryota; kingdom Metazoa; phylum Chordata; class Aves; order Charadriiformes; family Scolopacidae; genus Limnodromus; species Limnodromus scolopaceus. The sequence continues at coordinate 62,481,943 of JAOXNO010000013.1, read as the reverse complement.
CAACTGATGAAACTGGCTGGCATAAATAGAGAACAGGTGCATTTTACTTAAGTATCTAAATTAGTTTTTAAGTAGTTAACTTATTTTTATCAAGACTCAAGACAAGGATCCTGAGAACAAAGTCACCTTATCCATTTTATCCTGCTGTACATCATGGTCCAAAATCCCCACTGGCCTTCCAAGAGTCAAAAGGGAGGAATACCGTAACACTGTTACACCAGGTCCAAGCCCACTCATCTGTAAGCTTCAAAGGGAATCCCACAGTGTCCCAAAAGGAGCTCTGCTCCTTATCATCCCGTAGAAAAGAATCCTTTAGCAATTCATCTGCCTAGTAAGACAATCCTCTCCCCTTCAGCCTTTTCTACACTGTAACAGGACTGTAAGTCATTTGAGTGTTAGGGTTACATTACAAAGGAGTAACCTAATTTGATTTGAAAAACAAAAGGATTGCAAAGTGGCCTCACCATACTCTGCTTGCTTCCTGATGGGCAAACATACCTCTTTTTGCAAAGTATCATCAGGTTGTGCAAGAAGTTGAACAGCAGCTTCACTTTCAAAGGTCTTCCTGGGGAGTGGTGTAACCTCCAGGAGAGATGACAGCGATATCCTCTCTACAGAGTGTTCGGTGACAGAGTTCAATTCAGAGCTGTTTTTATTCAGAAGGCTTTCCACTTTCCCAGCCTCCCCTTTCTTTTCAGCAAAGTCTTCCTGGTTATCTCCATCATCGCCCATGGAAGAGTTGAAGCCATTTTCACCTGCCACCATGAGGCCCCAGTCAGCGTAATCCGCGCTCTCCTTCTGCTCATGTTTGATGCCCAACTGAAAGGGGTCCTGCTCCAACTCTTTATAATCATCAATATATTCAGGAATCTCCTCAAGGCCAGGATCTTTGCCAAGCAGAGACAGCTCCTTCAGGCTACTTACTTCCTCAGATGGCTGATTCTGGAGTCCCACGGAATGGACCATGCTTGGGATCACTTGCCCAAATCCTAGCAATGAGGCTGGCCTCTGAGAAGGTCTCAGCACAAAAGTGAGATAGGACTTTACAGTTTCAATTTTTTTAGGTTCGCAATTCTCTTTGTGTTGGCAGTTCACGATGTAACAGCGTCGTTCAAACATCCAGGACAAGTCACAACCAGAGAGGTCACAACACGCTGCGATGCAGTCGGACACTGACAGAGCATGAGGAACTCGCATAATTTTAGTGGTTTCTAAATTGGGAGATATTACTGCATCTGAGTACGTGGCTCCTTCTCTGCACTGCTCACAACTGGAACCTGAAAAAACACCACCAACATAAGGCATAATACAGTTTACTGTGACCAAAAATGGCTTATCACAAGAGACAAGGTAAAAACAAGTGGTACCCTACTTAAATAGGCTCATTTCCTTTCATTAATATCACTACTACTTTTTTTTTCAGCATATCCCTTTGCAGTAATATTTGTACTTTGGAGGACTTTTCAGTGTAGGATCTTGGTATGTTTTACAAAGTGCCTCTTACTCCCCTTTGCTACAAGTACAGAGATAGAAGTGAGTTGCTAATATTTAAAAACAGGGCACAAAAAAAAAATTTAAAAAAATCATGGAGTACCTCCATTACCCTCTTAGCATAATAAGCAAAGCACGTTTTAAAACAAAACCCACATAAGATGCTGTAACTTGTCATTGTTTCATCTGAGGAAGAAAGAAGCGAAAAAAATCTACATAGGAGAAACATTTGCCATCTCAGTTGAGCTTCATGAAGAGTCCCTCACACCAACATAACTCTTGGGGTTAATATAAAAGCTGGATCAAATTCTCAAATTTTTGCTGCTTTACCCAGTAGCGCGTGTGAAATTCCAAGAGCTTGCTCCGTTAGGGAGCATCTTTCCTTCCTTTGCAGTGAAGTTGTAATCTTTTAGTAGGACATCAGAATTATTTTCATAGCACATCACAGACTGAGTGTAAAGTGTTCAAATCAAGCATGAGTCAACATACTGTGTATCTCAGTCAATTTTTAACATCTTTTTTAGGTGTTTTTTTCCTGGCTATAACTACTCTTCAGAATTCCTCTCTCCAAAATACAGCCTGAAAAATCCTGATCGTGCTTCAAAAAAAACAGTTGAGTTAAACCAGGTCATTCTTCTTAACATGGTTTTCAACTAGACTTGCTAACTCAACCAATGAAAGCAAGATGTCACCACTGTGGAGCTAATGCAGTAATGGAAGACACAGTTGGCTCTGCCTGCTCTGCACGTCATCAACAGTTGAGTTCCGGCAGCAGAAACCTCATTATTCACAATAACATATGGCAGGAGAAAAAGAAACAGGCAGCTTGACTAACTGATTCCAGCTCAAATCTGTGGATCTAATGGGCAGAAAAAACGAAACCTATGAGTAGGAATAGGGCGGCAGGAAGGGTTAGGTCTGACCACGATCTACAGCCTTAGAGATGCAGAGATTCTCCTACACATGCACCGTGTCCCACCACCGCACTACAGCTCCCACCAACATTGTCTGGGCTGAACAGCAGTACATTCCTTCACACTACACGATCGTAATACAGCTACTGAAATACCTGTGGGGCACCATACTGCCTGGGATGAATGTACAGCTTGCAAAGTAGGTTAAGTTCAATGCAAAAAAACCCATAAGAAACAAACACAAAAAAAACCAACACGCATCACACATATCCCACACACAGGGATAGAGAGGACAATACTTTATGATGGTTTTGCAGAGCTGGCTACTTGGGGTAAGGAAAAACGTGAAGCAAAACTAAATTTTAAAAAAAGATCAATGACTTGCAAATAGGTGTAGCTGGATAGGAAGCTGACAAAAAGGATAAACAGCTTCAAGTCCATTTTTCAAGCTCCAGCTACTCCTTCATACAGAACTGGGATGCTGTTTACACCTCCACTTTACACTTTCAGTGAAAAATCTATCCAGGGGAACACAAACTTAAAACAATCTATCCTGTTTTGACAAAGCTCAAACATGAAGTATTTTTATCTGTATCCAGGATTTGTGCATTATTTTTTTTCTTTCGCATTGCACATAAATATTTCCTTTATATTCCCTGTCTCCTCCAAGAACATATGGTCCTGGTAGAGACTCTGAATTGTCATCACAAGTCTTTCCTTTAAGTTGCCTGCGCAACTTGGGACAGGAGAGCCAGAAGAGCTCTGGGTTAAAATGAAGTACAGGAGTCAGGCAGCTCATTTAACCATTCCATCCTTTTTCAACCATTATCAATTTAGTTGTATAATTACACAAATTAGTGTAAATAAGCAGAGAGATGAGAAACAGGCCTTTAATAGGATAAAAAAAAAAAAAGTGAATGTGCAGTATTTGGCCAGTACCAACTCATTACAATTAATACTTTAGGAACAGCAGTATTAAGGTGTGTCAAAAGACTCCTTTGAGGGCTTATTCCCTTCTTAACCTCATCCCTGAAGGAAAAAGTGACCAACCTGCTAAAACACATTTGAAAGCTTCATTATTTATTTTGTTCAGAGAAGAATGAAAGAATGATCAACAATTCTTGTCTTAGAGACTTGGACAACTGGAATATTCTAAACTGTAAGCTGAGGCCAGACTTCAAACCCTCACTCAGTCTGATGTCAAACAAATCTTCAAATCTCACTCTGCCACTTTCAGTTTGATACATGAGCTATCAAGCTGCAGAGTCAACATCCCACAAAATTGATAGTATTTCATTAGCTGTAAAGAGAAACAAGTCCACCATATTCCTAAAACAATACATGACACTGAACCTAAATCTCCCAAGCAAGCATCCTAGCCACAGATCATAGCTACCCCCCTTTTCAAATGTCAGGAGGCCTTGCTTTCATTCCAATAAGGAATGGAAAAAAAGTAAGGTTCAGAATTTCTGTATAATGGGAAAATTATTTCCCCACAAATTCTAATTTAAACCTAAGAGCATAATCCAAATATCAAAGTAATCCACATTTCACCTCTTGCTTCAGCTAGAGTTATACCTGAATAAAATTCTAGCAGTAGGTGGGCAAGAATGGATGAATTTAGTAGGCTATTTCAGCCTAACACTGTGTCCGTTTTGTCTTCACATGGAAAATACGCAAAATCTACTTAGTATGAACTTAATGTGATCTCTAATTTCATACTCCTCTTCACCTCGTCCAACCTCCAGTCTGCAATGGGCTCAAATAAGAGAGAGTGAGGTCTCTTATTCACAGAAAATTTACTGATAGTGTCTCTCATGAAGGATCACATAATAACATTTGTGTCTGCTAAGCCATTACCTGACACCTGAGGTCACAGCATAGCTGTCTTCCTTTAGTTAATTGATCTCAAATTAAAGCACTGTTCTACTCTGACCAGTAATGGCAAAAAATAGCATCATTCAATTCTGTTTATTGTTTCAGAAGTACTCATTCAGGTTACCAACAGAAAGATTGCTTCACCTTATTATGAGCCCTGAAAGCCCTCTAGTGTCTGGGTCATCAATAGCCCACAAGTTCTGCAAGCCAAATGTTCCCCTTCCTTTTGGCCGTACCTCATTATGTCTACAGTAGAACAATGCTGACACATCCAGAGACCTAGTCAGGCAAGTGGGTTACTCTAAAAAAAAAAAAAAACCAAGACAAAACCACCAAAGCCATACCTCCCACAAAAAACCTAATAAGCAGTCACACCATGGAATATAGCTTCATTTAAAAGAGATTCCTTCCTTTAGTGAGGAAACATACACCCCCTTCTCTGAGGTGCATACTACCACTTTTTCACATCTTGGTGCATGAGCCCGCTGATGTGCACAGCCCAGCAGGAACACAGCTGTACCTCCATCGCAGATGGCTGGAGACCTTTCCTCAAGTGGACAAGGAGACTAACTGCAAAACCTAACAGATGCTCTCACCCCTCTCTGGCAGGCTCACACAACCACAAGCACTTGACTGATTTCCAGGCAAATTATGACAGTGTACTAACACTGGGTTAATCGCGGCTGATTACCCCACTCTGACACACTGCAAGGACAGAACTATCCCCATGTAGGCTGGCCTGTTTTCCCTAACAGCAACCAGTACAACAAGAACCAGAAAGCAGGAAGAAGGGGCAAGAGGGAATGAGCAATAGAGAAGAGCTCAGATTCCGCCCTTGCACCAAGAAAAGTCCCACTTGACCAGAATCCCCTCCCATTACCTTACTGCTGGCAGCACAGCACAGGGATCTCACATGGCACACTGCTCCTACAGCCTGAAAGTGTCTAAACTAAGAAAGCATGGAAGGTCCTACAGCAGTTTCCTACAGGAAGAGTAGGACTGTCTCTGCCTTCTTGTGCTGCAATAAACTAGTTCCCTTCTATTTTTAGTGCACCATGAATGCATTTTCATTCTTTTTCTACAGGCTGCCTTTAGGTTATTTGGTGTTTCCCCTCCCTTTCCCTGAAATCTCACAGGTCTTTAAATAGGGATACATCTGGGATACCAAAGTGCTCTTTTGGGCCTCAGTAAGGATGCTGACTTCAGATTAAGCACTGCAAGGGAGAAGGAGAACAAACAGACAAAAAACCTGCTCAGTTACATAAAAGCAAGCCCTCAAGACAAAGCTAAAGCCAATTGTATTCTACTTAAATCTACAAACAATGAACTGCAAAGCTTTTGTGGCCATTACAGCAGCCTGCATGATGTTTATCATTCACTTCTTGTGTCTAGGATCTGTCAAAGCTCCCTATTTAGTTCAGTGGGCCTGATGGTCTTCTCCAAATAATGTTTTCATTCCATGAATTGTTATCCCTGTTTGTCACTGATAAATCAACTAAGTGCTATTTTAAAGAGAAAAAAAAACAACAACAAAACCAGAACAAAAACCCAAACCCCCCACACCTAAAGAACACTTCTCACCCCTCCCCTTTGTTTGTTTTTTTTTTAACCAGACTGTGGATATGGTCACAATCCAAATGTGTCCAAACTGCAGACCAGATCTTCAACTGTCAAAACTATCCATCCAACCCACAGCCCCTTTAGCCCTTAATTTACACATGAGCATCTAGGGACACTGAATCAATGACACTGGTTATTTGCAGTTGGAGACTACAAGGGTAGATGCATGGGTGCAGCCATCACATCCCTCCACGAGGAAACACCAGGCCACTTCCAACAGAGACGTGGACAATGTGAACCAACCTGACATACCGCATAACCCACTATCATCTCAGAGATCACAATCAGGCATTACACCATCTCATCTCTCTGGAAAGACCTGTGTGAACCAGAATATCTAGGCAAGACAGTACAACTAACAAAGAACGCACTGCAACCCAAGGCTAGCTGTTCCACTGTCATTTCAAGGTCATACCTATGTCTTAAAGTGTCCTTTGACACTCCTGAGCTGTGTTTCACATTTTGGATATGTGGGAAGAAAACGGCATTCATCTTATTCTTCAGAGTCCAAGACCAGCAGTAGAGAAATGTGTTGAAAATTGATGGTTTGTAATGTATTTAGAAACACCCTACCCTCGAGTAAAGAAAAGGAAGAAAAGGATACTGGCGATGTCTACAAAAGACTCTGGTGGGTGATATAATCTATGGCTGGGCTGCATGGAGTTAAAAAAAAAAAGGAGACCAGACTGCACAACACCTGTGACTGCAATTACCTGCCAATCCATCTTCGCATTTTTGTTAAGAGTGGCTAATCTCAGAACAAAGCACCACAATATGAACACACAGTATGAGAAAACTGAGAATGCTATTATATTTGCAGAAATGCATTTCAATAGCAGCATTCACAAGGTCTGCCAGATTAGAATACATCTGCTCAAGATGAGAGCTAGACAGAATCGATTCCAAGGTGTTGGATTCCCAGTTGCAAAGTGTACTGTTGTTTCTGTGGTGGAAAGCAATGTCTTATCTCTTATGTGGGGAAAAAAAGAAAAATCAGTTTTGGATGCATTAGCATAAAAATTATTGATTTTTATTAATGGTCAGAATAATTCAAATCTATTTCATATAAGCTGATTTCATCAATGAATGAATATGAGCCAGTGAAATGAGACTGGCATTGTAAGGAATGCTTATGTGGAGAAATTAGGAGCTGCATCCACAGACTAATGTTTGTGCCTCTCAGGAGGCTTGAGCTGGATGTGGCAATAGGTATTTAGTGTGTACCACATATGCCACGTACTATGCCTCTGTCACTCAGAATTTCATGCAATTTGGATGATTGACTTCCTAAACCTGGAAGTACATGGTGAGAAGACACCAGAAGCTGCCCCCATACCAGACAGAGCCAGTTCCAAGACGAACCCACTGCTGGCCAAGGCTGAGCCAGTTAGCAATGCTGGTAATACCTGTGAGATAACGTATTTAAAAAGGGGTAAATAAAGCTGTGCAACAGCGGCAGCCAGGAGAGAGGAGCAAGAATATGCAACCTCCATACACCAATGTCAGGGAAGAAGGAGAGGGAAGAGGTACTCCAAGCAGAGCAAAGATTCCCCTGCAGCCTGTGGTGAAGACCATGGTGAAGCAGGTTGTCCTCCTTAAGTCCATGGAGGTCCATGGTGGAGCAGATACCCACCCTGCAACCCACAGAGGACCTCATGCCAGAGGAAGTGGATGAACCCTAAAGGAAGCCATGACCTCCATGGAGAGTTCACACTGGAGCAGCGTCCTGGCAGGAACTGCGGCCCTATGGAGAGGAGCCCATGCAGAAGCAGGTTTTCTGGCAGAACCTGTGACCCTGTGGGGGATCTATGTTGGAGCAGTCCATTCCTGAAGGACTGAACCCTATGAAAGGGTGCATGCTGGAGCAGTTCTTGAAGAATTGCAGCCCATGGGAAGGACCCACACTGGAGAATTTTGAGAACTGTATCCTGTAGGAGGGACCCCATGCTGGAGTGGGGGAAGAAGTGGAAGAGATGAAGCATTATGAACTGATGGCAACCCTCATTGCCCACGACTCTGAATGACTCAGGGGAAAGAGTTAGAAGAGTTGGGAATCAAGTTGAGCCTGGGAAAGAAGGGAAAAGTGAGGGAAAGGTGTTTTTAGATTTGTTCTCACTTGTCATTATCCTACTCTGATTAATCAGCAATAAATTCAGTTAACTTCCCTATGTCAAGGTGAAGTGATAGAGTGACTTGTTAGGCACCTGGCAGCTAGCCAAGGCCAACCTACCACATTCATGAAAAATAAACAAAAAGTCATCTAAACAGGAGAGAGTAGCCCACCTCAATTTCTTTTGACAAACCAGAGCATACTCTTCAATATCCTTCCAAAGACAGTAACTAATGAGACCGTTTCTCTATCCTCTCAATGACACAATGCCAGCCTCCTCATTATCTTAAGTTAAAACAACTGGTAAGAAAACATTTTTAAAAGAAAAGTAGCCTTTAGAAGCACAAACTCGCATGCAAAGAAAAACTGCAGAACAAACATCTAGCAACTTCCTGAACCCAAGTTAATTCACCTTAAAGCCTGCACACAAAAAAAGTCCCTTTGACTTAAAGGTGAGCATCCACTGATGTATTTCAGCAAACATATCCTGGAAATCAAGAAGTACCTTCCAGTTTAGTTAACGTTAATATTAATTGGATGGAAAATACTGCAAATTATCAAGATGGAAATAAATACGTACTACTTATTTAGTAATAGTATGTGATACTAGAATGTATTAGACCCTAAACACTGCATGCTGGTACCCGAGATACAGGAAGAGGCTTGGAATACAGCCAGCAGCCTGAGTGCAATGCTCTTGTTCTCAGTTTAGCAAAATTGCAACTAAAGAATGAACACAAGACTTTCTATGTGCACATGGAGGATATTATAGCCTCTAACAATTAATAGCATTATCGAAAGTATAATATGACATTCTCTACAGCCAAAGTTTTTTATTTACTGCACATTATTACCTTCTGTTGAAGTTGCTGTGGCTTTTTTTTCCCTAAAGATACTGGCACGGACCCTACAGCAGGTACTCAATATATCTTATAGTAGAGCATTTTATTTATTTACAAAAGGCATACTTATTTTGTACTACAGCAACAAAAACCTCAGCTCCATGTTCTCCTCAAAAGGCTTGGCACTATGAGATCCTCAGGGTGATCTTGAGGACTACTTCAAACCAATTACGAGCACAGCTGTAGTTAATGCCTATCCCCTCCACAATCCAGCATTTCTGAATTCAGTACTCAATTTAAGCTTTAGCACATTAGCAAGGCCCTCCCTTATGAAAGGGCCAATCTTGTTTATACTACAGGAGATGAAAGCCAGGTAACTGAGTATAATTTTCTCAATTCCTGCTTATATAGATACTGCTAGTATCTCCACAGCCGGAATTCTAACAGTGTCTTTTAAAGAAATAAACCCCATGTTTGCATATATTGTTCTGTAGTTGGCATGTCAAAACCATACCATGTTAAGTCTTGTTATGACATAGAGGCAGTACTAAGAATTATTATCATTCTTCATATGTCTAATTATGGAAATAATCTATCCATCTCTGTGGCTTAAGCAGAAATTTACAGGACTTTCTTGTGGTCTTTGAAAGGAAATATGTGTGTAAGAGAGGATGATGAGGTACGAGATGTAAATAAAAGCATTTATGCTTCTCATAAATCAACCATCCTATGATACTTCAGAAGAAGAAAGGTAGCTTAGGACACAAGCAATGTATCATTCTTAAATTGCTGTCCTGCAAGAGAAAGAGAAGGAAAACTCTTGGAGCTCTCCCCCACTACTCCTTCTTGTCCCACACATCTCCCCTGAAACAGCCCTATTGAAACTGGCTCCAAACAGCTACTCACAACTGTCTTCCTCCCTTGCAAGCAACCACCAGTTATGGAGCTGTACCTTACAAGAACTTCTTGCACTGAGGAGTCACAAGCTCTTGCCTTATTCATATTTCATTCACACCTGCATACGTGGTCCAGGAGCATTTCCTCGACTCGTCCCGTGTGACTCAGACACACAAGAAGTAAACTCCTACCTGTTATTGCCCATAGGAGCAGGCAGAGAACACCAAGTCCAAATGCCATGCTGCACCAGGAAGGCAGCGACAACTGCTTTTCCAACCAGCTGAGCGGAAATTATGTCTTAAGGTCGGTTTCCTCAAATACTGTTTACCCTGCTGTGGCCATGAAGCACTGCAACAGACAGCACAGAAAAAAAACAAAACAGGTCAGATGTGAGCATTAATTAGAATGTCACAGTAAAAGCCAATAGACAGGTTAAATGCAGGCTTTATTATCGCTTCCTGACTCCTTGATGGATGACATAGCAGAACAAGCAAGCTGAAGATACAGAACAAATTACCTACCTGGAAAATGTGTTCTCTGGAGATGCAGAAATGTCCCATAAAGATTTGCATACTTGGACTCCCGTACCTCAAAACCCACAAATATTCTGTCATCCAGAACCTGGTTTTGCTCTGGCTTTACACAGAAACTAGCAGGTACCCTTAACTGAGGAATCACAGACAGTATAATTTGTGCTAAAATCCATGACATGTTAAGTCAGCTCTTGAGGCAGCCCTCAAACTGTTCTCTCCCAGCTATCAAGGTAACGCAAACAGACACTTCTCCAGAATTTCAAGGGAGACAATCCTCACCAGGACATTAAATTCTCCAAATAAGAATCATAGAATGGTATGGGCTGGAAGGAACCTTAAAGATCATCTAGTTCCAACCCCCCTGCCATGGGCAGGGACACCTCCCGCCAGAGCAGGTTGCTCAAAGCCCCATCCAGCCTGGCCTTGAACACTTCCAGGGATGGGACATCCATGACTTCCCTGGGC
>JAOXNO010000013.1:62448429-62471093 GCA_028565335.1 Limnodromus scolopaceus | reverse complement strand
CTAGTATCTAATCTAAATCTCCCCTCTTCCAATTTAAAACCGTTGCCCCTTGTCCTGTCACTACACTTCCTGACAAGGAGTCCCTCTCTGGCTCTCCTATAGGCTCCCTTCAGATATTGAAAGGCTGTTATAAGGTCTCCCCAGATCCTTCTCTTCTCCAGGCTGAACAACCCCAGCTCTCTCAGCCTGTCTTCATAGGGGAGGTGCTCCATTCCTCTGATCATCTTCGTGGCCCTCTGCTGGACCTGTTCCAACAGGTCCATGTCCTTCCTGTGTTGAGGACTCCAAAGTTGGGCACACTACTCCAGGTGGGGTCTCACAAACGCAGAGCTGAGGGGCAGAATCACCTTGCCACATCCCAGGTGCAGGACCCTGCACTCGGCCTGGTTAAACTTCATGCGATTTGCACGAGTCCACCTCTCCAGCCTGTCCGGGTCCCTCTGGATGGCATCACTTCCCTCCAGCGTGTCGACCGCACCACCGAGTTTGGTGTCATCAGCAAACTTGCTGAGGGTGCACTCTACCTCACTGTCCGTGTCTCCAGTGATAAATAAGGCAGCTTAAGCAACAAATAGGTCTACTATTTGAAACGAATAGTCCAAAGCAACATTACTTGTGCAAGGAGAAAAGGTTAGTTTAGCCAAACTCACAACCCTATCCACATAAAGGATCCTGAGTAGATGCTTAACCAAAAAACACTTCTGTAAATGAAAACACAGGCAGTGGTTTTTTTCAGAGAACAGCTCTTCTCAACGCAGAGTATCCCAGTCAATTCCCTTTGATGTTCACTACGTGACATGGTAAAGGTAATGACTTTCACATTTCAGCCGCTTATATCTACATATGATAGAAATGATGCTAACTGGCTGCTCTTGGCAGATTCCTTACCACATAATTTTATATTATGAAACACCATCCTGCTTTTTTCCCTTGCAAAGGGAGGAAGGAAGTTACTTAGACGTGCTACTCTTGCTCGGGCTTATTGAACTAGCCCAGGAACCCTGGGAGTTCATATAAATGTTTCCCCCATGTAGTTCATTAAAGAGTGTGAATGTCTCCCTGAGCTACCCAGACCAGCAGGGGTGAAATGAATATGTGGCTCAGTCCAACACAGAGTATAAAAATCCAAGAATTTTCCAAGAATTCAAAAAAGAATTTTGAAGAGAGCAACAGGCTTGAGCAGGCTTCAACCCACACGTTCCTCCCCAGTGATGGAGGATGAGCAGTATTGGGAAGGTGAGCTTATTATACAGACCAGTAATGGGAATCACACTGGTATTGCAACTGAACTGCATACTGCCATTACTATGTTTTGCTAAGTGTAATGTACATTCCCACTGTGATTTCAGTGTATTTTGTATTGCTCTGCTACATCAGGAATCCTGTGTCGCAGCAAGTACCTCCACGTAAGTAAATCTGATATTAAACATTAAACCATCCACATGTGGAATATCTAAAAGAACCTGGTCAGAGAGTACTGGACTCTGACAACTTCTCAACTCTGTTAAAGACATAAGAAAAATGACCACAGTACATCACTAAAGCAAGGGGGGAAAAAAATAAATACTAAATTAGATTTAGAAACAAGTCCCAAGTCCAAAATGATAAGGTTTTGGGCAAGTTCCCTGCAAAACCAGGAAAGACCACTGATTTTCCAAAAGCCTGACACTTGATTTAAAAATATAACTTGACTTTTGTTACCTGTGTTCTATTCAACATCAGCAAAATAACCCTTCCTAAGGCAGCTGCAAAGCAGTCTGAACACCGAAGAGTGAGCTGGTCTCCCAATTTCTTCATAGGCTACACAATTTGAAAAGTTATCTCTGATCACAAGAAATAACTGTCACCAAAAAAACCAACACACAGAACACAACAACACTGCACTGTTCCCAGTATGATTCTATTTTGGTATCTGCAGTTACATGCAATTCCTGACAGAACACACACACCTGTGCTCCTCTGTAGCGATTAGGATTAATTCAGTAAGGCTTCACACCTTAGAAAGAGCAACAGGCTGTCAGGATGCTTCCAGGTACTACTCCTATAATACAAACTCCTCAGCTACAGGGCCATTTTTAACTGTCTTGCATTCCCCAACTGCTCTTCTGCCTTTCCATCAACTATAAAGTTATCTGTTTTTGTAACAGTCAAAGAGCCCAAAAGTTCTTATTTTTTTAAGCCAAGTCATTCCAAATGTCCCACTTAGAAGGCAGCTGCTGAAATGGCAGAGCCCCAGGCGGTGTCAGGGTACAGTATCATCAGCAACTTATCAGAAATGAGCACTTCAGCATAGGAGGGGAAGAGCGTTTAGGTCAGTCCTGAAGGTCCCACAAATTGGAGCATCGATTTTTTTATTTCACTGAAAAGGTGACGCAAATGAAGTTGTTTCATTTTGCACTGAAATGGAACTATGCAGACTCACACAATCAATCCACAGAATGGCTGAGGTTGGAACAGACTTCTGGAGGTCACCTTACCTACCCCTCCTGCTCAAGCAGGGTAACCTGGAGCATGCTGCCAAGGAACACATCCAGACAGATAAGAGTATCTCCGAGGATGGAGACTCCACAACCTCCCTGGGCAACCTGTGCCGGTACTTGCTCAACTTCACAATGAGAAAGCGTTTCCTGATGTCTAAAGGGAACCTCTTATATTTCAGTTCATTCCCACTGCCTGCTAGTCTGTCACTGAGCACCACCTGGCTCAATCTTCTTTACACCCTACCTCCAACTATTTGTAAACACCACAGAGTTCCCTCCAAGCCAAACAGTCCCAGCTCTCTCAGCCTTTCTCTATAGAAGAGATGGTCCAGTCCGTTAATCATCTTCAATGGACTCTCTCCCGTAGCTCCTTATCTGTCCTGTTTTGGGGAGTCCAGAACTGGACACAGTACCCAAGGCATGGCCTCACCAGTTCTGAGTAGAAGGGAAGGATCACTTCCCTTGATCTGCTAGCAATGCTCTTCCTAACGAAGCCTAACATTAGCCTTCTTTGCAAGGGCATAGGGCTGGCTCATGGTCAACTTGGTGTCCACCAGGATCCCTAGGCCCTTTTCTACCAATCTGCTTTACAGCTGGGTGGTCACTATGGAGTTGTTCTTCCCCATGGGCACTTTCACTCACTGAACTTCATGAGGTTCCTGTCAGTCCATTTCTCCAGCCTGTCGAGGTCTCTCTGGATGACAGCATGACCCTCTACCCTATCCCGCCACTCCTCCCAGTTTTAAGTCATCAGCAAACTTGCTGAGGCTACATTCTGCCCTGCCACCCAGATGATTAATAAAGACATTAAACAGGACTGGATCCAGTACTGACCTTGGGTATGCCTCTAGCCCTTGGCCTCCAACTAGACTTTGTGCCACTGACCATCACGCTCTGGGCACAGCCATTCAGCCAGTTTTCAATCCACCTCACTGTCTGCTTATCCAGCCCATATTTGAACAGCGTCTCTGAAAGGATGTTATGGAAGATAGTGTCGAAACCCCTAATGACATTAAGGCAGACAATAGCCACTGTTGTCCCCTGTCCCCAAGCCAGACTTCTATAATAAAATAACTAAGAGGTTGATCAAGCATGGCTTTCCCTTGGTGCATCATCTGTTCTGGCTCTCAACTATGCACACAGTGACCTCCAGTTGAAAACAGATGATTTCTTAAGCCTTTCCAGCTGAACCCATTAGCATACACCTGCCTGTGTTGATCATCTGCACGTTTATTCTAACACATTACTCAAGTGATTATTTTTATTTAACGTTTTATTTCAGAACATTCAAACTAAACCAGAGAGCCATACAGAGCATATGATTTTTATAAACTTCACCTTTAAAGAGATTTTGGAATGTTTCTGTTGCTTTTGAGAATGAGAACAGAGGAACATACATAGGATGGACAACCTAGTAAGTATTCCCAACTTATTAACATGTCTAGTCCAAATACCTTTAGCAGACTGAGGGGGAGTTAAGATACTATTACGGTAAGACCATAATTTCACAAACAGCATTTCTTCTGTTTCTATGGAAATCTGTCTTGATTTGGAAAAGTCGTTAGCCACCGAAAATTGTGATTTGCAGAACAGCTTATTACTGAAACTCAAGGTTTCTGAGATATTGTGCATTTGCTGTAACCTTCACTCATCCCCAGAAGCAGCCAAATGAACCAGTTGCCTCAGAAAGACTTTTAGTCCTTTAGCCTAAGGAAAAATGCGTCAGGCTTGGTATCAGAACATCACGAGGTCAGAATTAACCCCCATCAGAAGGCAGAAAAATAATTTTATTTTATAGGCCTTTTTCCTCTGCAAGGTCAATTTGGCTATCTCACTGCCACTAAGAGGAGACAAGTAGCAGCTTCTATAACCTCCAGAAGAGTTGACTGAGGCATCTGCATGATTACTTCTAGAAACACTAAAAAAACCACTGAGACCGTGAAAGATCTGCCGTATGCTTTCGCAGCATTGCTTGTCCTAAGTTCAGAAACACAAGTACTTGTAGCAAAGAGTTGTGTTTTGTTGTGGTTTGTGGGGTGGGTTTTTTTTTGGTTTTTTGGGGTTTTTTTTAATTTATATTAAGAAAATACGAGTTACCAAAGCTACAAAATGCCAGACTTTGGATTGCATGCACGATTCTTTATTGAATCCTTACGGGACACATCATGTCAGCACACAGTGAACGCACAAAAGCACCACTGTGTCCTGCCATGCTTCTTTGCGGCTGCACATCGATTGATGTTTAATTTCCACATAATAAAAGAGCTTGCGTTCACTGCAAAACTAGCTTGCATTTCCCGATACTAGGATCAAGCTCAGACACAAAGCACAGGCAGACACAATTCAGGGCATAGCTTTTGATCCACAGGAGAGAACATAACTACCAGAAACTGCATGCTTTCCTTAACAGTCAAGACAGTAAACGCTGCAGCAGTCCACGCATACGATGCTCCTCTTATCTTCCCCATGATACTGTACTGTTCCCACAACTAAAACTTTCATCACACAAACACAAGAGACATTAAAGCTTAAGAAGGCAGCCAGCCACAGGATTTCAGCAGTTAAAAATAACTAAGGCTACAAGATTAGTTTTCTAGCTGAATCTCTATCCTTCACTGATATCAGAAAGCCAGCTATTTTTCTAACAACAGGAGCAGACAGCACTGCTTGTAATGATTTTGGAATTTCTTGGCTCTTAACAGTTCAAGTCTGACTCGTGCCTTTTAGCTAGATGAGGGGTGGCAGCCTTGAGAAGCATATAGGTAGGTATGGTAAAAATATATACGTATTGCACATATATTGCCTTACTCCAAAAGCCATGTTTTTCTGTTCCAGCTGGCAACTTTTGGCAGTGCTCTAGCCAAGAGGAGAAGGGGGAATTCTGAACTCATCCCTCAATACAAGCATTTTGACTTTACAGTCTTTTAAACGTGCAGTTGCTGATCAGGACCACAACATCTTTTGGTAGGTAACACATGAAGCACAGCAGTTTTCCAAGGAAAAGGAATTGCCTGTATTGTTCCCTCCCTACACCACTCCAACTCTCACGCTGAATTTTGGTTCACCTGGACTTTAATGCAGACTGAAGTAATTTTCTCCCTTAAAGAGAGAAAGGGATCAGCCAAGCAGAACTATATTGCCACCTCCTACACATAATTAGGCCAGGGCTATAACAGTAAGAATACGTACAGACTGAATTACCTGTGCCTGGGAATGCACTCCAATGCTAGAGCCACAGAACAGCAAATACAGCTTCAGTCAGCATGCTGGTGTCTTACAGAAGGTGTAGCAGAATCCCTTCACACTAAGAAAATCAGAGACAGGAACGAGTGGTGCCATGAAAGCTGCCAGAGAGCAATGCCAGACAGCAGAAACCTCCAGGAGAGAGAGAGGGACCTAAACACTGGGCCCAGCCCTGCTGACCTCTGTGGGAAAGGCAAACAGGGGCTTCTCACCTCCTCGCCCTTCTGGTCATTAGCACAGCAAGGCAACACGCCAAAAGAAATACTGAAACAGCATCTGGAACTCAAGCCATAGCTAAAGCAGCTTCTCCCTATTTTGTGTCAGTTTCCCTATAAAGTGTCAGTTTCCTATTTTGGAACTGACGGCATCTCCTATAAAAAGCAGGATGGCAGTCCTACAGTTCATGAAAGTATCTATATACATACACACACATATGTCAACGTTTCTATTAC
The DNA here is from genome assembly GCA_028565335.1 of Limnodromus scolopaceus. Lineage (NCBI taxonomy): Eukaryota > Metazoa > Chordata > Aves > Charadriiformes > Scolopacidae > Limnodromus > Limnodromus scolopaceus. The sequence continues at coordinate 62,464,918 of JAOXNO010000013.1, read as the reverse complement.
ACGTAATACAAGACAGTCCTTCAGGAAATCCATCCCTCCTGAAGAATTCCAATCAGTTATTTCATCAGCTACCTGCATTAGTACCTGAGCCAGTTAGTTAATAGCTGAGCATTAACATTGCATTAATACTGCAGAAGAAAGAAAAATAGAATTTCATATCAGTTGCATTTGTCCTTAACAGCCCAAAGAAAAACTCTGGACGTGCGCAGGCACTGGGAATTCTAATATTAACAGGAATCGTATGAACACGCATGATCAAAAGAGCCACAGGTCAGGCTTCTAATTAAAAGGGCTAATTTTCCAGTCCTTCAGCAGATGTGGAAGGATACCACAGAGCCATCGATGCTTATGACCTGTGCAAAATCACCTTCCTCTCTTACACAATCTTCTAACATTAGGTACCTGGACTTGAAAACAAAACCACAACCATTGATGGAAAGTTACTGCAGCTTCAATACATAGCCATAAGTGCAAACGTCTCTGCTTTATTCAGAGGGGCTCCCACAGGTCTTGTTGAAGGCTGACATTAGACTGGCATTACATCCCAACTCTAAATCAATTTTCTCGGTCAAGTTCAAGGCACAAACACCAAGTTAATGGTGCTAAAACAAAAAAAAAGTGAACAGCTGAAAATACCCTGCCGTGTTATACTGGACGGACTACATGCTCCAATAGTTTCAGTGGCACCCACAGTGCTGTCAACTGCTAAGTGACACCAAGTGGGCAAGTTAAAACAAAACAGCAGTGGTCCATGGAAAGAGTAATTTCATTCTATAAGATTTAAGTAGCCTTTATTACAAAAGCTGCAGAGAGAGCAAACAACAGTGGAAATTCTAAAGCTGAGACGCTTAGCGGGGGTATATGGTGCCAAGAATTATTTACAAGGAAGAAAAAACTATTTAAAAAACACCAATGAATGTGGAACTGCTCCACTGAGAAATTAAAACACTATTACTAGTGTCAGGTTTTACAACACATTATGGCATACAATAATAAGCGGAAAAAAGTCAAAATAATTCAGACCAGCAGGGGAGGGGGCACCCACTAATTAAAAACTAACCTCTGTAAGAGCTAGTATCATAGAATGAGATGGTTAGACATGCAAGAGCCCTGCACTCCCTATTGACAGGGCCAGGGAAATAGATACCTCCCCTCAGAAGAGAGGCAAATTACTGGACAATTCCTCTAAAACAACATACTCCAGTTTCCACATGTTTTCCCTTTTCACAAGAACATGGCCTCACTTATCAGTTCTCTCTGCTATCATCAAATATGTACTCTGCAGCGAAAATGAAGTGAGACCCAGAAAGGGAGAGTTTGAAGGAACAAGATGGTATCTTGTCTCTCCCAGGGGCAAGACAAAGCATCCTCATCCTTACATCCCCCTTCAGATTTTTATCTAATTTGTCATAAGCCTCCCATGAAGGGCATTTCAGAATTTCTCTACCTAACAGGAAAACATACCACAGAAGAAAACTACCCAATGGGTGCACATATTACCAGTTTTGAGCTTTGGATGGAAAAAAAAAAAAAAAAAAGAGATTTAGCAGACTGCCTGGAAGGAGGAGACAGAGACACACAGAAAAAATGCTGGTATGAATCTATTTCAAGCCTGCAGAGCTTAAAGTTGTTAACGTCCGACAGCTAACCGAAGGCTGGTGTGACAAAGTTGTGAGGTCTCAAGTTCAAGTGTCATTATGACAGAAAGCAAAAAATACAGCAAGCTGCACTGCACAGCAGGCTCCGACTAGACACCAAGACATCCTTTTGGGGCCGAGGTATAATTTGCAGGCGAGGGCTGATACTTCTGGAGAAACTTGAGTAAATTATAAGGAGAGTTAAATGGAAGAGACTCACATAGATAGTTTAAACTGTATCACGTAAGTGCGCAGAACACAAGAATTTATTTATTTTGCATTTGTTCAAGGTCAAAAATGACTATACTAAAACTACAATAAAAGCTTTGCTATTAGCACTGGGTTGAAAGTTACAAATATTTTCTCCACTTAGATTATAAGCCCTCAAAAATAAAAAGGAACTATTAATTGACTCATCGCTGTTGCACTGCAGTTCTCTCGATTTTGAGAATTTTTTCTTAAGTGCCATTTCCTGAACTACAATAAATCTTGAAAAAGTCTCAACCTTCAGTAGAAAAAAAAAAAACTAACTCTCTCTCTCTTTGCTGCAGAGAAAGCCCTAAAATTTAAACCCACAAGCAAGATTCAGAGTCTTTCACATATTGTCAAGTCTTTAAATACTGGCTTTTTTTCTTTTTATTAAAAAAAACTTCATGAAACAAAGTTGTGACCCCATTTAAGTCAGTGTCAGGATTTAGGAGATTTCATTTATGATAGGTGAACCCTTGAGATTGTTAATACTGCCATTTAATATATAATACTTTTTAAAAAGTATTAACTCTTGCAACTTGACCTCCGCCTAAGCATCAAAGCTATTATTTGCGGATTCAGAGGACCCAAGTTTGTAAATATACTACATGGGGACTCTGGACACTGATCTCAGTTCAAAGGAAACTGCAGACACTCAGTACCTCCAAAACGTAGAGATTAGTTGCCACCCAGAAGATGAGGTTGTTTTGAAACAACAAAAATTCACCACTTCAGCCAAAGCAACACCAACTACAGAAAGGGTAGCAAAAGCTTTTGTGTTATTTATTGTCCAGTGCAAGTTGAATTGTTGCAATTTAATCAATTACTATACTTTATTTCAACCTTACAGTACTCACAATGCAAACATTGTAAAGGAAGACAATGCAAAACCACTATATTACAATTTAAATGTTACTACAAAAGTTCTATGGAACCCACTTGCCTTAAAATGAAAAGCAAACCTTCTGTTTTATGAGCTTCAGGTGATTGGTATTACCTTCATCAATTAACAATACACTGTGTAGTAGAAGAAAGAACAGTCTGACACTTGAAGTGAAACGGATATGCTGGGATTTTAGATAATATTTTTGTATTAAAACACTATGGTGTTACAAAACCAGACTTAGGAGTTACAGAAGTGACTTCCATGATGTTTATGCTAATTTATGATGGCCTTCAAGGGCTGTTCACAGATTGATCGGCTCAAGCAATGTCAGTGCTAACATCAACAAAGCTAATTGATCATTTTTGAGATGAGAGTACTGAACACTCAGCCACTGCCTGAGATACAATCACACAGACTGCATGAAGAAGTCTTGCATGAGATGGCGTGGGTATGACAGTAGATAGCCAGAAAAGCCAAAATCTTACAAGTGAAACACATAAACAGTCTCTCCATTTGTGTCTTGCTATTTTATCACCTTCAAGAAAATACCCTAAATGCAATTGGATGCTACACATCCATTTGTAGACTTGAAATCTTCTGTGTCAATGTAGGAGCAGAGAAATGAGTAAATTTTCTTGGCTAAGAAAGGAGAGGAGGGGAAAGTCTTTTCACCTACATGACCATGCCAAGTTTTACGTTCATGGTTGGTCTGGTGTCCTGCAGAGAAAAAGCTTGATTCCTGTGAAAATAGATCCCTTTTTTTTTACTTACAGTACCCTTTAGGCCATCAGCTGATTTCAATCAGAGAAGAACAGGTTACCAGCTGTAAAAACAGCCGACCAGAGAAGGCAAAACTGCAATTTGATCTCATACAGGCCCACTCCAAAAAAACCATGTAATCCAATTTCCGTAATTGAAAATGGTAGCCCATGTGTCACACCACCAGTGCAGTCTGTGGAAAGAGGGTACTTCATGGAAAAAATGTAGAGGCACATTCAAAGAGAATGGAAAAATCCTTGTTTGATCTCAAGACACAAATTCACAGAAATCTTAATTAACTCTGCTGTTCAGAAAACTACTTGCTCGTTACAAACAGATAAAGCACATGTGTGCACACATACCCCCCTAAATTGCAAACCTCCGGAGCCCCACCTCAGATGACTAAGCACATTCTGTTTCTTTAAAAACTATCTACATTTAACCAGTGGAACTCTTTGTAACATGCAGAGGAGTTAATAAACTGTACAGAGGACAGATTTATCAAGGAAAATGTATTAGGACAGGAAATAACCACCAAACCGCCCCTTCATCAAGGTTAACTAGCAGAAAACTGGCATCAGGCTAACGGCATTCATATTACCTCCAACTGGATTTGACTGAATACCTATCTGCTCAGTACAAAGTCACATCATCCTGAAAAATACTCAACAGTCATACCCTGGCATCACTCAGAAAGAGATTAGGTACTGAAATGGAAAAGCAACTATATCTGCAGTTAAATTAGATTATAAATTTGTACAGAAAGACACTTTGTGACAGAAATTGAAAACTAACTGCCTGACAATAGGAAGGATTTCTCCCTATGGGTACAATATCCATTACTGTGGTTCTGTGCTTCCTCTACACGGCTGAAATTGGAGACTGCTGGGCATAGAGCACTTGATCACAGCTCCACCTTTAATCACCAATTTCCTACTAGGGATATACATACATTTAGTACCACTACCAAAACCAGCGAACATAAAGCATCACCACATGCTTTCTTAAAGGAAGGATCTATAAGCCAAGTCCATACAACCAGTATGTGAAGAAGCCCACAACAAGCCTACTTTATTCAGCATCACAAAATATTCAGCTGGAAAAGTTCTAAAGGGTTCCACCTGAAACATATACCATGTCTGCACATGTGGGGAGGAGAGGGAATCAGCTGTTTTTAAGGCATTCCAGATGGAGATTTCACTAGCAGGTTCAGAAACCTGTCCGTGGAAACTCCCCATCTCCACACCATTGAAATTAGCATCCGAAATAAACACAGTGAGAGCCAGGGGTACGCAAAGCTGAAATACACTAGAGCATCTCCAAGCCATCTCAAACTTCTCCACTGCATGCAGGTCATTAGAACTGACAGAATTGCAGCTCACTGATAGGCAACTAGCGAAGATGTAACATTTGTATTTGCTTGTGTTTTCTGTGGAACTTGAAGCTTTCGTAAGGCTGCAGAAATGCAACTCCAGCCTTCCACCACAGTACTGAAGGAAAAAGCGTGGAAAGACTAAACTGGGCAAGCATTCCCGGAGCACAGCCTCCTCTACAGACCATGACTGTAACTCCAATTAGCTTCAATAACATAAAAGCCAGGCTGCACTGTGTTTTCCACTGCCTTGTGCTTAAGGCAAAAGCATCAGCCCATGAAGCTTGCACACATATACCCTCATCCTACCTGCATCACTCACAAGCTGGAACGTAGGAAGTTTCACTCAAATAGGAGGAAAAACTTCTTTACAGTGAGGGTGACAGAGCCCTGGAACAGGCTGCCGAGAGAGGTCATGGAGTCCCCTTCTCCAGAGATTTTCAAGCCCCACCTGGATGCAGTCCTGAGTAATGTGCTCTGGGCAATCCTGCTTTATCAGGGGAGTTGGACTAGATGATCTCTAGAGGTCCCTTCCAACTCTGTCTAATCCGTGAATTCACGAACTTGATGTGTAACTTGCTGAGCAGCTCAACTCCCATCACCTAAGCTACCAAAGTAAGTACAGTCAGTATCACCAATTCACTTGGTATTGTGGCAGGTTTTTAACGATTCAGATTTGGCTCAAGACAATGCCTAATTGTGAAATATCAACTGCAACAGACAACCCTGACAAACACAAGGAGCAGATAACTAAACAAAACAAGTATCTATTAGAGTTGCACAGCTGAGGATCAGCCTCCTACTACAAGATATTTTAAAGGCAAAGACAGATACAGAACCTACCTTGAAGAGTTTAAAAGCCAGTATATCCTTTATCAGCTCTGCTATCTTGTCATGCAGTCAGTATGAGGAACACGAGCGTGCTCCTACAGCACCAACGGATCAGGAGGAGCAGAGGGCAAAACAGCTTGTGCTTCATTCTGTTCCCTCAACTATCTGACTATTCACAGGTCACCTGTGACAGACTCCCAAAGGGGGTTGGAGGACCGATAGAACTGTCTCCTGGTGTTGTACAGCGTTCGCAACATAGGTAGCGCCCAAAACTGCAGTGATACAGAAATCACACATAGTATTTTCTTCCATTTAAGCTCTGCTGCTCAGAAGGCAATCTCAGAAAGCATCTCACATACTGCACACTAGCACCGTGCTCACCGGTCACACATAAATACACGTTTAGGCTGTTATACACACACACACTTTGATAGAAAGCTGGAAGACAACTTGGCAAGAGTAACATTCTTACATTCTTTGGATACACAAATATCAACACGTATATATACACAGGCACCAGGAGGACAACATAAAGCTGTGATTTCTGAGCTCAGATCAGACACAGCTAAACGCACATGCACACTTAGGAAACACCTCATCAAAACCGCCTGATTCTTCACACATAAATATATATATATATTTTTTTTTTCATACTTGCGTAGAAATAAATCAATCTGCAAATTAAATCACAGGACATACACACAGCGCCCCAAGGCAGCCCACTGATGTTTCTCCCCACACTCCCGGCCTCGCAGGTTGCACACACACACAAACGCATTTTGCCACAGGCAGACGGGGGAAGGAGGCACAACTCTGCGAAGAAGGGACCACGGCTGCCGCTCGTGTCCCGTTTCAGCACGACGCCCACGGCCGTGCCACCCCTACTCCCTCCCCCCGGAGCCTGCGGGGCGGCCCCGGGCTCCGCTTCCCCGCGGACCCCGACCTCTCGCCGGGGGGTTACCCCCTGCCCCCCGCCCAAGGAGGGGAGCTGGGCAGCGCCGACTCCCTCTTCCACCCTCTTCCCCACCCGCATCGACACCTGCGGCCGCGCCCAGGCCGCGGCAGCCAGCCTACCTGCCGGCGGCGGTGGGCAGGAGCCGGCGGAGCCCCCCACGGCCCCCTTCCTCCCGCGGCTGCTCGGGGCCGGGAGCCGGCGCGGTGCTGAGGAGGGGGACTGGAGGGGGTACTCGGCGGGGCCGGGCCGGGCGGCGAGGTGCCGCCCGCCTCCTGGCCGCTGCTGACTCAGGAGCAGGCGCCGTCCCTCCGCGCACCTCCCGGGGGCGGCCGCCGCGTTCCGCGCAGGATCACTGCCCAGAGACCCCCTCCCCTCCCTTTCCCTTCCCTCCTCCCCAACACGCACCGCCCCAGCGCCGAGCCCGCCGCAGCGGAAGGCAGCCGCACCTGCGGGCAGCAGCGGCGACGCCGGGGAAGGGAGGAGAGGGGTGGGAAAGTTCCCCCCCCCAACTAGAAGGGGACACGGGGTTTGTCTGACTCCATCCCCGGAGGCAGCGCGGGGGCTTCCTGCCGGTAGCCAGGCGAAGAGGCGCCGCGCTTCCATCTTGAGGAGGGGGCGCGGGAGAGAGGCCGGGCGCAAGGGGCAGCAAATGGCGCCGCCCGCCGGCGGGGCCGCGAGCTCGAAATGGCGGCCCCTGCCTCAACGATTCTGGGGTCGGTCCCGGTCCCGGTCCCGGTCCCGGTCCCGGTCCCGGTCCCGTCTGCCACCGTCGCCCTCCGCAGCAGGGTCGGGCTGCAGCGGAGCCGTGTTTCCCCTCCCTCCCCCTGCGTTCCTCCCTGCAGGATTACCCCAAGAGGGGTTTTTACCTTTCCAGAGACTTGACCTCGGAGAGAAAGCAGCAGGAGGTTCTTAAAGGTCTTAAGATGTTGAACCGACAAGCTTTCGTGAGAAGGTAGCCGAGCCCTCTGTGCGTACCAGTGCTGGAAAGGCAACGACAGTGTCGCTGTTGGTCTGCCAGGGGGGCCTTGGAGGTGGGATCCCACCACTCACTGATGCACCGTCCTGCTGTGTGAAGGTCTCCAGAGCTTTGCCACCTGCGTGGCCTTTCACTGCTCTCTGACCACACGTGATGTTTCGGGGACACTGTGGCTCCTGGTGAGGTATTCCCACAGTGACTGGCAGACTGGAGACAGTGGCAGGAGGCTGGCACCCATCTGGCATGAGCTGGGTTAGGGCAGGACCCCCAACCTACATGTCTTCTTCTGATGCCGCCCTCTCCAGTTTTGTGGAAAACATGGGGCCAGGGGCCCAACGTGGCTCAGCTGGCAAAGCCCCCCATCCTAATGAGGAGTATCTCTCTCTGAAGCCTCTGTTAAGAGGACTCGCAAGTTATTCAGCACAGCTTTTCAATAAAATATTGAGCATTTCTGTGCCTTTGACTTTGCTCTATCCTAGTTCTTGCTTCATTCGCATTTTACAGAATCCCATGGGGTTGGAAGGGACCTGGTCCAACTCCCCTGCCAAAGCAGGTCCACCCAAAGCAGGTTGCACAGGAACGTGTCCAGGCGGGTTTTGAATGTTTCCAGAGAAGGAGACTCCACCACCTCCCTGGGCAGCCTCTTCCAGTGCTCTGCCACCTTCAAAGTAAAGAAGTTCCTCCTCATTTTCTGCTGAGCGACTCTGGCACGTTTGCAATCAGAGCATGCAGAAATGGTTTGTTCATTTATTTGGTTTTTACAATTGCGCGCCAAAATAATCAGCCTGTTTCCATTTGGAAAGAGCCATTTTTCTACTCAACACCAAAGTCCACATGCCTACAGAGCAGTGGTTTGTCCATCTTAGCAACATTTTAAGCAAGCAATTTCGTATTCAAAAGAAATAAAATGTAAAGAGCTGTGAATTTCAAAGTTTAATTGCAAAGATTTCATGCTGATTTGCACCAGCCTGTCAGGGTCCCAGATTCTCTGCCAGTGATGCAAGTGTATCGCCAAGTTCTGCTTAGTCTTTAATGAATTGCCAGTGCTTGACTTGGAGTAAATAGTATTTTGCAGGTGCTACAGGATGATGAAAAAAAAAAAAGTGCTCTAAAGATGCAAAAATCTCTTGAGCACACAAGAGATTTTACCTCCTCTTTTCACCTCCTCTTCTGATTCCCACCTTACCAACTTTTTTTACCAACAGTCTGCATGATGTTTCCTGAAGCTACTTAAATCTGCTTGGTACAGGGAGCCTGTGACTCATGTGCTTGCTCTGCAAAGAAAAGGATTAAATCTCTGAACTGTTATAGTGGATTGCTTGTGAATTTATATGAAGGAGCCTAAAGGAATTGCCTCTCAAAGCCCTATCCAGCCTGGTCTTCAACACTTCCAGGGATGGGGCATCCACAGCTTCCCTGGGCAACCTGTTCCAGTGTCTCACCACCCTCACAGTGAAGAATTTCTTTCTAGTATCTAACCTAAATCTCCCCTCTTTCAATTAAAAACCTTTATCCTTCATCCTATCACTACACTCCTTGATAAAGAGTCCCTCTCCATCCCTCCTGTAGCCCCCTTCAGGTACTGGAAGGAGCAATGTGGCGTATGAGGAAATCACGGACTCGCTGATCGTGCAGTAAGCAAATCTACTTTATTGCTACACAGAGAAACTTATATACGCTGAGACACAAAACCCACTCCCCTAGTAATGCCCAATCATGGGCTTACAAATGATTTTTACATTCTGCTGATCTTACCACAATAATAGCTATCCTGCTACCAAGACAAGTTTCAGTTCCCAGGCTTTGTTCTGATTTTTTTTTTTGTCAGGATGTGCTTCAGGATGTAAAACTCGTGTTTCTCTTTCCTCCCCTGCTCTCAAGGTCACTTGGTGTTTCACTGGCACACTCTGTTGCTCCAGATGCTGCGCGTAGTGCCCGTAAATCTTAGCTGTGTGAGTCCACTTTAACTGAACCCACATCTCCCCCTCCTTTATTAGTTAAAATAGAAGTCAAAGCAAGGGTCATCATGACCTGGTGCTGAACAGCACGCATCTGGTTAATAACTGAACCCAGGAACCCAAAAAGAAAGAGAATTAAGCAAAAGAGCAAAGCAGCTTCAAGGACCTGTAATCATGTCATGAATTCTTCATCAATTTGTTCTTGCATTTGGAATTCTTTAGTAACGTTTGTTCACGTCTCCCCAACTGGATGAGCTGTTTGTGCTGACTCAGCCAGGGCAGCTGTTGCAGCAGATGCACTGGCTAAGATGATTAGGGCCAATACTATAGCAAAAATTAACCACCCAAGAAAGCACTTAACCCTCTTTTTGTTATTTTCAACTTCATCCTTAAGAAGTCTAGCTAAATGACCTACACCATCTTGCCCTTCCCGTTCACATGTAAGATTAACAGGTATCCACACTTCCCGCCGTCCTCCAAAAGGGGACAACAGTCGTACAACCTCCCAATGCTAAATCAACATGTGCAACACAATTCTTAAAGAGAAAAGATTGTGCTTTTAATAAATACAAACTATCATTAAAGGCTACATTAAGATTACGAGCCAATTTGAATACACACGGGTGAGTAGCACACACAGTTATGTTAGCATAATGCAAAACCGTTAGATTAGCTAAGGTAGTATTTTTCTGCATACACAACTGATACACAGTTCGTGTTAGACCTGGCAAAACTAATCTGCAAAGGTCTGTTTTAACGCTAGAATGATTGTCATTATGAACACATTGACTCAAAGGTCCTGCCATTCCTCCATCGTGCCAAATAATGGCTTGCATTATCCTCACTAAAAGGTAATGCCCAATAATTGTATTTTTGATTCCAAAAGGTGCCATGCAGACCCCAGTCAATAATGAACCCAAATGACAAATTTTGTCTTTGAGGATACAACCCCAGACACGGTCTCCAAGCCAATTGTTCTAAATCTTGCAATTTTTGCAGATTGCATGCTGGAAAATGGGATGAATATGGGATAATACCCTCCCCATCAGTATTGCTTAGACCTGGCAGAGTGACTATAGTGTAATCAGTTTTGCCATTTAGGTTTAATCCAATAAGATGTAATTGAGTAGTAAAATTTATACAAGGGGATTGATTCTCGTGCCCAGCAACATTGGCCCATGTGACACACATCGGGGGTAAGTGACTGTAAAATGTCTGGTTAGTCTCAAAGGAATTGTTAAGATCATTGTAAGATGGTGGTAACCAAATTCTTCCCATCCATCTCGTATCATTATGACTTAAAGGTGGCACTGGATCCCACCATGTGAGAGGCCTAAACACAGGTGGGTCTAAAACATGTGCCCAATAGACATGAGCTCTAATTACTGAGCTACACAACATACATATGTTAATGTGAGACACATGCGACATAGAATCATAGAATCACCTGGGCTGGAAGGGACCTTCAAAGGTCATCTAGTCCGACCCCCCCACAGTCAGCAGGGACACCCCCAACTAGACCATGATTAAACCTGATGAAGATTAGACTCTTCATTTTTATCTTCGCCTTGAGAGACGTCTTCAACAGATTCTGCGTCTTTTTATATGGTGTTGGCAGGCTTGATATTTCTCACAGGTAATCAGTATGGTCCTGTGGATAAAGAAACACAACCATAACCGTGTCCCCATGACAACAAGGGTACTGGGCCCATCCATTGTCCTGACTGTAAGTCTTTCTAAAATACTGTTGGCTTCTTATTTGTCTGATCCGGCAAACCATATCGTCGTTGATTAGCAGTCAAATTGTCAGCACGCATGAGACTCAAAAAATTTAAAACATAAGTGGCTTTATCTAATTGTTACTGAGGTCTGGTGCCCAGCGGATTCCCCCTTTTTTGTTCATAAAGCATGTTTTTCAGATTAAGGTGGAAATGCTCTATAATGGCTTGACCAGTCAGAGAACAGGGAATACCTGTACCGTGCAAGATCCTCCATTCAGCTAAAATGGCTTTTGTCCATCTAGCAACATATCCTGGCCCATTATGAGTCTTAATTTTCTGTGGAATCCCTAAAACAGCAATCGCACAAAGCCAATGGCGACAGACATCTTTAGCCTTTTCGCCCCTGCGTGCAGAAGCAACAATAAACCCAGAAAAGGTGTTGACAGTAACATGTACAAAGCAAAAAACTCCAAAGGCAGAAATATGAGTAACATCAGTTTGCCATCGTTCATTGGGCTGCAATCCACGAGGATTGGATCCAGTCTGTGTAGGAAGCGGCAGGAGACGCTGGCAATCTGGACAGGCAGAGACAATTTCTCGTGCCTGCTGCAGTCTGAGCTATAAATCCTTGGAGAGTGCCTTGGCATTCTGGACGTAAAGGCTGTGTTAACTGTGTTTGCCACAATTTGTAATGCTTATGAAGCTTTCCCCATAACCGACCTTCTTGGGTGCAATCTGAAGTCCATAGAGTTCCATGGCTAATTTCACCTGAGCAAACGCAGATTGTAACTGAGACTCATCAGGCATGGCAATTAAAATATCATCCATATAATGATAAAACAGCAGCGTAGGAAATTGTGTTTCCACTGGTTTTGAAGCAGAATAAACAACAAATTGACAAATAGTTGGACTATTTTTCATGCCTTGAGGAAGTACCACCCAATGATATCTCTCCATAGGCCCTTCATTGTTAATAGAATATATGGAGAAGGCAAAATGTGGACAATCATCAAGATGTAGAAAAATTGTAAAGAAACAATCCTTTAAATCAATGACAAGAAGATTCCAAGATTGCGGTATTATCGTAGGATTCGGCAGTCCTGGTTGCAGTGCCCCCATTGGAGCTATAACAGCATTAACTGCCCATAGATCCTGCAATAATCGCCATTTGCCTGATTTCTCAGGTATTACAAAAATTGGAGTATTCCAAGGGCTTGTAGAAGGGACAATATGTCCTAAATGCAATAGTTCTGCAATCAGCTCTCACGCTCACTCCAACCGCTCACCTCTGAGGGGCCGCTGATCAACCCAAACAGGGGTGTTGGTTGACCACGTAAGTTTGAGCCATGGTTGGACATCACCAACCCCAGTCAAAAATGTGTCCTTAAAAGCAAACCCCATTGTGAAATCAAGTCATAGCCCCATAATGTACAGGGTACTGGTAGAATGTATGGTTTCAATTTAGCTATTTTCCCATCCAGTCCTTCAACTGGTAGGGATTGTAGCGATCGTTGGGGAAGCTGAGTTCCTCCCACCCCAGTAATTAAAGCAGCCGGGTCCACAAGAAGCCATTCAGATGGCCAGTCAGACTTATGGATGATAGAAATGTCCGCTCCGGTACCTACCAACCCTGAGAATTCTTTACCATTAAGTCAACAAGTAAGAAAGGGTTGTTGGGTCGTGATCTGCTGAGTCAAATAAATCTGTGGGGCACCTGTACTGCCGAAACCTCCAGCTCCACGGATCGGTGCCGATGCAGCAGTGTCGTCTGTTAAGGGAGACAAACTAGGGAGAGGTATTAATTGAGCAATGCATTCCCCTGCTGGTATGGTACAGGGAGGATTCAGAGTCCATACCATGATTTTAATTTCTCCACCGTAGTCACTATGAATAATCCCAGGTAAAACGAACAAACCTGTATGAGCCGATGCAGGCAGGACACAGGAACAACCACAAAAACGTGGATTAAGGGCAAAGAACAAATTTAATCTCAATACCTCATGGAGCGGGGAACCTCTGAAGCGGCACCCGAGCAGAGGCAGGCAAGCAGGGGATGCAGGCACTGCGGAGTGAGAGTCCTTATTAGCAAGAGAGTCCTCATTAGCAAGGGAGTGAGCGAGCAAGAGAGCTCCCACTTGCTGTTTGGGCCTGTATTTCAAGGATTCTGGCAGGCTGAGTTTTCTGCTGTGCTTTGATCACTTCAACAGCAGGGCAAGAATCTCAGGCGCGTTCGATAAGGTGCCCCTGAGTCCATCCCAGGCCTATGTTATCTGAGTGCAGATGTTCTACTCGTTGAGCACACAAAACTAAGCAAAAATTAGTGTGATAGATGTGTTTTCCAGTGCCCCGCATGCGAGTCACTTGAGAGTATTTACAGTCCTCCTCGCCAATCTTCCGTTACTTTCCCACGTAACCCGTCTTTGCAGTGGAAGACCGACCCGGTAACAAAGCACGTCCGTTAAATGGCACTGGCCCATGCAGTCCAGTCCTTCTCAGGTGCACAGAACTATCATTTATGTTTGTTGTGGCGGCAGTTGCCACGTCCAGCCCGGCACTCCCGGGGGTGGCAGGACGGGGGTTGATGCCTGCATTGCTTGTCTGTTCCCCTGCTGTGGTGCTAATTGCAGCATCTGCCCGTGGGCCCTGTTGGGATTGCGTGGGGCACCGGACCCTCCTGGCCTTTCCCGACCGCGGGGAGGGTAAGGGGTTACCACTGTTATCAAAGTTAGAGCGACATTGATTGCTCCAATGATACCCTTTTTGGCACAGAGGACGTAATTGATTCGGGGTCTTATCCTTTCCTCCCCTTTGTTTTGGGCAATCCTTTCTCATGTGTCCATCCTGCCCACAGGAAGAACATTTAACAGCAGCACGAGCCATGGTTAGTTGTTGAGCCAATGCCGTCACTAACATCTCAGCTTCGTGATACACCGTCCCTATATGTTGACACGCTTTAGTAAATTCAGTCAAAGTGGTGGCCTTGCCGCGTGTAGGGTCTAAAGCCCTGCGGCAATCAGCGTTAGCGTTTTCCACTGCTAATTGCATTAACAAAAGTTCAGCAGCTGGTGGGAGTTCAACCTGTCGAGAAATAGCTGTTTGCAAGCGGTGGACGAATTCTGCGTAAGGCTCTTGCACTCCCTGGCGGATACTCGCACATGACCGGTCTGTAGGTTTACCATCAGGAACTTGTTTTAAAGCACGTCGGGCGAGTGTAGCCGCTTGTTGGAAAACTAATCTGCCCATTTGAATTTGAGCTGCTGTAGTCGCGCATTGCCCTTCCCCCATCAAATGATCGGCCCCGATAGCATGCCCAGCTGTCAAATTTTCTAATGCTTGGGCAGCGACAAACTCACGGTATTCTGGTAACCAGATGGAATATTGCTCCGCTGTTAGCATCAACCTTAACAGAGATTTCCAATCTGCAGGAACCATAACATACAATTCCGATATCGCTTCCAGCAAATTAATAGTAAAGGAGGCTTGTAAACCATTTTCCTTAATGGATTTTTGTAACCCTTTGATAACTTCATATGTCAGTGTCTCGTACTGAGGTGCCTCTCGGGGTCTATTGATGACCGGCATAGCTTGAAGCATTGAAACATCGCTCTCTTGCAAAGGCCTTTTTCTACACGCATCCATGAAATCCCTTTCTGTGTTACCGTGAGAATCACTGGGGGGCATGACTAGAGAAGGAGCACAAGGCAGCGGACACGTAGTGGAGGCACGACTAATAGTCCTTTGTCTAGTGTCTTGTAAAATCTGTTCCGCGGTTGGCGCAGAAGGCACCATAGCTTTAACAGGAGTTAAGGGCGGGTACAAATCGGTCTCTTGATCAGGGTCAATAGGACCAGGATTGAAGGGATCCTCAGGTATTGATGGGTCTGAGTCGTCGGCTATTTCTGCTGTGGTAGCTAACGGCAATTGTGGCGGCTCAGCTGAATCACAGACAGGCTCAGCATCAGGGTTTGAACCAGCAGGAGCCGGGTCCTCTAAAGTTAATAAATCAGCCGATGGGGGCGGAAAAGCTGAGTTCGAAACGGCTTTATCGGCAGGGAGGAATGATTGTAACGCTGTATATATGACACGCCATGTTATGATATTATCGGGGTTAACATAGCTCTAGGCAATTCTGCTTCAGCAAGGGAGTTGGACTAGATGATCTCTATGGTCTCTTCCAACTCTAAAAATTCAGTGAAATTCAGTGAAATTCAGTGAAACATCATGATCAGTAATTAGTCGGACTTGCAAGCATTCTCCCACTTTCTGCCAGTCAGAAAGATCATAAGACCCGTTGGGGGGGTACCACGGCCAATGATCCCGAATCCACACTAAAAGCTGTACAAGTTTAAGGGGCTGTAACTTAAATCCTTGTTCCTTAACGATTCCCATTAAAAGCTCTTTATGTATCGGCTGCGATCTCGTTGCAGACTGCCCCATTATAGTAACTTCCCCGGCCGCTCGCTGTGCTAACCTTATATCCTGCA
The DNA here is from genome assembly GCA_028565335.1 of Limnodromus scolopaceus. Taxonomy (NCBI): domain Eukaryota; kingdom Metazoa; phylum Chordata; class Aves; order Charadriiformes; family Scolopacidae; genus Limnodromus; species Limnodromus scolopaceus. The sequence goes on along the minus strand of JAOXNO010000013.1, from coordinate 62,449,090 downwards.
GCGATGAGTATAGGAGCCCCTTGGTGATCAATGCCTTCCGTTCAGCTCACGGGAGTACGCCACCGGTCCTTGATCGCCGTCGGTGATCGATTTGTGCTGTATGAGGAAATCACAGGCTCCCTGACCATGCAGTAAGTGAATCTACTTATTTGCTACACAAAGAAACTAATATACGCTGAGACACAAAACCCACTCCCCTAGTAATGGCCAATCATGGGCTTACAAATGATTTTTACATTCTACTGATCTTACCACAATAATAGCTATCCTGCTACCAAGACAAGTTTCAGTTCCCAGGCTTTGTTCTGTTGGTTTTTTTTTTTGTCAGGATGTGCTTCAGGAGGTGAAACTCATGTTTCTCTTTCCTCCCCTGCTCTCAAGGTCACTTGGTGTTTCACTGTGTTCTCTTGTGGCGTCCTGAGACGTTTCAACGTTGCCACCATTAGGTGGAGTTACCGATTTAGATGAGTCAGTGGAGGGCGGCAACGGAGGATATAGAGGAGGCGCCGTAGGCGGGGGCCGAGATGTTGCGCCGCCCAAGTCGATTAAGTCAGGGGCCGGGTTGGGCGCCGCCTCCTCAGGAGTTTTCTTTGGTGGCACTTCCGCGTTTGGCGCGCAGTTTCGTTTGGACTCAGTAGCGGCAACTTCCGGTTTTCCTGCA
>JAOXNO010000013.1:62383856-62448329 GCA_028565335.1 Limnodromus scolopaceus | reverse complement strand
AGGTGCAGGAATAGGTGCCCCTTGCAGTATACGGTCAGTGAATGGTGACTTATGTTCTAATCGTAAATCCAATTCGTTGAGGCGTTTCAAAACTGTTTGCAACAGTTCTCCAGTTTGCAACTGTTGCTGTTGCAACTGTTGCTCCAGATGCTGCGCATAGTGCCCGTAAATCTTAGCTGTGTGAGTGAACTTTAACTGAACCCAAAGTGCTATAAGGGCTCCCCAGAGCCTTCTCCTCTCCAGGCTGAGCAACCCTGACTCTCTCTAGGCATGTCTTCATAGGAGAGGTGCTCCAGCCCTTGGATCATCTTCACGGCCCCCTTCTGGACCCGTTCCAACTTCTGGTCCTACGCAAAAGCAAAGGCATGAGGGCAAGCAACTCCCATCCGAGAAGCCTGGCAGCAGCACCTGGTGCCTGTTCACAGTCTGCAAATTCCAGAAAGGCTGTTGAAATGGCAGAACAGGCCGAGGGAGCAGGTTCGCTGCAGGTGGCTGAGGCTAAGATGGTGTTTTCTTGCTGAGCCGATTCTTGCCTTTCATATCATTGATGAACCCTCACAACGTAAGAGGCTCAGCGTGCTGTAATGCTGTCTGAAAATCACTAAAACTTCAAAATGTAGCTTTCTAGGTAAATGTTGATCTGGTTACTTCCAGCTGCCTTCCCACAGTAAGTGCATTCACTTGATCAGACAAAAGCCTTGTGTAGTTGTCATCACCCAGGACAAGTAACTCATCATCAGACATCCAAGGGCCTTTTGGAGTCCACCTCTGACATGCACCCCCCATCGCTGCCACGTGGCCCTTCTGGGCAGCATGGTGCTGTGAGGGAGAGCCCTGGCCTGAGACATCACATCACTGGGGCATGCAGGGAGGTTCCTGCCATCCCAGGGGGCTGGCACAGCCCTCCCAGTCACCCTGCACCCTCCTCTCCTTCCCCCTTTCTCCCGGCTTGCGAAACCACCTGCTCGGAAGTTTTCTGTGTGACATCTGTTCCAAAAGAAAGAGGACTGGGAGGTGGGCTACTTTGGTTACCAATGCTTAACCTTTGTTAGATTGTGCTGTGCTTTTCCAAAAATACCCTTTCCGCATCTCCCATCTTAAATAGGTAAAAAACCTGGTCTGTTTCAGTTCAAGGAGTGTCTCCCAACACTGAAAAAGAGGGTAATGTTCAACTGAGGCAACTGAGACAGAATTTTTTTCTGATTCCTGGATAATTGTGAGAATTTTTGAAAGCCTCCATGAGGTGAGTGCCCCTTCTTAGCCGTATTTGTCCAGTGTTGTCGGTTGTACCCACATGTTGTTTCCACTGCCAGTCCAGGTAAAGCTTCTGCCTCAACGAATGATCATAGAATCAATCATAGAATCGTTTGAGTTGGAAGGGACCTTAAAGATCATCGAGTTCCAACCCTGCCATGGGCAGGGACACCTTCCACTAGAGCAGGTTGCTCAAAGCCCCATCCAGCCTGGCCTTGTTGGCCATGATGGATGTTGGACTAGGTTTTTGTTAGCTTCTCTGTCCCACTGGTGGCACCATCAGGAAATGTAGTCAGAGTGCAAAAGGTTAGACTGACATGGTACAATCCTTTCCTTCTTTCTGTTGTTGGAAGTCTGTTATCTCTCACTGAGGCAGGTGTATACTTTTACCCTTTTCCTTAACCGAAACTGTAGTTTTACAACATTATGTTAGCGGGTCCATTTCTTGTCACACGTGTGTAAATCTGTAAATAACGATACACTAGTGGTTTTACCTTTGGTTATTGCAGAGACAGGATCACTTTCATTTCCATTGTAATTTAGCAACACTAAATTAGCACTGTGTCTCCTGTTTGAGCCTCCTGTTTCCTCTGCTCTTACTGAAATGGCAGCGTTGCACTGACACCTCTGTCACTGAGGTTCTGTTTTCTCCAAGCTGATGTTCCACACCATGCCGTGTCTTCAAGAAATAAAAAGATGCTATTTATGAATCACTATTAATTAGTCTTTTTTTTGTGCTTTTAGTGGAACCTGGAAACCTTTACCCCGATGGAGTTAAGTGGAGTCACTCTGTAGCCCCCACCTGGGGTTGACCTGCATTAGGTGTTTCAAAACAGCATCTGCACTGGGCTGTGTCTTCAGTAGCGTTTGGTATTGGGCTGCCTGCTGCTGGGTAAAAAGACACCAAAACACACACAAAAAAATCCCATTGAGCAGATAAAGCTGAAAATCATGCCGATTACCTATCAAAACACACCCATCTCTTTCTGTGTGATTATTCCCATATTTATTCTTTCTTTGTTGTTTCCACTCATTGCATCATTTTATCTTCTCAGTTAAGATTTATAGGGCAAGGACTTTTACTTTGTACACCAACCACAAAAATAGTTATGGTTTTACAGTGTTTCCATAACACAGGTAATCATGTTTGTATTTTGATCTAGTAATTTTGGATAAGTCCTCTTTGCCCTTGTATCAAATTCACTTCCAAACCTTTATATGATGTGTGATATTTATCGCTTTAATCTTCCATGTACCCCTTCTTTTTAAAACAAATTTTTGTTAGTTATGGCTTCGGATTACTCCCTATAGTTAAGAGCATAAATGTTCTGTAAGTGTATACTTTTAGTCATGATAACATGATTTTCTGGTCTTACTGCTGTTACTGTGGGTTTGCCTCTTTTTTTTTTTTTTTTTAAATCCATGTATTTATTTTTTACCTCCACAGATGTTTCATATTTTCTTATTTTGTTCTATGTATATCTCTTCTCTTTTAGTAATTTCAAGCTATTTTGGTGTAGAAATGTTTAAAACTTTGCCTGGATCCTCAGAAGAAGTTGCTTCTTTTGTATCTGAATCAACGTATTAATGAAATACTGCTTCCGATAGTACAGGATTTCCTCAAGGTCCATTGTTGTCATTGATGATCCGCAGGAGAGAATTTCTGCATTTCCTTACATTCCTGTTTGTATAAGTCCTTTGGGATGTATAGATGCCATCATATCATATCACTGAATCAGGAAATGAAATCAAATTATAGTTTGTAGCCAAAGAAATGCTTTGCTTGGTTTTACTTTGCTGTCTTTCTCCCTTTAAAAATTTTTATGTTTTCTTACAAGTTTTATATTGCCATATTCAGCAGCTATTTTACCTTTTACATTGATGTAAGAGGCAAATTGATATAAGAGCTCTAACTCTTGATTGTCAGCAATTTGGGTACTTATTAAGTGGTTTAAAGTGTATTTAATTAAAGATGTAGTGCTTGCTTAGCCTTCAATAGTCAGTAAAATATTTAGCATTTATGCCCTCTTACTTTTTTTTTAAATATGATTGCTTTTACTGTAGTTCAAAAAGAGTTTTAGAAGCTGTATGCATGATTTTCTCATTCTGGAAGAATGACTAACCACTAATTACACTGAATGTAGTCTTCCTCTTGCCTGTCTTTATAATTAGAAAAATGAATTGGCTTTTACAAAGTGTTATGACTTTGCCTGTTCCTAATAAAAATATTACATCCCCACTCACTCGCTATTTCAAAAGTTAAGAAACGCTGCTGATAAAAGAAGGGATCAGTTAGTCAATGCCAGACATGGATCTGCAGTTTAGACACACAGGTTTGAACTCTCTTTTTTCCCTTTGCTTTGTTTCCCAAATGAAAAACCTATCCTACAACATCAACCATTAGCTTTTTTCATCTCTTTCAAAATAGCCCAGAAGGTGCCCAGATAAACAAAGGTAGCCATAACGCAGGAGGCCACATAAACTGGCGTTTCTTTGACAAAGCACCAGTTTATTGTGCTTCCCCTTTCTCCAGGATCCTTGGGAATGTTAAATTACCAGGGAGGGAAAGGAGACGTAAGTGGTAAAAGCAACCCTCATGACGTTCCTTTCCTCTGAGTGAGGAAGAAGAGGGTATGCAGCAAATGGAAAGGTGTGAGTGCTACCTGCTTGTGCCGGCTGTTGTGGCTTGTTCCGGCATCGTGGCTCACAGCCAGCTGGAGGAGGACAGGGAAAACTTGCTCCAAGGTTGCTGATACAGAGAGATAACCTCTCCTGCGGTCTGAAGTCAACTGGTGCAGAAATCACTCACTGAAAATGCCAGTAAATATGAACCGTCATTGTCAGTCTTAATCAGACTGTCCTTTTTTGCATCATATGGCACTAAGGATTTGATATTAGACTCCCAAATTTCATACCACTGGTATCATTTAGATCACAGTCCCGGTTCTCATATCTACTCAAGGGTTAGAATTAGACTTGAATATTGGTACAAGAAAGTGTTCTTTCCACCAGATTCAGCCCAATTCACTTAGCACTGAAATGTTCCCAGTCACTCAAACTGGAGGGAGTAATTTAATTTAACGTCAGATTCATTCCTTCTTAAAACACACATTGGCCAAGGGAGTAAAAAAGGCACAAATAAAAGACACAGTTTGGCAACGTGGGAAACCACGGGTGAGGTTAAACCCCACTTCTGTCTATCATCATAATTTCTTTGAGAGTCTAATCAAACAAAAAACCTTTTCAAAATGGAAAGAAAAAACCCACCCACTTTCTCCTGCTGATACGTTTGAGAGCTGTTCCATAAGAAGTAATGTGTATCTTAGGATTTTATGAGCTTTTAGTTATTTGGGAACATAACTGGGTAAATCAAATGCTGAGTTTTCTGGCTTAGATTTCATGAGTCTTGAGACTCATGTTTCTAAGCCAGATGTTCCTGCTAAGAAGCTTTTTGGGCATGTGGAGAACAGTTCCTTTAAAATATTATGGCAATATTTTTGCAATTGTCATATCACAATTGCCCTTCAAGAAGCCAAAAATAACAAAGAGCTGTGTTTAGATGTGGCTTTTCTTTACACCCGGGCAGCTTGTTGAGCCCAGGAGGTAAGGAGGGCTCCTGATCTCAGAGGAAGGGTTCCAACTTCACACTGACTAACCCTCTCCTCAATCCAAATTTTCTTGGTGGTCTCCCATTGGTATGTACATGCCCTGACCTGCCACAGTGGAGAGGCATGCAGCCCTGTGGCCGTGGGACATGGGCAACGTGTTGCATGAGCACGATGAGCCCCTTGCCCCAAGTGACTGTAGCCGGAGAGCACAATCACTGGGCAAGGTGTGTGGTGCCAACGAGAGCTGGAGCTCTTTCCCTTCGGATCCCTGCAGCAGTCTGTCCCTCGTGTTTCGACAGTTTGTTGCTGTTGCCTGCAATAGTTAGTTCCCATAATATTAATCCATCCTTAAAAACAAGTCAGTAGGGGAAACAGAGTAATTAAACACATTAACATGGTTTACACAATTTTAATTGGAGTAAGATGACAGGTCCCGCTGCCTTTCTGGTTTCTCAGCTGGCTCCGTGGCCTCCAGTCCATGCTGGCAATGGTACTCAACCAGAAATGGCTCTGTGAAGCCACCCTTCCAAAAAAGAATAGCTGACTGGAATAGGGATGTTAAAGCAGATAAAGGTTTTTGAAAAAAGAAATGATGAAATGATGTCATCATGTTCCATTTTTATAACCGTATCCCTCTACTGTTTATACTTATAGGGAGCGATGGAGGGCCTGGAACAGAAAATCCAAGCTATTTGCAGTTAGCCAGGTGGATCTTCAGTTTATATATCGCACAGTGTCATTTTATCTTGAGCAGAGTCTTGCACGTAACGCTTATTCTTATTCTCTTTCATGTTGGAGAGCTGCTTGTTGAAATTACACATCAAATTTTTCTTATTTAAGTGCAGCCAAACCAAAGGTTCATCTAATGCAGTGCCCTGTCCCGTACCACTGCCAAAAGCAGATGGCCAGGGAAAAGTATAGGCGGCAGCTTTAACATCTGCCCAGCATCTGGCCGTATTTGGCTCCCTGTTTGTGAGCTGATCGTGGTATTTTTGTGCCTATGTATTTCCAGTCTGTGAAGTTTCTTTTGAGCCTGTGCTCCCTGATGTTGGCGCTAAACATCCTGATTTTATTTTTATGTCCAGGACATAAACATAGCAAACGTAAACATAGCGTATTTTTATGTCAAGGACAAAAACATAGCCTAAACATAGCAAAGGTTTAGCTCTATACTTTATATCAACACTTTTGACGGTGTTACTAGAATGTTTTCTGCGTGGTTCAGAGTGTTTTGGGGACTAGCTTTCACATAAAGCTTGCAAATTCCTAGTGAATTCCAGATGTAATTTTTATGCCTTAGGTTTATAACTCTGGTAGCTTAAGAAAGTCATTCCCCAGCTACAGTTAATGGAATCAAATTTGGTCCTAAATAAAGTATGATGATTATAAATTTGCAAATGCCTTTATGAAGGTCTTTAATCAGCTGGCTACTAGCATTCTTAATCAGCTAACAAACTGAAAATACAAACTGCTAGGTAAGTCAGTAAAATCTGTTTGAAAAACAGAAAATAGCAGTTTGACAGAAGAAAAAGAAATACCTAATTATATTTAAAAAATATAATTTCTTGTTCTGCAACTAATCATACTCCCCTCATAGATTCTGTAATGTCTTAGTATAACAATGGTCAACCATTTAAAATTGCAATGTAATATTTTAAAAGGCAAACTCTGGGTCTCTGGAAGTTATTCTCATATTATATTCCTAAGCAGATGGTAAGACTGTCCATTAACTTTATCTGACTTCAGAAGGATAATGTATATTTCAGAAATGAAAGTATTTTCTATTTTTCTAATTATTGCATACATTTTGTGCATTAAAAAGGTTGCTATCAATGGTATGTTGTTAATAATATGAAGAAATTAATAAAAAGTTCCTGTATGGATTAAAAAAAAAAAGTCTCTGTGTGATAAGATTTAAATATAGCATCTTATAAAAGGAAATAAAGAGACGTCCATTGGCAAGAACCATTCCAAAATATCACAAGACAGAACAAAAACAATTTAAGATTTTATTTTATATACTTGATACTCGGGATTTCTAGAACTTAAGGCAGAAAATGAACATCCATAAAAAAAGGAAAACTTTCATGGGAGGAAAGGTGGTTTTTATTCCGAGTCACATTATGGCTGAGAAATGTGATCTGTCATTTCAGACAGCAACAATATTCAGGAGGGTTTTTTAAATTACATTTTGCTTTGTCTTTGTAAGAGTGAATATTATAGCTTCTGGGACAATATAATGTGCTACAGCACACTGTAGCAATTTTTGAGCTTTTACACAGTAAGAAAAAATTACTTTTCAGCAAGCTGTTTTTATGGGGTCACATGTCTGAAAAATATAGGTATTTTATTTTTTCAATTTCAAAGAACTAAAAAGCTTAGATCTTAGAGAACTGTCTTCTAATGAAAATGCAGGGCTATATTTTTAATATATATGAATGGCAAAATTACAATCAGCATCTATTTTTCACATGTAGTCTGATGTAGACCAATAAGGGTTCAGTTTCTGAACACAGTTGGATTATTTCAGCCGTGTGTTCTCCCTGCAGTCCAGATACTTACACATAAAGTTGTCTTTGCAATTTTGTGGGCAGAAAAATGTAAACCTAGCAAAGTGCACTTCCTATTCTGTCCCTTTTTGTGGTTATGGGCGGGTTTGTCTCGTTTTGTCAGTTTACATAGTGCAGCAAATATTTGTGATTCTTTTTAACAGCAAGCTGTTGTACGGTGCAGGAGGTTATCCCTGTCAGCAAAGTAATATTGGCCTTAAATGCAGAAAGCTTTCTGCTCTGATTCAGTTTCCATTGGCCTGGGCTGGAATTCTATTTGAGACTAATATAGTTAGGGTCAGGGTATTCCTATCTCTGCGAGAGGGTACTCAAGTGCTTTATTTCAGGCAATGCAGTGGTGCCATATACATTTCACATTTGATAGCTTTGGTGAGCGTCCTCTCCTTTTCTAACAAACTTATTAACTCAGTTAACTGGAAGAACTGCACTGAGAATGCCTTCGGGATTCAAATGCTGTGCCTAGCAAAATTTATTACATATAACTGCTGCGGGCAGAAGGACTATACCCCTGCAATCTTCACTTGTAGCTGCTGCATTTTGTAACGACTTGTAACCCTGGCAACCGATGGTGTGGAAGAAAAATGCTAGAATCACCTGAGTAACCATGGAGACCAAAACAATGTTTATGGGTAATTGGATAATCTAACCTACCTATGTGGCATAGGAAATACTTGCTATTCAATACCTAGAGATGCTAGCTTGAAATTAACCATTTGGAATGAGTCATGTCTTATCATTATAAAACATGAAGAAATAAGCTACATACAAAATATATATGATAAAAAATAAAAAAGAGATGTCTCCTATCTGCAGCCTTTTCCTTTCTGATCACACTTAGATCGAGTAACTCGGTTTCTGTTGTTCTGTAGGTGTATCCACTAAGAGCAGAGCGAGAGCTTATATCGCCCGTTCCCTGCACCACGTGCCCACATTCCTGTACCTCCCCACACGGATTAGCATCGTACAAATACCGTAGCAAATGTTCCCCAGGAGAATATCTCCAACGGAATAAAACATCCCTGCTCTGTGGGGATATTCTTTATTCAGCGTCTGGTTTAGAAGTCATTCAGGGAATTACTGAATTCTGATCTGGCCTTGCTTTGGCTTTGAAATGGAACTATTTATTCTCCCGCGTCAACCAAAAAACAAGTTTCTGAAGGCCTAAATCATGTAAAGTACTTTGATAATGAAAAAAATGGTGCCTGATGCTGGTTTAAGATGCTCAGATGAAGACTTTTACCTGAGAAACAGGGGAAAACAGTCTGAAAGACAAAAAATCTGAAAATCCTCTGATCCGTCTGGTCTCGACTGCTCTCTACGGTTGCAGTAGAGAACTGCAACTGCCTTCAGATGTAGGGAACTGCTGACTGAGTCAAGTCAGTTAAGTCCCGTTAAAAAAGGACATTTAACGTAGTTTTTACAGGGTACTTTTATCTAGGAACAGCACAGCGTCCTTTGAGAAGAAACCGTCGTGGAGGAGAGGAGATCTAAGACTCGGTGCGGGAGGCTTGATCCTTTCTTTCTTCGCCTTAAATCCTCCTGCTGCTCCTTTTGTGTGGGTCTGGAGTCCTTATTGCTGAGCCTGGTGGGAGAACTCGGCAGGGACAAAGCGGAGGGGACGAAGGTGACTGCAGTGAGATAATTAGGCTTGCAGCTGAAGGTTGATGTATGTAAAACTGCCTTTGCCTTATAGTGGCCAGCTTCTGCATCCAAATGGGAGGTATAAGGGCAGTAGGAGGTATAGTCGTGCTAATTTACTGCCCCAGGATGCTGGGAAGCAGCTCGGAGAGAGCATCTGACAAATTTATTAATTTATTTTTAAATCAGGGAAAAGGAAAGAATGCAGGTGGAAGATATTCACTGATAGAACCCTAGAAAGTAATTGCAAGGAAAGGAGAAGGTGTTGGAATAAATGACAATTATACAGGACCGCATCAAGCTTGTTGGGAGAAAAACCACCAGCACTGATTTAGGGTACAGACAGAGCTGCTTTAAGTCAAAGAATAGAAAGCTAATTTTAGAGAGGGACTTTTTGAACAAGAAGTCAGGTGCTGAGATACCTAAAGTCAAATTAACTGCTAAAAAAGAGGTTTAATTAAATGAGAGGCATTTCAGAAAGCAGCAGTGAAGGTCACTAGCAAGTTGAAAGAAATGTCTGAAAAGTGAAAGATAAGAGAGGAATATGGTAATTTTGTCTAACACAGCAGACTAATGACAGTTTAATTATTGTTAGGATGAAGGTGAGGGGTTTTTTTAGGCTACTGTTTCTTGCTAAGAACTTACAGTGACATTTGAAAACTCCGAAAGCTCAACCATACAAAAGGATGGCTCCTGAAAATGGGATTGGCTGGCGATTGACTGACAAACAAAATATGTCAGGAGTGAAAGGAAGAGAGGAAATAATGCCAGGATGGGTATCTAATAGAATTACCACATCGTAAAAGATTGAAACCTGAGCTGCAAAGCCAATTAGGGGATACTTACTGAGGCCAATATGAGTAAGAGTATAGTACATAACCAAGCTACTCTTAGCAAAGTAAAGAGCGGCTCCGTGGTAATGGTTTGTATGTGACCTTGTAACTTGTGGAAGAAAAGCTGCTTCACCTGCCCTTTCTTGGAGCCTTCTTTAATTTGCATATATGACAATAAGTTGCACTAACGGTTATTTTATGAAACATGCAACACTGCTATTCCTTTAGAGATAGTTTGAGAGATTTAGTACTCCATGACACTAAAGAGAACTTGAAGTATATAAAAATAGTAGAAAAGCTAAATATTAACTTCCAGAAAAGTATAAATCTAAAAGAATTTCACTTTTAGTTTCAAAAAATCTAACAGGATTTTTTTGAGTACATTGAAGAAGCAGCTATGCATTTACTGACTTTTTTTTTTTCTCTTCTGTAGCTTTTGTATCATTACGGGTAGTCTGAAACACTTATTTTTAAATCTGGCAATCACTCTCCACTGAAAGACTTTGATTTTGGCAGACTTTTGAACACTTGAGCTCCTCTGTCCTGAGCTCTTTCAGAACTAAATTACACTTAAAGAATATTTTAAAATGGGTTAAGCATTCCTAAGACTCTCTGATCTTCCCTTCTTTTGAATGAAATTTTGAAGACAAACCTAGCTACCCTCTGCCTTTAGCTGCTCCAATTAACCCTGCACCCAAATGCTGCTAGCTGTAAATCTTTGGCAAAAAATTTCAGTCACATAGTGTTTAGCAGCCATTTTGGGGGGTAAGTTCATTCTCTGTACTTTCGTGGACTTTTTCTCTGTCTTTTCCAGTGCCATCTCTGCAGAAGAACTACAGAATACTGGTCCATATCAAATACTTTATTTGAGAAAGAGTTTGATTTATTTGTGTCCGGTGTCCAGTGCACTCGTGCTGGATCAAGGACAGTGAGCAATTCAAGACAGGGAAACCAGAGGTTGTGAACGACTAGGAAACCTGGGGTAAATGAATACTGCATGTAAGTATTGGCCGTTCCTCTGCCTGCATGAGATACCAATGTAAAGGGCTTTGTGCTCGGTCTGAATCTGTCTGTGTATGTAATGAGATTGTAAAAATGCTAGCATTGTGTAACGGAAAAAATTAAAATTATCTGAAGTAGCACCAGTTCACTGGCTTCAGCCCCGTGAGCAGGTAAAGCCAGCTGACCTGTTAGAAGGGTGTAAACGATTAAAATACCTGTGGTTTGCTGCGTTTGTGTGGTCACGATTGTGACTGTCAAGCAGAATACTCTGAAGCACTGATGAAAATATCTGCACTACTAAAGCCAAGGGATTTAACACTGATGGTGATGGGGTTGGAAGAATGCTGTTCTCTATTCCTTCATTCAAAGTTACTCATTATTCCACCTTTCTCTTCCATCATTAAAGAAAATGCTGTGTCCTATTTGACAAAGATCCTCCCTTCCTCCCTTAATTGTCTGTCAACAGGTAATTGAAACAAATAATTTGCACAGTGCATAGAATGCATTAACTTGTCCAAATGATTAGAGTACTATGTGCAACCTAGTAATTTACTTGAAAATCAGGATCAAAACACTAGTTATTAACTAAATGAACACTGAAAATTAGTTACCTTATTCTAAATGACTTGTCTAATTTTTGTGTGATTTACTCAAACATTTCTTATAGACTCAAAGACAAATACAGAGCTTCAGACACAGTATGTGAGGAAAATAACATAGCCTAAATCAGTAACCTGTATTCATCAGTCATCAGCTCTGGGGAAACAAAACAGGAGTGGGAAGCATTCCTATCCTGCAACTTCCCAGCTTATAATAACAAGTCCAGTAATAAACTTTTTAGAAATGCCCTGAAAACTATGGTAGAGGAGAAACACTTATATTTTAAAGCCAGTCAAAACATAAACCTGATTCTGATCTGGACATCTCACTGCATTTAAGCATTTAAAGCAGAAAATAGGCACATTTTTTTTCTCTTTCCCCAGCAACCTCACAGATTCTTCATCAGCCTGAGCATCCTTTGTCAGTCACACTTGAACAGATCTCTAGAGGACAAGAAACTTCAGCAGGGCTAGAGAAATGCTGAAGCAAAAGTAGCAAATATTTCATATATAATGAACACAGGGTGAAAGGAACAGAAAAGAATAATCTTAGGTGTGGAATTGCACAATATTATTAGTGTTTTTAACCATTAGGTTGTGCAGTTTTAAGGAGCAAAGTCAGGGAATACTCTGAAAAGCTTCTGTTTCTATGATACCACTGACCGTATAACCAGTGTACATAGACACATATTCCCCATAAGGGCATTTACATTTGCTTTGAGAGCATGAAGGTCATGAAAAAACTGCTTCTGAAAATCTTGCCCAGGATGACTTCAGTCATTACTTATTCATGCAATGGCTTTGCATATTTTGCTAGTCTTAAATAGACCAAAAGTGCCAAAAGGAAAGAGATGTTCTGCCTAAAATCCTCCTTAGGTCCTTACTTGTTCAGAACTTGAAGAAGAAACAGAATATATTGTTTTACTTGACGTATGCTATACAATAAACTAGATCTTTTGTAACCAACCTGAAATTCCTCTTTCACAATGTTTCTGAACTCCCTAGTCACAAGCTGTTAAAACTTCATTCTGACATATTAAAAACTTTTTGAAGAATATACTTTTCTCTTCTAGCAAATATGTGAGTGTAATGATCACCCCCAAAATGCTAAAGGAAACAGCACTGTGGTCAAAACAGCTGTCACTTTCTATAGTATGCATTTTCAGTGAAAGAAAACCAGGTTTAAATAGTTATTTATTTTCACTGGGTACTATGATGAACTCTACCTTGCATGGCGGCGTAAAATTAAGAAGTGTATCGTGCAGTTCTGAATATAGGCCAAAGATGGAGATACTAATATTTTTACCAGAGATGTTTCAGATAGACCTACCCCCAAGTTATTTTAGCCTGACCTGTGTTTCCCCTGGAAGTCAGGAATCTAAGGAAATTTTGATCTTTTTCTCCTGTTGGTATGACATTAAAAAATAAAAAAATACATCTGACTGATGTTTTGTAGCTGAAGAAAGCTCCTGTCACTGTTTCTAGATGGACTGGCTCCCCAAATTTTTTTTTTGAGAAGGCATCAGGGGTAATTCTCTGGAGATGAATTCTTGTTCTTGGAAGGCAGTCAGCTGTTTTGGGGTTTTTCCAAAGGCAGTTGGAAAATGTATGTGTAATTAAACGTGCTTGTCATTTCCGTTGCTGAAATTATTCTTTACTCTTTACTGGATATGCTATAATTAACAGGAAGCTGCCTGATCAGTAGCTGTAATTTATAAAATGTTTTGGGATATTTCAGTATGAAAAGCGCTATACAAATGCAAGATATTAATAGCAATCTTGACAATTCCAGGCAACTCCATCTGAGTAAAAAATAAAATTCAAACCAAATCCCACATAATTCCACTAACTGATCTTTAATCTAAATAAAGCTGTATCTGTTGTCATCGGCAAACCAGACTTGAATTGGGGAATTAAACTTAATTTATTTCCAATTAACATAAATATATAATAACTGATTTGGGTATTGAGAAACAAAGAAGGCAGATATTTAAACATTTGGGCAAAACACGTTCAGTGGTGCCACCAGCTCCTCTCAGCCCTGCCCTGTGGCGGGGCTGTTGGAATCAGCTGTGTCCTTCATGGGGCAACCCTACCCTCTCCTCACAGAGGCCCCCCCTGTGGCTCCCCACCTGTGAACCCCATACATCTATTTTGTCTCTTTTCATAGAATCATAGAATAATTTGGATTTAAAAAGACCTTTAAGCCCATCGAGTCTAGCTGTTAACCCGGCACTGCTAAGTCCACCGCTAAACTGTGTCCCTGAGCACCACATCTAAAGGTCTTTGAAACACCTCCAGGGATGGTGACTCAACTCCTTCCCTGGGCAACCTGTTCAATGCTTTTCAACCCTTTTGGTGAGGAATATTTCCTAATATCCCATCTAAACCTCCCCTGGTGCAACTTGAGGCCATTTCCTCTCGTCCTATTGCTTGTCATTTGGGAGAAGAGACCAATACTCACCTTGCTACACCCTCTTTTCAGGTAGTTGTAGAAAATAATAAGGTCTCCCCTCAGCTTCCTTTTCTCCAGCCAAAACAACTCCAGTTCCCTCAGCTGCTCCTCATAAGACTTGTGCTCTAGACCCCTCACCAGTTTCCTTGCCCTTCTCTGAACACGCTCTAGCACCTCAATGCCCATTTGCTGAGTTTATTTTTTCAGGTCAGCCCTGTTGTTTTTTTTTTTCCTAACGTTGTTGATTTCCCAGCTTAACTATTGACCTGCTGGATTGCACACCTCAGACCTCTCAAGATCCCCTCCAAAGAGCTCGTCTCCAGATGTAGCACTCTATATTACAGAAAAATCATGTAATGTACTAAATAGGATAAAAGTTTTCACCTGGTCTGGAATTATGAGTAATGTTCATTCAGCAAGAGAAATTCTGTTGAAATCTCAGTGAAGTACAAGAGGAAATTGTTTCTTGCAGAATTATCTAAGTGACAGTCATTTTTATCAGCTTCAGTAGAGTGTGACTAATTTTTTTTATCATTGTAGTAGCAACAACACGGTAATTTAAATTCATAAATGTGGGTTCAATAGAGACAGATCATGTTTTACCTAAAACATGTCAAATCACTAGGAGCTTACTAAGTGATGAAAACAGTATTAAGAGGGAGGGTTTTTTGCTTTCCCTTTGGAACTGGCTGGTGTTGGTAGTGGTGTCATATCCATGGAAAAGGAGGAGGTCAGATTTCCAGTAGCCAACTCTTCTCTCACATAGTGAGTACCAGCCTTACCTTACAGATCCCTCAGAGCCTAAAGTATTTTGACATACTGATCTAGATAAAAGAAATTTGGCATTTGTAAGTATATTTTTCCTCCCCTTTTCCCTTTTTCTTCCTTTCTTTTTCCCAATTTCTTTCCTCCTTTATTTGATTGTAAAATTCACTCTTAGCATTCACCACTAAGTCCATTGCATTTCTTGTCTTTTTCAAGATGCATGGCATGGGGAAGTCTTACAGTCTGCATAAAAGGAAAATTTCAGAACTTTTAATAATGAATTTTTAAGCAGACTGAAGCCAGTCTATTTCAATCTGTATATACAAATTGATTATTTTCAGAGACATTAAGTAGGAAAGAGGAACAATGAAAGTCCAGGTCACAAAATTAATTTAATGAGGTTGCATGTTTTCCTGTTTCAAGCCAGAAATGCTTAATCTCTCTCACATTTCTCTTCCAGCGTACTTGGAAAGTGTCCTATTGCATTTATCAATATATACTGTCACATTCTGTAAGTGCCAGACAACAGGTTAAGTATTTTTTTAGCTTAATTGCTCATTTTCATCTTTTTAGTTTCTCTTCTACTTTTTCCATCAGTCTGTAATTTCAGATCTTCATATACTCTGGGAAAAGTCAAATTATATCTTTTAATACAGCTTTCTAAGCATTTTAATGTAAAATAAGAATATACCATTTTACCTTGTGCTCTTCCATTTTGGCTCTGTAATACCTTTCAAATTTTCTTTCTCAGTTCAGTTGTAGCTAGGAAGCAATTGAAACAACAGAGCATTAATAACAACATAGTGTTTTTTCATTAATACATTGTGAACATGGTGCAATTTGCTTTCAATAAAACAGTTTTACAGTAAGGCTGTCTGCTAATAGTGCTGCAACTCTTTTCTAGGTCTGTACGGGGAGTTTGATGGCAGAACTCAAAGAAACAGAATAAAATGTTATGGGTAGTCACTCCTGATTAGAATTATCATCCTGGAGAGTAAGACTTAAAATCCTCAAATGCTAAATATTATAGCAAATTCCGTCATTTGTTGTAATGTTTTATTACTGCTATTCCTTTACATATGCCTTGTTATGTGTTTAAAATACCCGTAGGTATAATTTTGGGGAAACATCTCAATGAGAAACCTTGAGCATAAAGGGATACTGAGACATTGAGGTATCTGCATTTTATCTCCCTGAACTCATGCCAGTAATTATTAGGCAGTAATTAAGGGTGTTCTTCCTTCATTCTTCTGTAGAGACAGGTCAGCTGGAGGGCCAGATTAAGCTAAAATTTCACCTGAAGAACCTCAGTATGGCACAAACTGCTGTTTGAGGTGTTTCCCTTTTCCTTTCTTGCTCCTCTGGAGTATGGGAATTTCTCCTCTCTGCCTATGAGAGGTGTGGGAATAACCCCATCCGTCCCTGCTCACACCTGATTGTACCCCCAGCACCTGAAAAGAAGGAGTCCTGCTTTCAGAGAATTTCAGGAGTTGCGACTCACTTTCAACCCCTCTTGTCGCTGTGGAGAACAGCAGCAGCTACACAGGTAGCATTACCAGCCCTGCTTTGGGTCTATGATTGACTCAAATTACTTGTGACCAATTCTATTTGACTCTTAGACAGGTGCCAAAAAATATCAACATGCCATTAGGTATCACAATAACAATAATGTCTTAGGCAAGGCATGAGTGACATTTTGGAGAGCACTTTGAGGAGGCAGAGAAGCAGCTCCCAGGTTGTATTGTTATCTGTTATTAATAATATGCCACTTTGGAGAGAGGAATATTAATTGCCGTAGCACTATGTGTAGGAAAAATTTCAAAAACACCCCACGAGCAAAGAAGGTCACTGAGGACTGGCCAACTGCCACCTGTGTTCCTTTCAAAATACACTTTTCCATGCTAAATGTGTATAATTGCACGTAGCAACCATGAGAGTAGCTTTTCAGTTTTGAAAGTACCACGTCAGTGTGGCTTTATTTCGCTTTTATCACAGCCGCTCGTGATGAGACAGGAGAAGAGGAGGAGAAAATTTGTGTCAAAGGTGGAGAGTTGAAAGCTAACCAGAAGTGAAGTCTGAGGAGAGAGGAAAAACAAAGAGGAGGCTGCTTGCTTCAATGAAGAATGCACCCAGACATAAAGGCGACTGTGGATAAAAGGGGAAGAAAGGAGCAGGAAGATGGGTGGTGCAGCCACCTCGGAAAGCAAAGCTGAGCCAAGGCAATGAGGAACCAAAACGCTGACAGTGCAGGCAATAAATCAGATACGGGAAAAACATAAAGGTATTTCTGCAGAAGGATTTTTGTTCTTCATCTTGACAACATTCACGGTCTGCTCCGATGCCAATTTTGCACTTACACCTGCTCTGCGAGCAGGTCTTAGACACATCAAATATATTATATGTAGAACTGTTTTAAATGAAAAGCAGCTCCCAACAGCAGAAAGGCAGTTACTCCTCTGACAGTAACCAACAGCGTCAGCGCTGTTTTACACCTCCACACGAATAGCAGCTAACGAGAAAACACTTGAGGAAGTGGCTTAACTATGTCACCTTGCACATTCCTCCCAAACTGCTCACCTCAAAAATCGATGTTTTTTTATTGATACCATTATCCGTAAGGCAGGTTATTAGCTGGTAGTCATATAGCCTTTCCCCTGACCTTGATTGTCAGTACAATTTAAAAAAAATCAAAAGAGCAGCTCATATTGGATTTTCTTTTTGCTCAAGTCCAAACTGTGGTTTGGAAGAATGCTGTTCTCTATTCCTTCATTCAAGTAACATATTTTACAAGATGAAATCGTCTTTTTGACTTTTAATTCCCATCTCCTGCTTTTGTTTGTGAAACTTAAAGTTCTTTCCTGATTTGAGGGGCGTCAATTCTGTGACATTTCTGGCTACTTTGCATGCTGGACCCAAACCTCAGTATCTTTCAATTAAATGCTACCAGCTAAATCAGCAACAGTTAAACCAGGGAAATGGAACATACTTGCTGAATGCACCTGCATTTCACTGAATTTCACTGAATTTTTAGAGTTGGAAGGGACCACAGAGATCATCTAGTCCAACTCCCCTGCTGAAGCAGGATTGCCTAGAGCATTTGTTCCTCTTCTTCTCGTGTTCACTACAGACAATGGTCTTTCTTTCTCATCTGATACAATTTCTCTTATTCATGCAAAGGGAGCTCAGAGTGCAATCTAGTTTGGCAATCTTTAAGTTACATTAATGATAATTAATATAATAATATATATAATATCACTTATTATGATATATCATAGCTCACTTGCACAAATCAACTACAAATTATAACAAAAATGCTATGCATCATCCTGTCACCAAGAATATCTACAGTGAGGATTCTTAAATTATGCCACAAAGCCTTTCCTCACTTGTGGATTTTCAATAACAAAAAAAACCCAGTTATGTATGATTTTTTCCAGAAATTAATATTGGGTTTTCAGTTACTTTCAGGTCCCAGCAAACCTACTTCTTATTTAATGGACAGAAATTTTTCTCAAGAGTCAAACTGTTTTGGGTCATATGCAGATTATCTTCAATCAAATCCTTTGGCTCCTTTTTCAACAAAAATGATGAATGTAAAGATGGATGAGGAAGCAAGGACTGAGGTCAGTGGGCTGGACCAAAGGAGTCAGGGAACTTGTTTCAGAATTTAGAAAGAACTGACTCATGAAACTGGAGCTGTCTCTCAGAGCAAGAACTCTCAACATCTACCTCTGGCTTACACAGCTATAGTCTAAAGGGTTTCACATCAGTAGTACGAGAGGCTTTAGAGAATTTCTGAAGGAAAGAATTAATCAACAACACGGAACTAAGTAGACTGAGTCCTACGTGCGTTCACTAAAGATGGAGCACACCTGCCTGACCTGCATCTTTTTTCAGAGTAAATGATAGATTTACTTTCTCAGTACAAGAAATAAAGTAGCTATAATCTGGGCAAGTCACCAAAGTGGTGTGTGACCTGTGGAGAAGGGGACAACAAATCTATTCCGGTAGCCTAATAATAATATATTTATCGATGTACAAAAATTCTGATCCACCTTTCAGAAAAATGTATTCGGATTCTCTGTCACTTCAAGAATTGGATGAGATAGTCCTTGGGCAGTCTGGTTTACTGAGGAGGAAGAGGAGAAAGACTTGGAAGAGCTTGGCTAGGCAGGCTAACAAAATGAGGGTTCCAAAAAGTAAGCCTTGTTTTGGTGGGTTTATTTTGAGCCAGTTGGTTCACAAGTTCTGTTTGCCGAGTGGACATCTGCAGAAGACAGCTATATGGGCACAAGAAGAAGCTCAGCAAGAGGGTGGAAGAGTCTATTGAAAGAGGCAGTCCGGGACTTCTCTTTTTGCTTGCCATGTTTGCTCATGGTGTTCAGAGTATTCATTGAACTGTAACACTAGGGTGTGTATTTTCAGCTCGGTTGACCTGGGTAGCACAGCCTCAAATACAGAAGAGTGTCACTAATTTCCAGTAACCAGAAGTCTTTGTATATCACCAAATTATGAGGAGAACAGGGAACACAACTTCACTACGTGTATGTCTTGTTATTTATTTATCACTTATAGCCACCTTTGAGAAAGGCATGAGGTGGTTTTGGGTTTTTTCCCTTTAATCACCTGGATGAAGTCTTATTATTCAATGTTTAGGCCACTTTTGATTTCGATTTATCAATGGGTGAGATGCTTTGAAGAATTGTCCTCTGAGTCCAGCAGAGTGCCAGAGACCACCGCAGACTGGCTTCATCTTCACCCCCGCATCGGGTACCTGAGGGCAAGAACTAGCTGGGGACAACAGTCCCCCAGGGGGCCTTCCCCTCCTGACACTGAAAACCCCACCTCCAGGCCCCAAGGACCTTGGGGGCCCTCCAATGGACTTCTCTCATTGCCCCTGCACAGCAACAACCCGGAGGAGGCCTGGCCCTCTCCTCCCCTCTGCCCCTTTCCTCCCTTCTGCCCCTCTCTGCTCCTGTTGGCTGCTGGGAAGCGGTTGGAGGCTCATGAAGACTCCCCGTCCCTCCTGTGGCCACTGTGACATTGAGGGGAGCTCAGGCCTGGCAGGAGGAGGGGGATGGAGCCCAGGGCACAGGCGGGGAGCTGGAGGGCAGGCCCGCTGCCCCAGGGGCAACCTTGCTCTCTGGCAAGCAAAAGGGCCGCCCGGCATGGGGCCTGCAGGGCCTCACGGGCCACACTGCCGGACACAGAAATGTTTGTTGGTGACAATGGTCACCAGCCGGCTGTTGGGCAAGCTGGCACCCCTGTGGCTGACCCCCAGCTCGCTCAGCAGACAGAGATTCCTGCACTGACCCTGCTTGGGAGAGTAGGGGGCGGTGAAGGGAGGCCAGTACCCACATTGGGTAGGCCCAGCCAGAAGGGGCTCACTGGAAGCTCCGAGGATGCCCAAACACCACCAGAAACACCAGTGTGTACCGGGCTCTGCTGCTGCCCATCTTTCCCAACTCCAAGCCAGTGCAAGCTGCTGGCAAGGGAGGGCGAGGGATGGTGCTGCACAGGGTTTGGAAAGAACTCCATGGCAGCTCCCCTGGGGCTCCCGATGGAGCCCTGCTGCCTGGCACAGGGCCACTGTGCATCCCTGCGCACACAGTCATAAAGGCATTTCTATGTGCAATTGTTAATTTCTTGCTTGAGAGTCACTTAACTTGTGAATTTGACTGTTTTATCCATGCCAGTTCTCCTCATCATTGTAGCTTTTATGTACCTCATTAGCCCTTCACTTTAAAATCCACTCCAGACACTAAGGTGGGACCAAAGCTTCCTCCATTTTGATGTCTCCTGCTGTCCCTCTGCAGGGCGCTGCTCATGACTCCTTCCCCTGAAAGTCCCATTCTGCATGCTTTGCAGATCACCCGTGGGCCATTTGCAATATTATCTAATGAATTTTGCTTAATTTAGCAAATAATTCAAGAATGGTGTGGTTGCCTACAACAACTAGTGGTGTCCCTCATCATACAGTTCTTCAGCTGAGCACAATTAGCTCCAGGCAGGGAGGGAGAACAGGTGTAGATGGAGGTTGGGAACGTGCAAGGACCAGAGAGCAGGGCTGGTCTGAGGGTGTGTGCGTGTCCTGCTGAGGGGCAGAGCTCGGCTTGCTTTAATTGCAATTATTTTCTCTGGTTTAGCTATAGAAAAGCAACTTGTGTGCTGAGCTTTTCAGTTTGGTGAAGATGATTCTTCACTCGGCAAAAGCAAGACGTGTGTTTAAAGCAAAATGAAAGCGTGGTAACCTTTGTATACAGGAAAAGGTTGGAGTTATTTTTTATGTCAGATCTTTGGCAGCAGAGGCATGGCTTTCTCATGGAGGCCAGCTCTGTGTGTCTCTGTGTGTGTGTGTGCAATGCAGAGAGCACGGGAGCGGCGGGGCAGGGTGGTCACTGCACTCAAGAGAAGCTGTAAAACATTTGGTTCAGTCTCAGTAGGTAGCTGCAATAGCTGAGAAAATGAGAGGGAACTGAGACTATGAGAAGACAGATGTATCATCCTAAGTGTTTAATGAGCCGTCCACATAGCTCACAGTTTAAAGTGGTAAAATGAAGCCAGTCAAAATGTTTCCTCTGGATACAGCAGGACACAGAGGTGCTCACAGCAGACCTGATGGGTGTTTTCAAAAGGTGGGTTTGCGTTAGCTGGAATGGGTGCCCAGGGGCTGTACTGGGTTCCCATTGATGGCACCAGGGGTTCAGGGATGGGATCAAGTTGCCCAGCAAAGGCACTAGGTTGCCCAGAGCCTGCACTGAGTTTCCGAGGGGTGGCACTGGGTTACCCACTGAGGGCATTGAGTTCGTATGGTATTTTCTTGTCCAGGGGTGATCCCGGGTTGCCCATCAAGAGCACCAGCTTGCCCAATGGCTGCATCAGGTTGCCACGGCAGCTGCACAGAGTTGCCCAGGCCAAACCCAGTCACTGAGCACCCTGTGCCCGTGGCAACGCCGCCCTGGTTCTGTGTCACAGATGGCACTGGGGATGCTGCCACCAAAGCCGAGAGCACAGCAGTGAGTAGCAGCTCAAGCCTGAGCACCTGCAAGCCTCTGGAAGCTAAGGGTGAGTATGTACTTTAACTGGGAGGGGAGGACTAAAAAAGCAAGTATTTTGCCTAATCCTTCCCAAAATCTCCTGTCGTGTGTCCATGTTCAGGCATGGCAGAAAGTGTCACCCTGGGATGGCTTACTCCAGGGGGGTGCTGGGGCTTTTATTTCAGCTGGAACTGCAGGAAAAAGTAACAGATTTAAGGAAAATTAAGGTCTAGTATGTGTCATTCTCCTGAGCAGCCATGATTTAGTTTTCTCCGCATTTCAAGGCCTAATGCTAGATACTAACAACAAAGTCAAATCCTTTTCTATATGGACAGTCTAGGGATGCTGTCAGAAGAGATTTGCTTTCAAAAGTTTTAAGCCTGTACAGGCCATGTGTCCATCGCTACTTGTGTTACAAGTTGCATGTGTTGCTGTAACAGGTAAGGTAAGGGCAGGAGCTTACTGAGTGAGGTTGTCTTCTGTCTCCTCCTCTGTGCAGGACACATACCTGAATAGCAGTGTTGAAGAATGGAGCCTGTTGGTTCTCCCTTAACAGCAACATACACCCACCCACGGTCAACAACTACCAAGTTACTGCCTGCCATCAGTGCCATGGCTTCAAGCTATAAGGACCGTTTTCCTTACTACCCATTGCCTCAGAACTCCAGCCTCCCCTGGATGTCCAGCACCTACTATAAACCAGCTGCCATCAACCAAACTTTGGCTCCCTTTTCCAAAAGTTTCCAGGGGATGACTGCCAGCAAGAAGCTTCCTTTAGTTTCCAACAAACCAACCTTCATCACCCGGTACACCCCTGATGACTGGTACAGGTCCAACCTGAGCAACTACAAAGAGTCGGAGACTTACCAGCATGATGCGGAGTGTCTGCGAGTTGATACCTTCCACATGATTGAGGATAAACATCAGCAGATAGAGAAAACACAAGGAGAAAACACCAAAAGCGTGGGAATACGTGCCAATGATATTGGATTTTGGAAATCGGAGCTCTGCCTTGAACTGGATGATATGATCAGGGAGACCAACACCCTCACAGAAGTGAAGAAAAGACTGGAGAGAGCCTTGGCCGAGACAGAGCCCCTTCTCCAGGTAAGCACCCTGTCCAGTGGGCTGCAAGCTGTAGCCTACTGCTGAAACATCTGCAGCCACTCAAAAGTCTAATTAAGTTTCACTGCAGCTCCATAACATCTAGAAAGTTTTTTATGAAGAGACCATTAATTAAGCTAGTAATCAACAAATCACTTGCCATCTGCTGCATCCCCTATTGGCACATGCTGAGCCCATCAGAACCAAATATTTTTATAAGTGGTACATCCAAAATCCTGGTTGGGGAGACAAACGCCCGTGTCCTACTACAAGGCTGTGGCAAGGTCAGCATCAAGGCTGACACAGGTCCCTCAATTCAGCTGTGGTTGCATCAGGGACACATGTGCTCCCTCATGTTGATTTAATGCTGATGTTGCAGCTCAGCTCCTCATTGTCAGCTAAACCAGCTGCCCTGGGCACTTTTTTCTCCTGCTGTCATTTCTGTGCCTGCCTAGAATTTCTTTACTTCCATTCCTTGAGTTGGGGACCATCCCTACAGAGAACCTTGCCCCTGCAGCCAACAAATGATGACATGTCCCCAGCAGATCGCTCAGGAGTGCTTGCTTCAGCGGGAGAAGAGGATTGGCATCGACCTAGTCCATGACGACGTGGAGAAAGAGCTCTTTGCAGTAAGCTTGGCAGCTCAGATCATGTGTTAAAGCTAATTTTACCTAAACTGCCCTAAAGAGGCTTTTCAGCCTTGTTCCCCACCTGGCTCCTTAGTCCTGGTCAGGCGCTCAGCTCTTCAAACCCCCAAAACCTGCTGGGCCAGGGGACAGTGTTCCCCCACGCAGCAGGTGGCCCCTACAGTGTGGGTAAGACTGGCCCTTACAGAGGAAGGAATAGCTGAAGACCAGCTCTGTGTTTGTGTAGCATACTGGGGTCCTCTGTCCTTCCTGAAGGAGTCTGTGAGACTGTCCTGCTTTTTCGAACACTGCCAGAACAGGTTCTCTATGGATCTATGTCACATACATATGATCTATCTCTATAGCTATATCATA
Source organism: Limnodromus scolopaceus (assembly GCA_028565335.1). Lineage (NCBI taxonomy): Eukaryota > Metazoa > Chordata > Aves > Charadriiformes > Scolopacidae > Limnodromus > Limnodromus scolopaceus. Next base: position 62,424,463 of record JAOXNO010000013.1, on the reverse strand, counting down.
TACATATATCTCTCTGTACCTTGCACACACAGATATGGAGAAGGCAGTGTGTGCCCAGTAGCTTGCCTGGTTGTCTCAACTCTATTAGTTGGTCCGATAAAAGAGATTACATCTCCCCCCAGCTTTGCTTTGCTCAGAGCAGCGTGGCCGCAGTAGGACTGAGGCTGTGTGTGCTTAGGCAATGGATTTTGTAGAAACCTTAAGAATGGGCAGTCCTGCCTGCCTTTACACAGTCTGCTTTCAATTACAACTAAAAAGCTGAATGTTTCTTAGAAATTCAGAGTGGGGTTTTACACCAAAGTCAAGTCCAATTCCTTTTGTCCCGAATGGATGAGATTTCTCCTGTGGAGGAAAATATTTTGGGAGCAAAAAGGGCAGATGCTGATTTGGGGATGGAGGGCTGTAGTGCTGCTGGTGCAGGGAACGCCTCTGCCTGTTCAGACCAGGTCAGGATCTGTCCCTGTCCGTGCAGTGGAACTAACTGGCACTTGACACTGATGTCAAGAAGAAAAAATACTTAACAATCTACCTTGAAAGTGAATGCAAAGGCCATGGCTGTGGCCACAGCACCCTTCTCTCCCCTCCTGGTCACTGCGCTCTGGGTCAGCTGCCCAAATGAGTGCACTGGGGTTGGGGGGCACTTTCTCCACTCCCTACCTGTTTGCTTTGGGCGGGAAGACTGTCAGACAAGTTCTTGCTGTGTGGAGGGTTGGGAAGGTCTGAGGGGATGAGTGTGAGCAGTACAGCTGAGTATGGACACTGATGATGGGGTTTGTGTTTTGCCTTTGCCCAGGAAGTCGATGTCATCAGGTCGTGCCAGGAGAGGTTGCAGCAGTACCTGGATATGGCAAAAGCCCAGCTCGCGTAAGGAGAAGCTCCTTATCTCATGCCGCAGGGCTCATGTGCATTTACAGTTGTGATTTGAACCCCCAGCAGACCCTGACCTCTACCCACACCCCGCAGCTGTAAAACCCATGCAGGCTCCATGGGAAGCAGGCAGAGATGCTCATGGGAGGACAGAGCTGCCTGGGTGGGAGCTGTGGGGAAGCGGACTGGGGAGGAAGCTGTTCCACTTGTATTTCCCCACTGATGGCTATTGTTTGCATGTTGAAGGTCCAACAGGGTGGCCCAGCACGAGTTGGAGAGGGACCTGGCCAACAAGCAGGTGGCCCACCACATCGATGACAAGTGCTACCACCTGAGGAACACCTCAGATGGCATTGGCTACTACCAAGGGGTGGAGCGGGTCGATGCCACGTGAGTGCATGGCGGCACACCAGCACCAAACTGTCCCCAGGATGCACAGTGTCTCTTCCTGGCAGGGAGCTGCTTGTCCCCAGCCCACTGTAAAGGCACGTCCGTTGTGCCTGGAGGCACCAGCCTCAGAGTGACCATTTCTTTCCATCCATAATTATTGTTCTTATTATTTTCCTTTTCTGTTATTGTTCTATTAAACTGTCTATATCCACACACAAGATTTTTCCTTCCCTTTCCCCTCCTTTACACCTTCTTCTCTGTGCCCTTCTGGGAGGAAGGAGGAGAACTGTGTGAGTGGCTGCAGGGGCCTAGCTGCTGGCTGGGGTTAAATCATGACCTATGGTCAAATAAAAAGCGTAGATTTAAGTACATTTAATCCAAGCTGCTCCCTGGCTGGGTCCGTGCCTGCCCATGTCCAGCTTCAGCAGCATGGGCTTACCAGGGGCCTCTCCTTCCTCCTTCCCTCCAGGATCTCGGTGCCAGAATCGTGGGCCAAGTTCACGGACGACAACATCCTCCGCTCCCAGAGCGAACGGGCAGCCTCCGCCAAGCTGCGGGACAGCAGCGAGAACCTGCTGGTGGTGACAGCCAACGAGATGCGGTGCCAGTTCAGCAGGGTGAACGTCGCCTTCAGCAACCGCATCGCTGAGACAGCCGATGCCAAGAGCAAGATTCAGACCCACCTGGCCAAGGTAGCCCTTTTGTTGCGACACTGTCACTTCCCAGGGACACCTCCAAAGCAGAACCCTCCACACAGACCTGGCCCAAGCAGGGTAACAGTCACTGCAAGAAGCTGTTTATAGTATCATTTTCTGTTTGAAACTCCAAGTCATGGGGACTTTCTTCTTGGAGCAGGAGGAGTTGGCACTGTAATTTCATCTCAAGGGGTCCTGTCTTTTGCTAGTGCGTCCTAGCTGACAGCCTGGGAGCACAGGGATTTCCAGCAGAAAATGCCAATGCTGATTGCCTCTCCTAGGAGTTATTCCAGAAGCGCTGACTGCCCTGCAGAAAGTCTTTGCTTGGCCTCTGCTTGGGGTTTCACAGGCTTGCTTCTCCTCCAAGGACAAGTTTTCAGTCTCAGTGCTGTGTGGTTGCTGCATGGGTATCCGTGTGTTTGCTCTGCCAAGCAGAGGAAGTGGAGATCAGTGATGGGCACCTGGCTCAGACTGGTAGGTCCGAGAGATAAGAAATAATATTGATTATCTGAGGGGAGACTGTGCTTGCAGCATTGCGGGCTGATTCCACATCCTTCAGTGAGGATCCATGAAAAACCTTCCCTCTCTTAGTTGCTATTGATGGATGATGCTGCAAGCAATATCTTCGGGAAGCTGGTAATTCAATATGTCCATCGCTGCTCCAAAGCCTCCTCTGATGTGACAGCAACAGCAAAGACAGGCTTTCCCCTGAAGAGAAATTGCTGCTGGATCTGGACCTCGATATGTGGCAGAGTGACAGTGGTCTGAGCCCAGGGCCTGCTTATTGACCTTTTTTATTCTGCAGATGGACAAGAGAAAAGGGAAATTACGTTGTCACTTGAGAACGTATTTTTCATTTATGCATGTGTTTCTTTTTTACAACAGACACTGCAGGAAATCTTCCAGATGGAGATGAACATAGAAGCCATTCAAAAAGCCATGAGGAACCAAGGGCCTCCATTCAAAGTGGCTCAGACCCGGCTGGATGAGCGCACACGGAGACCAAACATGGAGCTGTGCCGGGACACTGCCCAGTTCCGGTAAGGCAGGAGCAAGGGGCCGGCAGGGTCCTTGAGGAGTTGTGAGTGGTAGCACTCAGGAGCATCACTGGATGACAAAATTAATCATGGGTTTTTTTCCTGACTAGTCCTTCCATAAGTGCACTGCTCTAATCAAAAGCAATGAGCAGCCTTTGTGTACTGGGAAAGCTCTGTACCCACAAAGGAGGCTGTACACCGTGGCCAGGTACAGCCCGATGCCACCCCATGAGAAGCTGGATTTTTGCCACTTGGATAAACCTCCTTTTCTCTCCTGCCTGTTTCCCAGAGGTTGGATGTGCTCAGTTTTGAAGGACAAGCCTTTTACTTTCCAACAGGTTCGTGCTGAGAGCACTTGGGTCCTTCTTTTTGGAGAACTGCAAGAAAGGATGCACTCTATGGAGAAGCAGTAGGGGCTGTCCTCACCTCCCCTGGGGACACTGGAAACCCTTCCAAGGACGTAGTGAGCTCTGTGGGTTTGCATCCTGAGGGGCTGTGGAGGAGCAGGCTGCCTTGAGTGCCCAGCAGCACCCTCTGTGAGGCACCCCAAAATTCACACCTACTCCTGGGTGCCCACTGTGCAAGACTCCAGGTGAAGCCTTTTAAAAGCAATTGAAACCCAGCCCCAGAGCCTGTTTAGCATCTCGCATACCATTGTTTTTTCCATCCTCCACTTGTTTCACATTCAATTTTCACCTCTCCTGGTTGTCCTCTTTTGCTGTATGCGCATCTGTGGGTGTGGGGAGGACTCCTGCACAGGGAAATCCAGGAGTGGGAACTGAAAAACCCACAAAACCAAACAGGAACAGGAAACCAAGCTGCTCATCCCTCTTCTTGGTGGCACAAGCTGCTCTGGGAGACATGCCTGCACACTGCCAAAGCTTTCAAGCAGACATAACCATGCCTCCCTGCTGAGGTCCACAAGAGTTCTGCCCTCAGCTTTCCCATGCGTCTTTCAGAAACAGGGAGTCCGAGTTAGTCTGAGCACGCTGAAGTGGGTAATACTATGCCCAAGGGGTCCACCAGCAATGCCAGGCTTTAACAATGCTTTTGACGCTGTTTCCCATAGCATTCTTCTGGAGAAACTGGCTGCTCCTGGCTTCAAAATGCGTACACTTCTCTGGGTTATGAACTGGTTAGATAGCCAGGCCCAAAGAGTTGTGGTGAATGGTGTTAAATCCAGTTGGTGGCTGGTCAGATGTAGTGTTCCCCAGGGCTCAGTAGTGGGGCCAGTTCTGTTTAATATCTTTGTCGGTGATCTGGACGAGGGGATTTAGTATACCCTCAGGAATTTTGCAGATGACACCAGGTTGGGTGGGAGTGTTGATCTGCCTGAGGCAGGATGGCTCTACAGAGGGTTGTCGACAGGCTGGATCGATGGGCCAAGGCCGATGGTATGAAGTTCAACAAGGCCAAGTGTGCCCAGGTGGCCAAGAAGATCAATAGCATCCTGGCTCAAATTAGAAAAAGCGTGGCCAGCAGGACTAGGGAAGTGATTGTCCCCCTGTACTCGGCCCTGGTGAGGCTGCATCTTGAGTACTGTGTTTGGTTTTGCGCCCCTCACTACAAGAAAGACATTGAGGTGCTGGAGCATGTTCAGAGAAGGGCAATGAAGCTGGTGAGGGGTCTGGAGACCAAGACTTATGAGGAGCAGCTGAGGGAACTGGAGTTGTTTTGGCTGGAGAAAAGGAGGCTGAGGGGAGACCTTATCATTTTCTACAACTACCTGAAAGGAGGGTGTAGCAAGGTGAGTATTGGTCTCTTCTCCCAAATGACAAGCAATAGGACGAGAGGAAATGGCCTCAAGTTGCACCAGGGGAGATTTAGATGGGATATTAGGGAAAAATTCTTCACCAAAAGGGTTATCAAACGTTGGAACAGGCTGCCTGGGGAAGTGGTTAAGTCACCATCCCTGGAGGTATTTAAGAGACAGGTAGATGTAGTGCTGAGGACATGGTTTAGTGGTAACTTGGCAGTGCTAGGGTAATGGTTGGACTTGATGATCTTAAAGGTCTTTTTCAACCAATACGATTCTGTGATTCTATGATAGAAACTATTCCTGTGTGGAACTGGTAACAAGGGTTCCTTGCTGTTTTCCAGCCTTGTCAACGAGGTCCATGAAATCGATGAGACGGTCCAGATCCTTGAGCAGCGGTTGAGAGCCACTGAAGAAAACCTGCAAATGCTGTTTCATGCCAAGTCGATCTTGCAGTATGAGCTGGCCATCAAAGCCAATTCGCTTCTCATCGACCAGGAGAAGTGCATGGGGATGCGCAAGACCTTTCCCAGCATTGCGCGGCTGCTGGGTTCTGTTTAGGCTGGGCTCAGCAGAACTCACATTCTCTGTTGCAGGAAGGATTCCCAGTTTTGCTAAGATGCTTTGAAAATACGCAATGAGAGTTTCACTTTCTGATGAAACCATGAGTAGAAATTAAATGATCACTTTGTGTGTTACATGGTCTACCAGGAATTTGTTTTTCATTTCGTTTTTCACTTTCCACTGCTCTTTCACAGTGTGCCAGACAGTAGCTGAAAATATCCTGTATGCAACTAAGAGTAAATTCACCCAAGGGCATTCATTCCTACCCTGTCACTCTGTGATTTTAGGAGAAAAACTGTCCTGTCTTTCTCCTTTTGAGTCTGTCTGATGTGGAAAAAGTGTAGGGTGAAGCCATGCTGACTGGAATCCCCTTTCTTCTATAGCATTCAGTGTGTATCATTATCATTGGTGAAATAGAAGCAGTGCTAAATTGTCATATTTAGTTACAGGTCATAACATGGGATGAACATCTTCTTTCCCAACATGGAAAATCATGATAATGTGTTAATCTAAACTATTCCCCCTTAAAAAAAAAAGTACCAACTATCTTTGTTTAAACAAAGTGCATTCTCTTTCACCGCAAATCTGATAAAATGTTTTTTTATTAGGTATTCATAGTTCTCTCAGGCTTCTGTTAAACCTCTATGGAAGAGCTGGAGGAACAGAACGTAATGTTTAAGATGAGCACAGAGGTTTTAATACTTTTTAATATCTCCTCAGTGCTAGTAAATAGTATTGCATGTGCTTTCAGAAGGCCATTAATAAAGTGTTTTAATACAAATGGTTTTAGTTTCATTTAAAATGAATTTAGAAACTGTGAATAGGTAGTAAATTGTCAGGTACAAACTGAATGTTAGCAGCAAAGTCGCGATAAGGGTTATTTGCTTCTTTAATGGTTAAACAGAGAAAATTATCTATAAAAAAGCACAACTAGGCTTGAAAGCAAACAGCATCTCTAAATACATGAAATACTGTGTGACTGCTGCCATCTTCTGGGGCGTGCAACGAAGGCATGTTGGTACTGCACAATGAAATACTTGCAAGAGCAAAAGTGGTTTAGCTTTTTAGATATAGAATCATCAGAAATTCTTAAGGGCTGGCTTAGTTGCCCACAGTTTCTTGTACATACTGTATTTCAGCTCCTCACTTCTAAAAACAGGTTTACACCACAAGTGCAGCATATTTGACTTCTAAAAACTAGGTTAACATAATTTTATAAGTGCAGCAAAATTATACTTTTACAATTTAAGCTGTAGGGAAGATGCTTATAACCACTTGTTGCATTCTACTTCTGGGCTGTTTCTCAGAGTAATTGCACTGGAATAGTGTAATTTTTTCATTTATATCATATTGATTGAAGTGGCTTGTCATGATTTACGATTAGGGCTTACTGAAGTACTCTGATAATAAAAACGTATAATTCAGTAGATGTATGTGAGTGTGATGTATTTTGTAGTAACTTTATTGCATATTTCAGGTGCTTTCTGCTTTGTGAAGGGCTTCAAGCAGTGAGACAGGTTGATTCATTTTTTTTAAAACTCACTGTGTGTTCCATGTGCTTGTTTATCCTGTAAATCAGTTGCGAAGGGAAAAGTATATATGAATTCGATACCCAGCACCTAAACTGTGGCTGCTTTTGTCATGACTGACAACAAATAATTGTTGGCTGTCTCAGGTGAGCATAATTCGTTACCAGGAGGCAAGTATGAAGAAGTTGCCTAGCACTAGGCTTCTCAGGGACAGGTTAGGTTTTAGGACCACAGAAAATAAACACAATTATTCCCGAGTGCTATAACACTCACTTTAAAAAACGAACTACAAGCCCTGCCTAACCTAAAGGTCTTGCACAGTCACCTACTAGAATAGGTTGTTTAACGCATACACCTGGTATTGAAGGAGTACAACGCTTCTGCCTGCTCTCTTAAATATTATCCTGTGACATAGGTAAGCCTGGGATGTCTTCATCAGTTTTACCAGTTTCTCCCCATTCTCTCTCCACTTCAGGTTGGATGTCTCCCAGCCAGAAAGTTTGATTGCCTCCTGAGCTTCTTTTATGAGACAAGGCAAGCAAATACAAAATACTACCTGTTCAAAAAATCTGCCCGTCGGGCTTGTGTGTTAAGAGAAAAACTGCAGCTGTCTGGCCACAGCACAGCGAGATATATGAGATCTCAGGTGACCTTTGGGACAGAGCTACCAAATGCATGTCATGCAAGTTGTATAATGCTTGGCACCCTGCCTTGGGTTTATCTTTACGGTTAATACCAGCCATCAATCTTGCTGCTCCTGAGGCTGACTGTTCCTAGAGGAAACTACTTCTGCCGTCTCAGTCGTAAAAGATGATTTTAAGGCTAGGAGCCTGTTGGGTCAGCTGAAATAACCCCAGGTCTTGAAAAAGTCCCCCATGCTCAGGTGAGACAGCAGAGGAAAGCTGTTACAGAGTCTGAAGCTAATCTGGGGGTGATTTTGTGATAACTAGTCAGTGAAATACACCACATTGTACTAACAATAATAAAAAAAAAACCCAAAAAGCCAAACAAAAATAAACCTGGATCAAGGTTTGTGCAGCATTTAACTGTTAGTAAGACCCCATTCTGTTAAAAGTCCCCATACATTTCTTTATAGTACCAGCTAAAATGAGCTACAACCTGGCAGTTCTGAGTGAGGTGGTTTATTAGTTATGTGATACAGTTTCTATAGTATAGAACTGTTATTTGTGACATCCCAGAGCTATGCCATGCTTTGATGAAAATAACATAAATTTTTATCACTATAAAAATCCGCAGGAAACAAAATCAGTCTTCTGTGCTTGTTCTCTGGGCACACAGGTTGATACAAAATTTCATTAATATTTATAGTTCTGCATTTACACTGCTTGTTCTGTTTTTAACTATGTGGGACTGGTTTGAATTAACATGAGAACTTTGACAAAAAGAAAAAGTGCCTGTTGGTTTTTACCTGAAGCACTATTTTTGCTGTAGTGAACAGTATTTTGCACAACATTGTTTCCATGTAGAAATTGTTTCCAGGCTGTGGGGTCTCAGCCCTTGCTGCCCAATGGGGAGCCTCATTGTTGCTGGACGATACCACACAACCAAGATGGGACATGTTCAGGAAGGGTTGCAAGGTCTCCTCTTGGTTTACTTGCTTGAATAGGAGAAAAAAAAAAACACATGGGGAAAATGGTTTGGGTTTTTTTTTCAGATTTGGATATCTGATGAGTTCCAAACAAGGTATTTGTTTTGAACAAGGTATTTTGAAATAAGCAAAACACTCCGTTTAAGAAATGTGGTGTGCTGTAACTAAAGTTCTTTTTTTTTGTTTTTGACAAATTAAACATAAACTTTTATTTGATTTTAATGTAGGCATTTTTGAAAAAAGTGAAGGAAATTCTGACAACATTGATTTTGATATTTATAAAATAGACTATAATGAAACATTACATTTTTAAGTCATTCTAAATATAATCAAAGTATAAATGTATTGTCCTTTAGGTTATGTGATCCCATCACTAGGAGTACAGCCCTGGAGCACCTTTTGGACTAAGGAGGTTGCTGCCTAGAGAAATGGGACGCGTTTTGGGATGGAAGGCAAAACCAGTTTGGGATTGCACAGGATTTATTATGGGATGATTAGGGGAGAAACTAAAGGTGACGAAAGTGAGAGATTTAGATGATTAGGAGGGGAACAAGTGTGAGGAAACAAGCGATAAAGGAGTAAAAAGGCTGGTTGCGTGTATGCTTGTCTGGCCGTGCCCTGTGCCTGATACAGTCTCTCCTGCCTTCTTATTAAATCCTTAACACTTTTACTGGATGAGGGACTCTCCCTTCCGTCTCAGGGAGATGGGGAGCCTGGGTGACAGTGACTGGAATCAGACCACAGGACAGAGTTGCCCCTGTGCCTGGGTACCAGCCACTGGAGAGACCACAGTGACTGAAGTAAAAGTGCCAGTCCCTGGAGCAGGATGATGAGCCACAAGGGTTTGTGTTGCCTGGTGCCAGCAGCTGGAGGGAGCATGGATATCCAAGTGAGTGTGTGAGCACTAGCATAGATCAAGGGTGACCTGCCAGGGAGTAGGTGAAATGGCCTGGGAGCTGTGGGTGTCTTTAAAGGTGATACCACAGTGGAGTGGGCTACTGGGCACCAGAAGAGTCCCAGCCAGCTCCTGGAGAGACTGTAGGGTCTGCAGGACCATAATGCATGTGTGTGGCTACTGGACCAGGGCAGTCCTGGACAGCTCTGGGTCTGCACATGTGCACGCGTGCATGCTGGTGAAATGGTCTGTACCAGCAACTGGAGCGTGGCTGTGGCCTTAGGGTGTCCTGGGTCCAGGTGCCAGCAAGGGGGGGATACTGGGATCTGAGCACTAGCTACTGGGCAGACTGAGGATCTCAGCCCAGCTGCTGGGAAGAACCACCTTGCAGGCATCGGTGCACCACCAGTACCACCTGCCGACCTCTGCTCATCACCTGGTGCTTCTCCTTCACTGCTCTTTTGAACTCGTGATGCTAAAAAGCAGTGATCTGTTTAAAGCGCTGATGGGTTAGCAGATCAGTTAAAAAAATCAAGGTTCTGCAGTTTTCATGGTCTTGGGAGAAACTGAAGCCTTGCAGCTCTTTTCCCACTAGAGGTCTCTATGGATAAGAGTGAGGCATTTCTGAAAATAACTTTGACACTGACAACGGCTGCTGCTGTTTCCGTTTGTACACGTACAACTGCATGCAAGACAGTTGCTGTACTACTGCTTTATAATCATAATGTAAGTAGATCCAATTCCCCTAATATTGATAGGTATTCATTTTTAAATGGGACTTGTTGCTTTTTGTGATACTGCACCAGGTGAGAATCTTAGCTGGTATCTTCAGTTAAAAGGACTAATTCCAGTTTCATGACTATGTGAAAAACAGAAGGACCAAAAAACAGCCGCTCTTAAAAATTAACAGTGAGACATATTTGGTTTCCTAAGGACATTCACTCTAAGAACAAATAATTTACTGTTAATAGATCCTGATTCCACTACTTTTTAATTCTGTTAATTTTAGCAAAGTTACTGGTGACTTCAACTGGATTTACCGGGGGGTGTCTTCCCTTTCTCAGACCTGTGTAACTGCATTTATTTGTGTGATGTCTCCAACATTGCTAGCCATGTGTGACAAGTACCTGATGTTATATACATTCTAACTCAATTCACATTTATTTAGATAATTAAGCCTGCTTTGCTTAAAAAAGCATCATAAGGTGAAGTGTGGGCACAAACAGCAATGGACTCCTGTATACTTCAGGAAGATGGAATAACGTTTCTCTGCAGAACTGAAATTTAGATTTCCTCTTTATTACTGTGTGCAAATATTCTATTTCTGTTTTAATTTCCAGAACCTTACCAGATTTTCTAGTCTGTCTCTCAAATGCAGGATTGCCAAGTAAGCACCAGAAACGAGCATGTCCCACATCAATGGGACAGAGCGGTGACCTAAGCATATAACAGAGGGAAAAGTACTAGATCAATATTTCTGAGGGATAAGTAATTTGCAAAAGCCCCTTGGGTATGCTTTAAACTGGAAGGCTGCTGCACTGACCTGGCACACAACTAACAGCTGGGTGCCTCTGAACAACCCCCTGCTGTGTCTGTTCTGCCTCGGTTTCCACTGGAAGAAAGGTTGGATGTGTAGGCTGAGGACAGATGGACCTTGCAAGCCCTGAGGGAGGCCATGGAGCACATCCCGTGATCAGGTTTGATGTAGCTTTGACACTTCTGAGGCAACTGCAGAGAAGACATGAAAAAAAAATCCTTTCTAATACAGCATCAATCTAATTAATGTTGTGGAGGATTTGGGTAGTGAGTAAAGAGGTTAGATACAGGGACACAGCCTCCCGTGGAGTTTGTGATTGCAGAACAGCTCAGAAAGGAAAAAGTCCTCACTTTCAGATACTTTCAGCAAACCTCAAGAGCTGGTACTTTGTGAGCAGGGTCTTTTGGAGGAGAGGACGTGACCAGAATACGGTGATACAAGTCCTGGGGTTGCAGGGTTTCTGAGAACATACTGCAAATGAGCGATGTTGGTCTACCCCAGTGAAGAATAAAGAAAAATTCTTTTTCAGATGGTAAGACTTCTCTGCTGCCTCTGGTCCAGAACTTGCAGATTCAGGTTTCCTATTAGTAGGATATTTTGAATTACTATGAAGCACTTATTCTACTCTGACATTTGATGTTTTCAAGTTGCTCAATGACTACTGGCATCCCTTTTTTTGTACAGTTTTGTACAGAAGAAATCCATCATGCTTTACTTGCCATACATAGAAGTGTATGACATGCTTCATTTCTGTAGCTGCAGAAGTCTAAATGCCTAAATACTACTTCTAAGTTCTGGAAATTAAAGGTATAATTTGCTCTCGATAGAGTTGAGAAATGTAAGTTGTGTCTTGTGCCACAAAGGGTTGCAGGTTGCAGAGGAACTCATCCTGCCTGTAAGATTTGTGTAAGCTCATATTGTCCCTCAGGGTGTCTGCTGGGCTAAGAGAGCTCTGAGGAATATGCAGATGTAGGGACCTGGATGATTCTGGTCATCTCCTTCATCCCCAGAATAGTCTAACCAGCAAAAGTCTAGGCTTAAGGCTGGGAATTTATCAAAATTTGCATGAGGTGTGTTCCTTCAATTTCATTTTAAAATTAAATTATATTTTTGAGTATTTTAGGGTTATTATCAAAGTGAAATCTGAGCATTTCTTATTGACAGTACATTTATTCATAGATTGCATGAAAGGATAAAAGGCTGAGGATTGCTGTCCTCAAAGTCAAATTGAGACATGCTGAATTTAATGTTATTGCAAAGATAATGAAAAGTTCTTGTTAAATGATGGTGTATTTTATACCCTGATTCAGCAAGATTCTAACTAAAAGAAGTTGCCTTGTTCCATTTGATACCCACAGCTTTAAAGTTAAATATGGTTTAAATAATGTTCTGAAATACAGCTACCGAGCTGCATCTGTGCACCTGAAAAGCATTTAGCCATTTTTTGCAAATAATAGGAAATTGCTTTGAAGATATAGAAGTTGTGTTACATTGCTGTGTCGGCTAATTTTGAAATATCTTATTTAGAAAGAATTATGCAATATGATGGAGAGAAAGAATCCTCCTGTACCAATATGCAGCGTTTCTCCATTTTAAATATGTATATTCATATTACCCTTTATATATGTATGCACCACATCTTTCTTCTCATTAATGAAGTTTGACAATTTGTGACAGGACAGAAAGGGAATTCATTATATTTAGTAATAGAAAACCCATTTCTCATTTTTCTAGCGCCAAGCAGCTGCAATGAAATTGCCTAAACCACTATATCACAATTCCCCACCTTTGTGGTTCTTAAGGTCACCCTCAAGGGTCTTCAATTTCCTTATGTTCACAGCTTGGCATCTGGTAATTTTCAGAATCAGGAAATATAAGGAAGCTATATGTTTTTATTCTAAGAAGGATTTTTTTTTTATTTGAGAAGAAATAAATCTGTCAGGTTGAAAATATTAAAAATCAGAAGCTTGACTGTAATAATCACAGCAATGTCAATGCCAATTTTGTTTACAAAACTTTGGAATGAAAATTTTTTGCATGACAAAGAAACTTCCCTTCTCCCTGAGAGAAATTGTCAATGTGTAAGGGAAACGGAATTTTTATTTCAATAATCAATGGTGTTTAAGAATAATTTATGGTAATAAGACTGAAAGGCACCCAGCATTACTATTCCTTAAAAAGTTGCTCAGTATTCTTGCTGCTGCCAACTTCAGTGGACTGTGTCAGCAAAATGAAACAATTTTAGTCTTTTAGACTAAATTTAGAGTAATTTTCTTTACATATAAAATGATCAAATGCTTCGTGTACCAGTATTAATTATTGAGGAAATGCAACAATAGGCAATAGTATGAAATTCAATTGATTTCCTTAAGTATGTCTTTTTCATAAAAAAAACTGGTTACTGTTTTTTTCATAAAAAAAACTGGTTACTGGTAAAAAAATTTCTTACTGGTTAATAAATTCCAGTAGTATAAATGGAGAAAAAATATTGCTTTGGGCTCTGCAGTGGGACAAAAGAAGGGTATCCTTTTTATCTGACTTTATTTCTACTGAAGATATATTTCCTAATTCTTTTAGTGTATGACTTAGAATAAAATACAATGGATATTTCTGTCCAGTTAAATTTTTGCTATTTGCGGAAATAGAAGATATTCTGAATATGAAGACAGTAATTAAAAGCAGTAAAAAATTTGATAAATAACATGTTGAAAAGCAAACTACTTTGTAAAAGTAAATAGAAGGTAGATTCTTGCTTTGATATGACTTTTTATTTCTTCTGATATTATCCATGAATATCTCGGTTTACAAAGTTCATATAGTATAGGAGTTGAAATGAGCTTAGGTTTTTTTCTAGTACAAATTTTGAGTTCCAGTCCAGGGTCAGGGATGTGATTACTCAATATGATTTGAACAAACATTTTAATTCTTCTGGATGTGTCCCATGACTTTGGGATTTGCTAATACTGGTATTTGCCTGTAGCACCCAGACATAACTGCCACCCAGACAGTTACCAGTTTAGTGCAAACTCGTTCACAAAGAACAGAATGCTCTTAGCAGTTTTTTTTTTTCCCCAAACTGAAGTTGTGCAGAAGAAGTCGAGCTTACCATAGAGAGGCTGGCCAGACTCGGTGGTTACCTCATTGTTTCCTACTTCATCACAAGCTTCCTGAGAATGTGTCTGCCCTGCAAAACAGAGTATGAGGTGGCGATCCCCAGTCTAGGGAGATGCTTGCTAGTAGCATCATGACCATATGTTCTAGTATTTCTGGTATGGTTTGGTTTTTCCAGGAGCTATTTCCTAAACATGGTGTTTTTATTACTTTTTTAGTCATAAATTCTTTCTGTAATACGAGTAAAATGAATTATGGAGGTATTGTTCAATGAAAATACGTACAAAAGCTGAAATCAGAAGCTATCTTGGCTGTGGATGTTTTCTTTGTTATACACCTCACTGAAGGGAGCAACCTCGATGAACAAATATTGTTTCCTCCACAGTGCAAGTGCATTTTTGGCAGTATCCTTCGAAGATAATACTTCTGTATCAGGCATGGAAGTGGATTTTACAGGACATGCTATTTATACTGCTAGTATAATAGAAAAACCAGCATCTTCAAGATGCACCTATAGATTTACTGGTGCAGCCAATTTTAGCCCCCAAATTACAAAACAACAAAGAAATATGTATAAGCAAACATATGTCTTCGTAGATTTTCTCTATGGCTATAAAAATACATTGGTTGTTATTTAACCAACATCTTCAACAATGTATTTTTTTTCTCTTGTAAATGGTTAACTGACTCTTTTCCTTAATAATTTTATTATTTTACCATAATAACTTTGTTGGGTTTTTTTCTGAAAATTATGTAACAGATATTTTGATGTGACTCTGGAAATGGTATAAATGCAGATGTTAATGGTTTCACATTACTTTTATACTGATCTTTGTTTTACATTGGTGACACATGGCATTTTTTTCTCCAGGAACTTTTCAGTTCAAGAGTGTGTACTAACAATGACTATTGTGGTTGTTATCGTATTTGTCTGTCTCTAGTTTTGAATTTCCAGTGTTTGACTGATAAAACCTTCATTCGGGTTAGTTACAATACAATGCAGAGTAAGTAGTCTGATTTTTATCAGTTTGAGATGTAATAATTCTTGCTTTCAGAAGAATTTTTAAAAAAATAACTTATTTTTAAAATAATTTTAAAAGAGAACTACCACTGTATTTCAGAGTTCCTGCCATGCAGAGCATCTGCATGAATTGTGTAGGGGGCAATTAGTGCCAGTATAAGCCCAGATTTGGAGACGGCATCGCGGTAGGTAAGAAGTGTGGCAATAATCACTAAACCTTTGCAACGTTTAATTTCGAGAAGGTTGATTTCAGAGCTATGTGGTTAAGTTGCTGCTGGTTTTTGCTTTGGTTTTTTTTTTTTTTTTTGGATCTTGTCTTATCAAATCCCCAGGTCTAGTATTTTCTATTGAAGTCAGCTGGACACCCGTGCGCTTTTAATACTCTTCAAATCTTCTGTAACTCAGCAGGTTGCTGGCTCAGCTGTGGATGGAAACACAGCTGAGGTAAAGAATGCATCATGCCACTAGATGTCCTCCTCCCACAAAATTTCTGCTGCTCCGTGAACAAACTGATAATATTGTCTTAAAAAAAAGAGCTGGAATGGTGTACGGCGCTAAGGGATCGCCGGTGCAAACTTATGTAGTGGCAAGCGGCCTGCTCCTGGGAAAGAGCCTCGAGGTAGGCCACGGCTCTGCAGTTACAAAATACGTTTTATTACACACATATTTGACCTTCAAGGACTAGTGAGGAATTTTCTGGCACCACAAGTGTTGCAGAAGCAGGGCTAGCCCCTTGCTGGTGACTTATAAAACCCCAGAGTGCCTAAATAACTAAGCCTGATTGTTTCATAAGTAATATTTTGGCTACCCCTGCGCGCGGGTGGTGGGGCCTGCTCTGTGCACAGGTGCATAAACTCTCAAGGTTAATTCCTTGCCTGTGTGGGTTGTGTGGCCACCATCCCACGTGTTTGCTGTTGCTGAGGAATTACAGGCAGCCTTAGCTGGTGTTTGGTGCCATGTTTATGGTTTATGACAGTTTTCCAGAGTGTGCTGTATGAATCCAGCCATCCCTGCCACCAGCAGCGCGTCAGTATCCATAATCAGGGCCTGGCAGCGTGGCCAGGATGGGTTCCATGGTGCCATCCAGCCAGTCCACTTGGTGCCAGTGATGGTGGCTCAAGGTGCCTCCGGAAAATGGAAGGGGTTAGGTGTGGGACGGGGAAGGGCAGGATTTGTGGTGGGAGGCAGTGGGGAGGATGAATATCCAGGTTGTTTTCCCCAGGACCTGCAGCGCTCCCTGGCCCCCTTGTCACAAGCCACTGAAATGGCACATGCATCTTTCAAACTTGCTGCATTACTTAATAATGCTTTTAAATGTTAATGACATTAAAGAATACCAAAGTAATAACTGGAGGATGTGCTGGCTGTGGTAAGAAATTCTCGTGAGAATTTGAAACGTACCATGGACCTGAAGTAAGAGCAATATTTCAAAGGGTTCTTGCTATTTTTGAGCGCTGGTGCTGGCGACTGGGATGTTGCTCTGGGCCACCAGACAAAGAGGGCACCTCAGGAGTTTACAGCTTGATCTGAGAGGAAGGGTAGTCTAGATGGAGGAAAGAGATCTACAGTTTAAAATAGGCTACAGGCTTTTTGAGAGCTACTTTTAGAGTTAGATTTTCCCTGAGAGCTAATGTGACATGTGAGAGACTGCATTTCACAGCATGATTAAAGGCATTAAAATAAATGAGATAGGTGACAACATGAGCAAAGCTTCTGAACTGAAGAAACATTTCCAGAGTGCTCACTGCTCTTCAGGAGTCACTGCCTTTTTTCCTCCAATGTGTCTCAGGGAGCTCTTTCAACATAGGACATAAATGCCAAGCCCAGTCTGAAGTACCAGGGCATGAGTTCATTGCTGAGCTTATATGCTACTTGGTGCTGCTTTCTGAGGATTCACTGGTGCATTATCAGCCTGGAGGGATGGTCAACTGTGAAAAGGCTTTTGTGGGTCAAAAAACAGCTGGAGAAAGAGAAGGTTGGTAGCTTCTGCTTTAAGCAGTGCTGTAATGAGAGCCCTCTGTTGAGTCCCTCTCATAGAGAGGGACAAAACGATGTGTAACATTGTGAGCTACATGATTTTTTTTTCCAGCTTGTGCTTGATCTAGTGTCACTTAGAGATGAAGGAAGGATTTCAATCTTTTCCAATAGGCATGGTACAGAGGGGTTTTTGTGGTAGTGAAGAGCCATATAATTATCTAGCTGTAGTGGCTCTTTTTTGGATTTTAGTGAGCTGCCGAATTTTGCTGAGATTCCAATAAAAATGCAAGATTTTACAGGGGTTTGCTGGGATATGATTTTCAGACCTTTGTCTATAGTTTCATTAATTTTCCTAACATAAGTCTTCATAGCTCATGGCTGTCTGCAACAGGTACGTAGACAATATCTAGCTTTATTTTATTTGGAGGCATATCATAAGATTGAACAGCTTAGAGCTTATAAATGAATGAAACAAGATAAAGCATTAATTGTGATTCAGGAATTTCAGGAAAAAGTAGCCACCAATGTGGAGAAATTATAAAACTGTTACAGAACTGCACAACTTGAAGGTGGCTTTTATTCAAGGATCTATTGACCTAAGAATTAAAGGGAATAGAGATGCTCATTAGCATCCAGTAAAACGTCCCTTGAAGAAATAGAAAAAAATGGGAAGAAGTCTGTGTAAATTTGAGGATGAGAGAGAAGATTAAATTGAAGAATCATAAAGGTTTTAGTAAAAGCATTTAGTATTTTGGTGATGAGACACTCATCTTTTGGGACTATTAAAAGATGGTGTACAAAGTCTCGCTTTAAGTAAACTCTATCAAAATGAGTCTTCTTACCCCAAATATAGTGTACCAATTCTTGAACTGTTACTTACCTATATCCCATGAAATATAGATCCTGCAGCATACATGAAAATCTCCCCAGTCATTTTGATGAATCTCCTATAGAATAGAGATGAGCCACAAGAAGGTCTTACAAGTTAGCTGTTCAAAAGCACAGTGTGATAAATCTGTGTAGGGTCACAGGTTTTGGCTTGGAATCCCATTTTTTAGTTTTAGTATATTCTTATTATCAGTCTATTCACTCACTTGTATTTTACCATGTCCCTCATTGACAGATTTAGGGATGCACATGCTGATGTTGTGTCAGCACTGAACATCAGTCTTTGCTTTGCAGCATTAATCATCACCTTATTCGTTATAATTAGAGTGGGGAATAAAATCTACAACAATAAAAATCCCCAGCAGTGCTGGAATTGAGCACTGAGTGCAGTGAGGCATGAGTGTAACTTCATGCAGAATTGTGTTATCAGGTTATCAGGTTCCCTACCAGGTTTGAGTACTTTAGCTTCTTCTGTCTCAGTTGTAGTCTTCATCCACTCCTGTCTTTTCAGCCTTTATGAGTAATTAATCACACAGCAGCCATGGTCCTAGCGTGGTCCCTAGTATTGCTGCTTTTTCCCATACCTGCAAGATTCTTAGATGTTTCTGTAATGCTCTTAATGCTCCCTAACCAGAGAAAGTTTATTTCTGCCCGCTCTTTTATGTTTTAGAACAAAGTTTGTTACCAGAACAAAATTGTTTCTAGTACCAAAAGCTTTCAACTGCATTGTGGATGTTTCAAAATGAACATAAAACCCAATGGGGAAAAAATACCTCATACAAAGTGATGAGAAGACTATCCTATTTTGGGCTTTTTGTAGAGAATCAAGGGATTTATTTCTGTTTTTTGCTCACCATACGCTCATATTTTTGTGGAAGAAAATTTGAAATAGTTGGCACAACATAAAAATTCAGCTGTCTGCCCATGACACTATGTTGGAGGTGAAATATGTCTCTTGCCTTCATCCTACTCTATTACTTTAGTATCGATGGCATGTATTTCAGAAGGCATAGGAAAAAAATCATTGTCCCTGAGACACATTGTCCCTTCAGTGACAAATAGTTCCTTCTCTAAGGTATTAGAGAAGTTGGAGGCATCTTCTGGGATCTTTTGGTGCAAGGGGTTGTGGCTCTGGATCTGACCCTGGTCATGCCACAGCTGCTGCTAGGGATTGTCAGAGTTGCGTTTTCCTCTGCCTGGAACTGCAATGTCACGGAAAGACAGGAGCATTTTAAACTGTTTTCTGAAAGACCCTTTTCAGTTCCATCACCACTAGATTTCTTGGTTTGGTTCTCAAAGCAGACTGCTTTATGTCTAGAAGATATTCCATTATTATCTGTTTTTGTGGTCAGTCGCACTTGCTGGCTTAAAATGAAGCTCTTTCTATAATTTATTTGAGTCACAGTAACAGAAGTGTCCTTTGTGTCTCTGTGTTGCTGAAGTACTGAAAATTGCCTTAGTTAGCTTTCATTTTAATTTTTGTTCTGTTTTTGTCACCTCAGCCACCCATTCTAAACTGGCCAGGTAATTTTCTGGGCTTCTACTTGTTCCTATTTAACAGGATCATGAAGCAGTTTCGCAAAATGTCAGGTTTGCAATGCAATACCTCTGAACAGACAATTTACTGAAAATAAACAACACAGTAGTACTGAAAAACACATCACAAAAGTTGCTAGTGGTATTGTATGATTTATTTCACTAGTTTTATCTTGTTGAGATATGACAGCATATTTACAAATTCAATGTAAATATTCTTGTCAAAGAAGCAGGGTATTCTGACTGTAAAAACCTTTAAACGGAACACTGGACTGAGTGTAATTTTTGTAAAATTTCAAATATCACTTTTATGTTCTGATCATGTTTCTCATTTCAGTTCACTAATGTTGACCCTTTGTGCCCCTTGATGTGGTCACCCCTCCCCTCTTTCAGCGCGTCTGCCATAACATCACCCATCTAACAAACAGGTCTAGAAGCTCCCAGCTGGCTGTGGTTAGGTCTCCCATGCTGGCTGGTTGGACTTGGACCCACCAGCTGGGAACACCTCACTGTCTCAGCTACGGAGGTGCCTGCTCACACGTATGTGCCATCCAAGCACATGGTCTCTTCCACCCGTTTCAGCTCCTCGCCATGGGACTTAGATGTAACTGGAAAAGCTTTTATCTTCCTTCTGTCCATCCATCTCTCCTTCCCTCCCTGCTTCCATCCTTCCCTGCTCTGCAGATAACAGACACAGTCCTGTGCTTGCTCGTAGTCCTAAAATTTCAAATACATTCTTTTTAAGTAGTTGAGAAAGGCTGGGAATGTATGTAGCAAAAGTTATTCTGCTCAGAAGACTAATGCCACTGGCATCACTTAAGAACAACAGTGAAGTAATACACTCACAGGGGCAAACTATTTTAAGTGTCTTCTCTTTTGTGGGACAAAAACTTACTGTCTTACTTGCCCAAATATCTTGGGGGACAATTTTACAGAGCAATCTGTGTTCACTTTAATACAAAATATTTAAATGTTTCGTGCCCTCTTAAATGCAAGCATTTGCAAAAATAAAATAAAAAAGAATCACTTTTCCATAATGGAGGCAGGAATGTGTGAATAGCTGGATAGCTAATTCTGCGAAAATCATGTTTTGTATTCCACTACAGAGAACTGATATGCTTAATTTGAGAGGTT
The DNA here is from genome assembly GCA_028565335.1 of Limnodromus scolopaceus. Taxonomy (NCBI): domain Eukaryota; kingdom Metazoa; phylum Chordata; class Aves; order Charadriiformes; family Scolopacidae; genus Limnodromus; species Limnodromus scolopaceus. The sequence goes on along the minus strand of JAOXNO010000013.1, from coordinate 62,403,917 downwards.
TTTTTCCACTTTGTTTTTCCATAGTGCTTTTGTAATTTTGATGATATACTTCATTTCCTACTTCTCGTTTGAAAAATAGGGACAAATACTTAATAAGGTAATTATATCTACCTCTATGAAGAAATACATTTGCAGATATTTTTCCGTCTGGTAATAAAATGGTTATTTTAAACAATAGCAATAATTACGTAATGGGGAAAGTTTCCAGGAGCCATAGAAAATTCTTCACTGGATGAGGACTTTAACTCAGTTTGAAGTCTTTCTAAAGGATGATCTCCTTTAGTTACAAGTAATTTTGCTGGTGGAGGAATTGCTGGGTTAAATTTTATTTCTTTGTTATCTAGGGAGTCCAAGGGAATGAGCGCAATTCCAGTCTTCAGAACGATAATGAGTCTTTGCTTCTTAACAAAATCAATTGCACTTCTGCAACCTTTTTCATAATGAAATAAAAGTTTTTTTTCTTCCATAGGTGGAACAGATAGCAACAGAGCAGAATAATGACAATTACAGCCCCCCTCCCTCCCCCGGCTTTTCCTTTTAAATGGTGTCTGCCATTTGTATCTAGTACAGGTACAATCAAATAGAAAGGGGTAATCGCTTGAGAAAAATCAAAATATATTGAAAACACTCTTCCAATCCATGAAAGAAATCAATTACTCTAATGCTGTCTTTCCCCTGACATCATGAAGAACTTGTTGCACTCGTGGAGAGCAGTCCTCATCGTAGTTTTGCTGCAACTTCAGTGCTGGTGGAGATGTGCAGTAAGGACAAGTTTTGTTTCAGTGGAAGAAAATCTTGGTCTGATGTCTTGGAATGCAGAGATATGTTTCAAGTCACACCACAACGTCAATTTACTCTCTAAAATATTACGTGCACATGACTATATGGCCATGGTAGCAGCCGTAAAGCTTTTGCAGTATTGCTGGTAAGTGGCAACATACTCATGGACACGCACAGTTCGGTTTCTAGGCTGGAACAGTCTTTTTCCAATTTATTTAAACATACATATAAAAAGCAATGTTTTTAATGCTGGTGAAGAGTAACAGATGTTCTTTGCTAATTGCCTGAGTTGGTTGTGGCAGAACCTGCAGGAGGGAAGAGCACGATGCAAGACATGGCACTTGGGCGTCTCAGCTGGCATTTCACTGGAAAGTGGGAGCGCTGCAGGCTGACTTATGGACAAGCCCCACCTATAAACTTCATATCCTAAGGCTAAGCAGGTAGTTAGCCAATAAAATGAAGAAGATGAAGGCGCAAACCACTGTAATTCTGCTGTGTTGCCATTTGTTCCACTTACAGAAATTAAACAAAAAAGCACAACAAAAATTGTGTTTGTTAAGAAGGCGGTACGTGTGCACTTGGCTTTAAGAAGCAAAGAGTCCTCCTCATTCCTCGACCGTACAAAGACCAGTGTACCCAAACCAGGCTAAGGTACAGTGTGTGCTGAGACCTCTGGGCAGCTTGGCTGTTGCACATCCAACTCACTTTCCAGCTCTCCTGGTACAGCTGAAGGGGTGATGGTGTTAAATCCTCTGTAGGAAGTTTCATGCTGGGCCCATTAATGAGGGAGCTGCTGGTCCCTTTCATAACATTAGTTGTAGTTCAGTTTCACCATAATTGAAACTCTCCTGGCTGTAGTGCCTTTCAGGTAACGGGCAGTTTAAGTCCATATGACGTGTACTTTATTGCCAGAATGAACTTAGTAGCCCCTCAGGCAAGCAGAGCATTAGCCCTTGCAGCAGCATTTTCCTTGCACATGAGCTCAGAAATGCCAGCCCTTTTGGACACAAAACTGCTTACTTTCTATGCATTTTCTGCAAGCTGATAAATTATAGCAGCATTAATGTTATTGTGGCATGTAAGTATTTCTGGTTTAAACTGATGACTGTGTTACTGAGGTTGATTTTGAATTGGTACTATGAAAATGCAGACATGTGCAACTATTTATATGGAAGACCAAAAAAAAGGCCTGTGAAGCTGCTGTTCAGCTTGGTGAAGGCTGGGGTAGTTACTTGGGTATCCAGACTGATGACCTGGAAAAATTAATTTTACAAGAATGAGTATTGACAAGGGATTACAGTTAGCCAAAAGCTGATTATGAGGTATCTAGTGCTGGGTGTGTGTACCCTCAGTAGGTGTTAACGGGGTGTTTGGTTATTCTATCCATTTTAGGAATAGAGAGGCTGTGATCTTTTAATTATATTCAAAGCATATATTTGTGAAAAACTGCTTTAATTGTTTGAATAGATGGTGTCCATTCATTTAATACATATAGAGTATCTCAAAGTTGGCAGTTTTTAAAAGGGCATTGTACAAATGTGGTAGCTTGTATAACAACAGTAGATTCTGTTGTGCGCTACAGCACCAAATAGCAGCTGATTTACTAGCCAACCTGTCGCCTTTTCTGCTGGGACATTCAAGTGTTTGTTGGACTTCAGATCTTTATGAAATGAAATAAAAAGTCCAAACTTTTATTATTATAAGATGGCTTTCAGGCAACAGCCTTCCATATCCATTTAGGCTCGATGTACTGTGTCTGCAACAAGAACATATAACAGATTTTTTCCAAGCTTATTACTACTCTTTTAAATAAATATTCTTCAAGTCCTTTTTGAAGAAAAAACCCTTGCATGTTCTCTATTGTGTTTGTGAGCATTTTCCTCTTCCATTTCCTTAAGGGTATTCCAATCGATCTAGATTATGTTTTCACTTGAGATTTAAAAGAAAGAGATCTGTCTGCAAAGTTGTAATTCCATTGTCCAAAAGACACAACTTTTCTAGGAAGACTAAGAACAAAAAGCCAAATAATCACAGCAGCGGTGTCCTTGCAGCGTTGCAACAGTCTGTATCGCTTTAATTGTCAGCTTTTCTACAATTGGAAGTAATCATTCTTTTATATTGTCAGTTAATGTTTTTACCTTTAAACATTATGACGAAGTTAACAAGAATAATTATGAGGAAGAATTAGTTAAATGTGAAGAATTATGTAATCATGAAGCCCATGGGTCATTTGGCAAAGAGAAATGAAGGAAAAGGGTTGATTTTTTTCAAACCTCTGAAGTATCTATGATTGCTATATTGCTTGTTCAGTGACACATTGTACTAAATGATGCATAAATGAGCATCTTTTAATAATTTTTTCCTAGAAGTAGCCTTTCCAGAAAACAAGTTTGAACTGGGAAAAAAGTTTATCTCAATGTTTCTGCTTAGGCAATAATGATAAAAATTAGATCTACTAGGAAAACGCTTTTTAACCTTTATTCTTAGCATAAATCAAGAGGCTCATTTTTCACAGTCTCTTTCTATAGAATTCAATTAAAGGTCAGATTTGTAATGGGGGATCCTAATTATTAATGTATTGCCTATTTTGAATTATTAATGAGTTGACATATTTGCATAATGGGTAAAGAAAATGCCCAAGAACAACTTTTACAGCATATGAAAATCCTTCAAAAATATTTAATCAAAGTCTTTTTTTATGTCCTGGAGGTAATTTAACTTTTTATCATTATGTCAATACTTAGAAAATAAATTCAAAATATTTTACAGTTAAAAATTAGTGCAGTTATATATCACTAAGGGGAATTAATCTTGTTTTGAGCTAGTAACCAGTCATAAAGTGTGCAGCTTCAGACTGGGTAGATCTTCTGTGAAAGGAAGATGCCATTACTGCTGGATTGAGCATTTTGTTATTTCTTACAAAGGGCAACAGTAGTTTAAGAACAGCAGAATTTGCAGGGCCACAAGAATGGAAACAATCTTGATAAACATTAGCCTAACATTTTGTCACCAGTGATTTCAGTGTATTGAAACAGTGATGGACTTCATTTGGTTGACTGAGGCCTAGGACTGGAATCATCTGTAGGTTAGCAATGTAGTGATGAGACTATATTTATTAGAAAATGATGAACTGATCATAAATTTCATGTGGAAATGAGATTACTACATTCATGCAACAAAAACTTACCAGAAGTGCCAGATTGCACCACCATATCAACAATCAATGCTTCCATACTTAAAATGATCAAGTGTAGCAGAACCCTATGCCATTTCCTACCTGGGAAATGATGCAGGGTATTAAGGAGAGTGAAGAGTATATTTCAGTGATAACTGAGTACATATTTTGTTTATTGGCTTGCTAGAAGATAGGCTGTTGTACGGACAGGTCAAAGTCTGTCCTTGATCTTTTGCTTTTATGACTCAATTTACTGCAGTAGATTATTGTTCCTAAGGCAAAATTTGACTCCTCACTTTGCATAGAGGGTTTCTTGTCATGAAATCGTGTTTGGAAAAAGAAAAATAAGAACTTATGATTGAGTTCTTTATAGGTAGAATATTTTCCTTATTTACACAACTGGGACATTAATGGATGTTAGACCCATGGACAAAACATTTGAATACACTTTAATTTCTCAAAGGAATGCTTTGCAGAAGCAAAGACACTTTGCAACATCAAAGATGCTACTAGTGTAGGTTTTTCTTCTTTTTAAACTAACAGAAATGCAAAATCTCAGATTTTTTCACCCATATCTGTTATCATTCCATTCCAACCATTAGCTACTGAGTAACACCCTGGCTTGAAGCCACTGGGAAGATCCTGTTTTGCGGTTACTGCTACCACAAACCACATTATCACTAACTGCTAAAGTCTATCTATAGGTCAAGGTCAGGCCAGGGAGATGATTGGGGAAGAAGGTAACTGTCATGGAGCAGTCAGACTTCTCATTTTTATTATATCGTCAGAGAAATCAAGTTGAAGGATGGAACTAAAAAAAACCTCTATAAACTGTAATGGTCATGTATAATGAAGGAGTCTCACTTCTAATCAAGTAGACTTTCTATTAACACTTAATAATTGGTAAAATTGCAATACTCCATTCTTGGGTGAATACCTTGCACAGCAGGACCAACGTGATCAAATAGCACCTTTTGCACCTGACCTTGTGAGAGCAAGGGACATTTCGCAAAGGGGGCTGTATAGGGTGTTTTTATAGATGGCATAAAGCCTGTTCTGTTTTCACTTCAGAAGGCAGGATGTAATTGTCACTTGGCATAGTATTCAGCCATAAAGAAGGACCATTGGAGATAACAAGAAAGGGATCAAGGAACTCAGTGACACCAAATCTATGCATGTCTTATTAGTGTAATTTTTCCAGGTAGTAGTGTCCTGTAATTGGTAGGCTACCCACGGTCTCTTTCCAGGGCAGAGTCATTCTATTCTTCTCCACTCTTCTGTTTCTTATATTGTCATTTGAGCACATTGTAACACCATGTTAAGTAAAGTGACTAATATTTGTCACAAATGATTCATCAGTTCTGTTGCGGGATGAGACAGGGTGAGAATAGCAAAGGGAAAGAAAACTTTGATGCAAATCTCAATGGCTGGAACAATGCTGTGCCAGTTTGTGGTGCATGAAGCACTTTTAATATGAAAGAAACAATTACCCCTCGCCACAGAGCAGGATTCTACCTCTGTTCCACTTGGGGATCATGGAAATCAGCAGTGCAGATTTCTCTCCCGCTACAGGATGATTCAACTGAGCGATTCTTTGTAGCTCTCTGACAAACCTTGCCTGACATGTTTCATTCCATCAGCCTCACAAGATTATTCCACAGGTCTCAGTGCTACGTAACTTCAGTTACTGATAATTAGTGAATTCTTACACTCACCTGGTGCTGTGAGGTGATTTAATCTTCTTGCTTTTACTTGCATCCTGTATTCCAAATGAAGTCTTCTTACATTTTATTTTTTGTTCCTCCTCTAATGTCTCCTTTTACAACATGTCAATCCCACTCTGCTTGGTAGTTTCCATAAATTTCTCTTAACTCCTGCTAGCTTGTCTGATTCCTCAGGTTATTGAAGTTCCCAAACCAATAAAAGGCAAGGAAAAAAAACAAAAGGAAAAAAAGAATGTTGACACTGGTGTCTGGAGCAGGCTTCTGCAAAAGAAGCTACTTAAACTCCCTCAATAATCTTGAATATAACATCAAGGATTTTCCATAGCAGACCTCAGCTCAGGTGTTAAGATACAGCTGGAGAACAAGGCTGGAAAGACACATGGAAGGAGTAAAAGAAAATAAGAGACTTTAGAGTGAGAAGATTGTCTTCAATATGTTTAATAAGGCAAATAAAAACTTCCCAAGACCCAGGTAAATGGCTTCCTGTCATAGAACCTGTACTGCTGGCTCCACATTGCTTTTGCCTGGGGTCTCAGGAGCGGAAAGAAAATTTAGAATGATTAGTTCTCAACACAAAAGATCGTTGCATTGGTTCGTATTACTAGAACTCTGAGACTCAGTACCAAGTTTCACAAAATAGTAATTAACCCACTTGGAGGCAGAAAACCTGAAGGATAGGGAAGATTAAAAAAAAAAAAAAAGTGAATGCATATATTTATTTATTATATTACAATATTAAATAAACAGTTACAGCTGAAAGAAGGGCCCAGATGAAAATACCTGGTTTGTGCTACAATAAAGCCTAGAACAGAAGAGAAGTATTTTAGCTATGTCTGAGTGAGTGAATAGTTTGAGCTAAAAATGCAGTAACTGCAATTAGCTGGGATTTCTGTTCTTTTAGTGCCTATTTACAGCTCCTCCTGCCCTCCATGAGAAGAAGAGAGGGAAAAAAAAAAAAAAAAGAGGAAAGGAAAAGTAAAACTTGATCTCTCCGGAAAGGAAAATGATAATGATATTACCTCCTGGTGGAACTTATACCACCTTGTTATACTTGCATGGTAAATATATTCCATTGCAAGAAATGTTCCACTGAAGAGTATTCACTTCAGAGAAATGATAACGATCTCAAAAAACCTGGTCAGTGACAAACATGCTCTAAAATCCCGCAGCACTGAGCTGCTGCAGTCTCATTTACACTTGCTGCCCGTCAATACTGAATGCACTTCAGTTAATCACCTACCCCCCTGGATGTCAGCTGTTGCTATTTCATAATTGTTATGAAAAATAAAGGACACACTTATTAAACTGTTTATTTTTTGTGTGTTTTGTTAGCTCTGACCTTGTTCAGTGAGGACAAACGTTGGCAGATAAAGACAAACAGAAATGCTTCCATGTAGCCTCTTTCCATAATAAAGCCCTGTCCTATAAATGCTTGTGGAACCACAAGAAACTTAAGCTGGTAGAGTAGCACTCAAGAGTGGCTATCAGTAAATGACTTGTTGAAAATTTAATTCTCTGAATGCATCATGTGGTTTAGGCGGACAACATATTCTAGAGCATTCCCCCTTCTGGATGACAGCACTTGCAGCTCCGGGGCTTTGTTTGCTCCGGGCGCTGCTGAACCTGAGGTTGTGGAGGCTGGAAGCTGGTGGTGTTATGAGGACAAGAGGCATTGGTGGGAACGAGATGTACAAAAAATGTAGAATGATTGGCAGGTACTTTTAAAGTTTAAAAATATCCCAAACCCTATTACATAAGTGATGTACTTTTTTAAGTAACCAAATTGACACTTGCGAAAAGTAAGGAGTCAGCATAGCAAAACCAAGATATGCACAGACTTTGTAAGTCAGGCTTAAACCGTGCAAAGGACTTGTGGTTTTGGAACCAGCTGGGATTAATATCCAGTGGACGCTTCTGTTTGAAATTGTCAGTAATATTACTCGTTAGTGGTATTGGAAGTAACTGGTTTAATGACATTCCACTTTCCTGCTAGGCATGTGGTCAGCGCCACCAGATACAAATCAGGTAATAATTTGCTGATCATTTTCAACAACATTAAGTTTTCTGTCTGTAGTTCCCTTTTGTCTTCCTTAATCTTTTTGTGTCTCCTCTTCTTCAACAGAGCCGCTTGTGACAGACACTAGGATTTATGATCAGTGAGTGCTAATGCAATTCAGGACTTGGGAGCTGTAGAACAACATGAGAGGATAATGAGGTGGGTTTAAAAAGTCTCTATGATAAACAGCCCAATCTCTTAACAATGGTAATTATTACACTGCTAATTATTTCTGAATGAGTAGGGATAGAAGAGAGCATTATTTAGAGAGTGGATAGCTGCATCCCAAAACTTACTCATTCGGAGTGAGAGTTATAAGGAACAGTGCCTTTCACAAATTAAAAAACCAGAACTATCTACTGAATATTGTCAGATTGGGTATCTCATGCTTATTATAAAGTGTGGGGTTTTTTCTTGCCATTGCAAGTTCTCATAGGAATGTTTAAAACATAACTTCTTATTATTGTTTGAAAAATACAGTTTTAAAACAAAATGTATCTGAAAAATAGCACTCATTCCATCATAAAGCTAGGGACAACTCAAGATTCAAATTTGAAACTGCTCAAACTTTTGGAAACTCTTCTACCACACCCTGATCCATATGGACCTGACTAAAAGTATTAGCCTGTGAGACAAACTACTCTTGACCGTGCAATGTACAAAAAAGGAATCTGAATTTTGCTCATTTGTTCAATTTGAATATCACAACTTTTATACTGAGCAAAGTTAAATGGAGGCAGTGTCTTGACTTATTACCATTTCAGCACTTCTTTTTTTCTCAGTTAATAGCTTTCCCTACCAGTCGTAGCCACATTCACGTGCAAATCACAATTCAGCTACACGGTTTCTTAAAGCAGATGTTCTAGGGGCAGCAATGTTTCAGTTACAAAGAGTCAGTTCTTGAAGCATCTCACAGCTTCACGTTTTGTTTTTTTTCTACTTATCCTAGCCACTAGATGGCAAAAGACATAGAAATAACTTGGTATTAGGGAAAAAAAGAAATCCTTTTGTGTAGTTTTATGTTATGAGTGCTGAAAGTTAAAAGAGTAAGGCAGAGATTAGAGTAGTCTCTATAAGGGTTTTTTAGATGGACTTCAGATGTCTTACAAGGGACACAAGTTTGCTATCTTCTGACAGATGAAACAAGAGAAAAGTAATATGTTTTGGACACATTGAAATACATTTATAGATGATTATGAGTTCAGCACTGTGGGTGAAAATGCAGTTGCCACTTAAGAGTAATCTGTCTTAGTGATATGAACAGGTTTTCTGAATTTTCTTTGATAGCTTCCTCCAGAGGTGCATGTGGTACCCACCACCTCCCTGCAGCTGTCCTGCTGCCATGAGAAACCTGAAGAACAGTTGCAAAAACTGCAACTAATTTTCAGTAATTAGTTAGAAAATAGTTTTTGATTTCTACTTATCCAGTGATAACAGGTAAAGCTTCTGCAGCTCACCAAGTACAGCTCTTGAAAACATGGCTTTGAACTCTCCAGACACTTCAAAAGAATTTTTCACCTGCTAATATACCCAATGACTAGATGATGAAACACTTGCTGCCTGGGCATGTTGTTACTTATTCTCTTGTAGGCATGCAAACTGCAGGTGGCAGCTTTCCTCTCAAGATTTAAATCACTTCTCTTTGCTGTTTTGCTTGTTTGGTTTTTTTTTTTTTTTCTGGTTTGGTTGGTTGGTTGGTTTTGGGTTTTTTGGTTTTTTTGTTTGTTTGTTTAGTTGGTTTTTTTTAATAATTACAGTGGAGCCTATAGAAGAGAGAAGAGAGATTCTGCAAAAAATCTACATTACAATATGTTACTCCCTAAGGTCAGGATAGGACCCTCCAGAAACTTTTATTTCTACAGAAGAGGTACGAAAACCTGTTTCCCTGAAACATCGCCTTTTCCACATTTTTATTTCCAAAGCTATGCAACAGCTTTAGGATTAGCATTTTGAAATTCTAACAACAATTGTACGCTTAGAATTAACTTTCTTCCGCAGGTTAAAGTCCTGATGAAATACTGCAGGAAGAAGTCCTATTTTTTAACTGATATTTTTAATCTTCGAACTTGCTTCAGTAGCTAGGCATCAGAGTAACTTATAGGATGTGATTGATTTATGGTTACTCTCATGACTGTCATCCTTCCCTTTTCACTTCTGTGTTTCATTTTTTCCTTCCCCCTCCCCCTTCACCCTCCTTTTCATTCCTTTGCTTTTAATCTTCATTCTTCTCTTGTATTCTTTCTACTAACTGGCGTATTTTCACTACTGCACTCCAGTTAATCTTCTTCATCTTATATCTCTTCCCTAATGAGCTTGAATTTCCTGGCTGGAGGGATCACAGCACAAGTGGCCCGAGGTTTTCCTCCCTTGTCTCTTGCAGCATTTTCTTATGGCCAGACCCTTTCTCTCCTCCCCTAATTGCCATGGGTTTTGTTCTCATACCTTGTTGGATCCAAGAGCAGAGCAAACTGGGAGGGTTTGCTAGACTGGGAGACTGATTCCGTAGTAGGAGTAGGAGCCATCCACTAACCCACTTGATGAAGTAGATTGTGGAATTGCTTTTCTTCAGTAAAGGCGATGAATGGATAGGCATTCTCTCATGGTGAATTAAAAAAATAAATATTTTCTGTCAAATATTTGAGGTGATTACTACTGCAGCAGCACAAGTCAGAACTCTCTCTGTGCCTTTATCTGCTGTAGTTTTCCTTTTGCTAATCATCCTTAAATATCTCTGCTCTCTCCCGTAAGCCTTTAAAGAGGCTTATACATGAAGCCATTCATACCTTTCACAAAGAATGGTTCCCCAAGACCTATCCATAGATATCCAGTTCAGAGTGTAACTTAGGAACAAACATGGGATGCTTTCCTCAGCTTGCTGTGCACCTTCTTAATCATCTTTTCCTCACTAATTTGTGGGAAGGAAATTTTTCTCTTCTGTCTCCATTATTTGCACTGGTTTTAATTAAACATATGCTATGATTGGGAGGTGGGCAAAAGGACAGTTGTGCTGCCATTTGAAAAGAGCAAGCTTGTTCGCTCAGCCAGTTTTCCCAAGCTTTCAGAGCTCTAATTAAAATCCACTGAACACATGAGCAATGTTGGCACAGTACTTTGGAAGTGTTTGTTACAACAGTGTCAAAGAGTAGATAAGGTTTTTAGGGGATTAGTGTAAGGTGTTTTGTTTCAGGTGGATTATTTCTAATGAATGGGTCCTCTTTCTTTTCTTCCACTTAGAAAAAAGGGCTTTATTTAACTTTTTTTTTTTAAAAAAAAATTATTTAAAGGACTTTACTTTGTGAGAAAAATAATTTTTCTATTTACAATCTCTAAGATACTGTCTAAAAGATTGTGCAATAAAGCTTCATATTTACATTCCTGATAAATAATGAAAGCCTTTGAAAGTTTCTGTGAGTCTGTGAAAACCAGAATGTAGCTACACACGCTGGAGGCAGTGCTGTAATATCCAAGGAAACCTTATATATGCTGGCGAATAGAGAAGACCAGAGTGCTCGTTCACTGTGTAACTCTATTCACTTTGTCCATTATGTGAATGAGATGTGAAAAATAATTTCCTGCATCTCCAAGGTACCAGTGTTCTGAAAGGATCTGTAAAATAACAGCCATGTTTCCCATGTCCTCATTTTCAGTGCAGCTTGTCCTGTAAACACACAGAGAAGGCTGAGTATTTGAATGTCAGCGAAAAAAAAAATTAAATAAATCTACTTTACTGGAAGAGTTTAATGAGTATTTATTGTATATTACATTTTAAGTTGTATCTTTTAGCCTTCAAAACTATACTGACTAATTAGAGGTATGTGATCAGCGTAACTATCTTCTGGCAATAAATTGCAATACATATTCATAGATACATGGATTTAATTTTCTGTGAAATGATCCTTATAAAAACAGTAATAGTTGGTATGTCATTAGAGCATATCAGCAATTAATCCTCAAAATGATCAATGGAGAGAATGTCCTTTTCCCTCTATCTCTGGTTTATTTATGTGTTCCCATTAATTATGCCTAATTTTCTGTTGGCACTTTTCTTCTTAATGTAATTCAATTTAAGCATATCTTTCCAGAGACTTATTAATAGGTAGGGTCATTTATATTGTGTAGCACAAATATTTTATAATCCACTAATCTTGACAAAAAGGCAATGCCTTCCTCATAAAAAATGTATGAGGAGTAATGGTTCCCTATTAATAACTTATTAGGTCAGATCACACAGTTTGAAGTGTCTATTACACTTTAATTTTATCAGATTTCTTCCTTTGGAACCCACTACTTTTTCTTTATTTTTTATTGAGATTATTTTTAACCCAACAGTTGGATCCCTTGCCAAAACCAGCTTCCTATGGCCATTGTTTCTGTAGTACCAGCTAAGCAACTGGTTTTATATATAGAGTGTTATGGAAACTGAGTGATGTAGCCGGCAGTGGGAACTCGGATTACTTTTCCACTTGAATTTTATATTTTCTATAACAATGATATGCTGATGCCTCTGACTAGTTCAACTTTCCTGTCGAGGCAGGATATTGGCTGGTCATCGCAGATCTCTTTTGCTCATTAACCTCTGTTGACAATGCCCTGTCTGAGGATAACAAGTGGAAACTTCTTCACAAGGACGTGTATCTCTATTTCTAAAGGCAAAACTGCAGCTCAGTGGCATCCAAGGGGACACTGGGGAGTCCGAGGGGAGAGCAGTGCCTTGGGCTCCTTTTGTCCCAGTTTGAGGACCCATCCCTGTGAGCCACTCTCCCAATATCCCCATCTCTCTGGGGCTGGGGGTATTTGAGTCCCACAGTCCCCCACTTCCAAGCAACATTAAGGGAACAGGCTCAGCTGCGTTAGTCACCTGTAAGCCCTTTTAGACTGGGGACTTGTGAGAGGGGCTGGTTCAAAAGAGTCAAAACCAGCTTCTTCAAAACAAGGCATTATTTTTTCTTTCACCCAAAGGTACATAGTATGCAAAGGGAAAGGCAAAAGCAATAAAGGCTTACACACGTATTTTCTTTTTGCTAACACTTAACTTCTCCTTTGCAAGCTTTTGCTAGGCTTTGGAGAAGCCGACCATCCTGCAGCATTTTCTCTGTCATTCACTGTCCCCCTTGTAAGTCAGTCAGTCAGCTTTCACCAGCAGCTCCTGACAACTTACTCAAACCTAAACCAGGTTTTAATGTAGTTTTAGATTCCAGTTTTATTCTTGGGAAAGTGTTCTTTTGCAATCTTAGAGGACTTAAACTGGGATGCTCACCAGTTCCTTCCACAAGCTTTTGCAGCACTATTTCTGACAGTACTTTATTCTTGCCATTACTTCATTTTTTTCATCCCTGTTTTCTGCTGTTGTAGACAACCTCCTGTAATGTAGCTCTGAATATACACAGTTTATTCCTTCAGCTTGTCACAGGTGCTGCCCCGAATATAGCCTTACAAGCTTCTGCTTCTCATGTGAAAGTGTTTCCAGAATATCCTTTTGCTAATTTTAAGGCTGCCTTCTCAGTTTCTGCTTTATAAGAAAGAAATGCCTCAGAAATTTGAGTTAGATTTTAAAGACTTTTCTATGCCTTTTTTTTTTTTTTTTAAGTCTTGCAATTTTCTTGAGGAGTCAGCTGTTCCTATTTAGAGTAGCTGTGACTGCAAAAGATGAACTCTTCAAGACATGAAACCTGGAGTCAGTTGGGCAAGAAGGAATGCTCTCTGCATCTACTCTGTGCTCAGCGGCATTGTGGTGAGGTGCTCTTGTTGTTTACTCGTTGCTATGATTTCTGTAGGAACATCCGGGGACCACAAGTGGAACAGGAGAGTTATCTGAATTTAATATTGAGTTTTATTACATGAAATACATAAGTATCTGTCAGTGTGGCTGGAGGCATTATTATCTGGGTATAAAAACCCTTTTCTGATTATCAAGTGAAAAAATATGAAGGGAAAAAAATAGAAAATATTGTAAAATATTGTGCAGCTTCTGCCACGGGCATGGAAAAAAATCACAGAATGACAAAGTTATATGGGGTTGGACGGGACCTCTGGAGATCATTCAGACCAACCCCCCTGCCAAAGCAGGTCCACCTAGAGCAGGTTGCAGAGGAATTTGTCCAGGCTCCAAATCCGTGTTCTAGAAAAATTTTATCTGAGGTAAAGCAGTTTCTGATTGCATATGAAAATATGAGAGAATTCAGCCTGTATTAAGGAGGTTATTGTTCTGGTTTCATGCTCTGTAGCTGTGTTCTTCGAAATCTGTGTATGTTGTTGGTATGAATGAAGTCTCTTCTGATCTTCGTAATAGCTATGGCTGGTGTTGTCAAACAATTCAAATGCACAGAAAAGTCTGGATGATATATGAAAGAATGAAAAGGTTATTTTGCTGTGGGGTTTGGGGTTTTTTTTATTAATTTGGAGCAGAGTATGGAAGCAAATACAAATTTAGAATAAGATTTTCTTTTATTAACTGGAGAAATGGTCTTGGCAACCTGATGAAGGCAACAGTTTGCACCTGGGGTGAAATAGCCCCTTTCACCAGCACAAGCTGCAGGTGACTGACTGGAAATCAGCTTTCCAGAAAAGGATTTGGGGAACCATGTGGACCTACATGACTGGCAGGTTGAGAAAAGTGATGCTTCCCATGAATTTAACACTTGTCAAGCTACATTTGGAATAAAGCCATTTTTGGACCCCCCAGTGCAGGAAGGATTTTGACAAACTCCAGGAGGGGGCCAAGGTTGTCAGAGGGCCGGACCATACAATGTACAAGCAGAGGCTGGGAGAACCAAATTTCTTCAGAAAAGAAGAAAAGGTGCCAAATGGAAGACATTAGTGATGTCTACGTGACATTTTGTGTGACTGTAGAGAAGGTGGAGCCAGATTTTTCTCTGAGGTGCACAGTGATGGGAAAAGCAGCAGACACAAGCTGCAGCTAGGGAAGTTCCACCTGGATTTAACCTCAAATATCTTCATGTTAGGAGTGGTAACACACCGGGACAATTTGCCCAAGGAGTCTGGGAACTCAGTCCTTCTTAAAACAGCTGGAGGAGGCTCTGAGAAGCTTCATCCATCTCTGGAGAGAGCCCTGCTCCTCTGGCTGATGATGGCTTAGGTTTGCTCAGAAAAAGAGGAGCTGTGGACGAGCAGGTATGAAAAGAGAAGGATATGGTCAGGATATGGAAGTACTTTAAGCAAAAAGTTCAAATCCTCCTGCCTTTTTACATTGATGTCATACCAGTTCCCTCCTGACTTCTCCATTCAGGCTGCCAATGCTTGAGGCTCTTTCTGCGGACTCCAGTGCATTTATTTATACATAGCCTGGCAAAGAGGAGCTCCAGCTGAGAGCCAAATGACATCATACAATTTTTTTGTATTTAATTTTCAAATTTCCAGAACTTTTGCTAGAAAACAGGTAAAGTAGCTGCACCTTACAGAAGCAGTGTTTAATCAAATTTAGAAATAAAACAGGCAATGATCATAATCAGACAGGAAAACGAAAGGATAAGGAAAACTTATGTCTTCTCACTCTCCCTCGCTTCTTGCCTGGTTAGATCATTGATTTTTAGATAAGTTTGTGTCAAGATTTTAGCCAGAAATATATAGTTGATCTCTAGATAATGCTCTGATTAAAAAATTCTTAGCTTTCTCTTTCTGATTGGAGCAGGCCAGACAAAAAAGCCTGCAACTTAGTCCTTAAGCAATGATGCAGGGAGATGCTCCTACTGCACTGTAGGTGGAATAACCCCCCCCCCCCCCCCCTTTTTTTTTTTGATGTTTACAGCAGCTGCAGGCTGATGTATTTGCTTTTCTTTTAAATGGAAGCTGTGGTGTAAAAATAGACACTGGTATTTACAGGAAGCTTAAGCCTGCTGAAGTTTTACAGATTTAGAAAGTTTGCTAATCACTATCAATTAAAAAAGCTGCCTTATTGTTGCATAAATTAGTCAGAACGATGCACTCCACCACAGGCCCTTCTCAAAATATTTGTTTTGAAAAACTGTTACCAAATTTAGTTGGAGTGGTAATTATAGTAACAGTCAAGGCTTTCAAACTGCTACAATTACAACTGGTTTTCCAAATATCTTATAAACTCAGCTAGAGCTAGACCAGTGTCCTAGCATCTGGTTACTGTAAGAGAAGGTCGAAAAAGCAAGAACGGAAAAGCAATACCTAAAACTTTGAATGCCTGGAATGACTGGAAGTACATGACATTCCCACAAAACTTTCTTACATTAAAGCCTATGACCTAGAACAAAAGTATTTGTTCCACGTTGTTGTGAGCGGAAGTAACACAGCATTTGCCCAGTATTCTCCTTCTGCAAATGCTTGGATGTATGGAAGGTCTCCTGGATTGAGTTCCTCTCAATTATGCCAATGGTGAGGCTTCTTTTAAGTTACCAGATTTTCATTCATCACATGGCTAATGTTCAGAATATTCTCAGGATCAGAAGCAACATGCTTTAGTTCTGTACAGGCAACAATGATTTTATGCAGAGCTCTTTAGCAGTATGTATAGCTTCCCATTAAAATGTAGAACTCATGACTTTGTTGATTTCTGTCACTTCTTAAAAATTGTCGAAGGGGGGTGGTCTCTGTGCTGATTGTAGTGCTTTGTGCTAAAGCAGAGACAGCATGCAAAGACTTAAAATCTGGTTTGGTGAAAGTCAGAAATGATAGACTTTTCTTGGAGGTCTGTACAAAAGCAATCCTTTTAGGCAGAATGTTGTGGGGTACCAAAGTGTAAATGGCACTACCTTTGCTTGTAGGGCAAAGTGGAGCTGGAGAATTTTAATTCTGCTGTTTCCTTCATCTTCAACTACTACAAGTATCCCAACTATTCTTAAATGGTTCTTTGAGAAAAAATAGAAATGGTAAAGGCATTCAGCAAAACCAGTTAAAGATTCGTGAAGATTTCTATTAGAAAATATTCTAGATTCCATGCGTAAAGATAAAAAGTCATTATAAACCGTTGAGTTTAATCATGGAAAGTTCATTTCCCTGATGGGAGCATGTATAAAATACACAAAAAATCCCATTTTAGCTTGAGCTAAACCTACAAAACCCCCAACAACAGATAGAATAAAGATGAGAATACATATAAAAAAGCAAGAGCTCTTGTAAGTAATGCTGTGGTACCCAGCTTTCATGAAAGCTGCATGAGCTGCAACACTTACGAATAAAGACAGGTCATTCAAACAGTTTTGCAAATTTTCATGAATCATTTATCTGTATAGTTTTATACAGATAAATGAAGAAAATGAAGAATAACTATGAAGAAACAATGAAGAAAAACTAAAGATGTTTTTCACAATTCTTTTTCCAAAACAAATGCCTTCACATCAGTACAGTTCTCCAGTATTCATTTAAAGCGGATAAGAATGGATTTGCTATCCCATATAGCAAAATTACATCACTCAAAATGTACTGAAATCATGGTGATCCTGAACAAAAATTGTGTGGATTAAAACATTGTCTTTATGACAATAGCCATTATTATAGGAAGCTGCCAACTTACATGACTTTTTCAAGACAAGATGGGATCGGATCAAAGCATGAGAGAGAGAGAAGGAAAGAGAGGAAGAAAAAAATCCTCTACTTCTTTGGAGCAATTAAAGGCTACACTGTGCTGGGTAAATAAAATAAAATGGATCTATTATCTCTCCTCACAGTAGGAAGGCAGGAATGGAGCCTGGCCCAGGCCACTTACCAATGCACCTGCTGGCTGGGCTTATCTCATAAAAGAACAGTCACTGAAAGACTGAAGCTTATTATTCTCTTTCTCCCCTTGCTGGGCCGGGGCCCTAGTATAGGATGTTTGGTGTATAGGTCAGCATGACCTGAAGATGTAACACTGAGCAATGGGACAATGTGCATGTGTCTGAATTCTGGGGGCCACCTGGGGGTAGGTAAGGCTATAGGGCTTTACGTAGAATATGGTCTAAGTGATGCTTTTTGGATTTGCTGGTATGTTTGTTTTAGAAGAAGGAAATACTGGACAAGCAGTGTTTAGGGGAGTATATCATCCATTTTTCTTCTCAAAGATGTGTTTCACCTGCCCTCAGAAATACAGTCCAGTTATCTTATACTCATAATCATTATTTAATATGGAGCATATTATTTGAACACATACCATTACACCTTCACTTTTTGAAATCAATGTATAAGACACTACTTAATACAATTCAAACAACTCTCTTGAATTTCTGTCTTCACAAAATCAATATTTAGCAAGATTCCTGTAATCTTGTCTGGTCTATTTACATAAGAAAATGTTATTTTCACTGCTGTGTTTGAGGTAGGAATAGATGTAATAAGTTATTCAACTTTAAAGAAAAAATAGAGGGAATCAACTGGGAATAACAGGTCACTTCCTTATTCAGGAGCCCTGAAGCAAGCTCTCACAAAGTCTCAGATGAGTCTCTATTTGCTACTTAGTTATGTGGATAATGTGAATGATATCCATGATGATTTATTCTGCTTTATTGTGGTATCTTTTTACAGCTTACATGCAGAATAGAAAAAAAAAGTATCAGTACTTTATTGTAACTTAAGTTTTATGGATACATTATAGTGCTTCTAAGCACAGATTATAAAAATTAAAGAGTGTGAAAGCTTAGAGAATTTTAAGGAAGAAGTAGAAATTACAAAAAAGTAGAACCAGCAGTGAATCACTGGCATTTCTCCTCCATCTTCATAATCACCTGTGAAAAACTTGGAAACTGCCCAGGTGCATTTTCATCTAATGTATAAGGCAGCTTATAATATCTGCAAATATCTTCTGGGTCTGTTCACTGTGGGCTATGGAGTAGGATCATCCACATGTTTCTCAAGCTGATAAAATTCTCGTGATGGATTAGAAAAAGTGAGTGAAATTTTTGTTAGCATCGTGACTTGACCTTCAATTACAGTGTTCGTGGCGGCAGTTTCCAATAGGTGTGCTAGGCAATTCTCATTTTCCATTAACTCCTAGACAGAGTGATGTGTGTGAAAGTTAATGTTATTGGTACTGCGAGAACATGATGGCACATTGTTAAACTACAAACCATTTGATATTAGTACAGATTTTCCCTTCTCCCCCAGATATTCCTAATGCAGCTTAATTGCTGCCTTGAAAATAACCAAGTAGCCAATGGATTATATTCCTTTCAACTTCAAAATATCAAATAACTGTTTGAAACATCTTGGCATTTCTATGCTTTTCTGCAATAATGGTCACAGAGGAAAAATGTCTCTTTCAACCAAGTCTTTAACCATTGTCTAATTTCAAATAGGAGCTGTATGCCCTGGAAAGATAAAATTGTTGGTGAATTTTGGAACACAAGGTCATATAACTTGCTGGAATAGTTGAAGGATTACCATAATATTGTGGTGATACTACAGTTATTCCTGCAGGTGCCACAAAAGCACAGAAGAAATGAGAATGTTTCAAGAATTTTGCTCGTAGATGTTACAATATTTTATTTTAAAATAGTTTCTCACATTTATTAACCCTTCCATTTCCATGATGGCTCACATCAGACAATTTTCCCTGAGTAACTAACTGAGAAAATACTGCTCCCTCTAAAGTACACTTAGCAAACCACCCTATCCATTAACAAGCTTCAACTTTTCTTCCTTACATCAGTATCTATCTCCTCACTTGTGTTCCAAGGGCAAGTGATAACTGTATCTTTAGCAAGGTAAGTATCTGACACAAAGCACAAAGTAGGAACATTTCACCATTTCTTTATGTGTTTTTTAATTAGTCTTTGTAAAGATGGGGGTTGGGATCCATTTGATCAAATGCTCATTTTTGGTACCTGAACTGATTGTCTAGATTTTCTTTAGTCTTCCTTTTTCCTTCTTGATAAATGCTCTGTTGCATCTCTCATCCTCATGTAGCTGCCTACACTCTTGTGAATGGTTTTAGAAAGATTTGGGGATCATTGTTTCTTATGGCTGGAATCTTCCTATGAATTCAGGATTAATAAGATTTACAGTACTTAGTGTTTTTTAGAAAGGTTTGATTAGTTTAATTCAATCTCTCCCTTTTTTGTGTAATGAATAAAGAAAATCTGACATTACCTACAGTAAGGCATGAGTGGTCATGCTGTGACAAATTAAATGAGGTGGTCTTTTAAATTAGGGAAGATGAGTTTGAAAAGATTCATGTTAGGTACAGTCCTACAAGTGCTTGATATTGAGGTGTGTGCCTGTTTTCATGTCTGTAACTGCCTCACTGTTAGCATTAAGTTATTGGGTATAAATTTAAAAAAAAAGGTTTGGAGGAGATTAAGCACCTACGTTTGCTTTCTGCTTGTTTTCCACAAACCTCTCCCCAGACAGGGCTCTGACCCAATTCC
>JAOXNO010000013.1:62352237-62383756 GCA_028565335.1 Limnodromus scolopaceus | reverse complement strand
TGGTTTTGGGTTTTTTTTTTTTTTTTTTTTTTTGTTTTTTTTTTTTTTTGCCTGTGCTCTCGTTTCAGCATCTGGGATGTATGGCAACTGTAAAAGACAGAAAGCATTCTAAATTTCTAAATTCTGAAAGCTGGGGTCTTATTAGATATAAAGGAGGCATCACCGGTACCTACCTATTAAGTATCTAAGTGCGTATTAAAGGTCTGTACAACTGAGTATGTAGTTGGAGTGGAGCTGTGTTGGGTTGGAAACCTTCTCCTTCCCAAGCGCCGTTCCAGGTGTGAGCCATGTGATGGCAGCATTGTATCAACCTAGAGGAGCAGGGCTGCGCTTAAAGGGGTTGCGACTCAGGGAAGGGTATTCTCTCTATTTTTCTTAAAATAAAAAACCCTCCACGGTGGAGAATGAGCTCCTACAATCTGGAAACACAGTGCAAACAGATTTAACACTGAATTGTTCTACCCAATGGAAAATAATAGAAAGAAGTGAAAATATTTGACATGCCATGAATACAGTGTGGACTTTCTGCTGACAAAGTTGATATTTTAGTTTAATAAAAAATATTTTCCCTAGTGATTGTAATAATACAGTGCATGTAGCATATATGAACTAAGAGCTCAGAATATCACCGCTAAACGATGTCTTTCACTAACAGGCATTTATTAAGTTACAGGTAGGGTTTTTTTTTTGCTGTTGAAATAACCAGTAATTAATCACTATTTGGATAGACTTTCAAGTGGAAGCATCTGAAATCTCTAAGGGCTTCAGCTTTTCTGACATCTCTAAGGTGTTTTAAGGAGCAGACAGTACTCTTAACCTTTGGCACCTGGTAGTGTGGCAAGCAATAGTTTCTTAAAAAATTCAAGCTTCATTGCTGTTTTCTTATAAGCAGTAAAAAAAAAAAATTACATTGAATACTTCCAGTTTATAAGCTATAAAAAGCTATGTTTAAAATTAATCAGCTGGTAAATTATGTAAAAATTCCTCTCTCAAACCAGATTATCTCTCAGTTCTCTGAAGAGAGCATGAAAGTGCTACCAAATCAACCCAGCAATGCATATACCTGCACTGCCTTCCTTTGGAGGGAAAGCAGTGCGAAATCCACCCCTGAGCTTCCTAGAGGAAAAGGAAGGATCGAAACAATGAATTTGTCTCACTATCCCTCAACTTCGTTAGCAAAATGCTTGACACCCCTCCTGCTTGGTGACTGGGAGTTTGGAACTGAGATCCCACCGTGGCGAGCAGGAGGAGGATTCCTTGGTATCAGCTCTGCAGTGTGTGCCCTCACTTACGGTTTTAATCACATAGAAAGTCTTGTAGGGCTGCATTGAGCAGGGCTTTGCAGGGAATAATCGCATATTATACAGCACATAAAGAGAACTTTCTAGGTATTTGCATTCATTCTGTGGAAGTACTTGCAAATTAAAATCTATTGGAATTACAGACCAATACAATTTCTGTGAAACTGTGTGGAATGTGTCTGGGAAGGAGCAAGAGGCACATCCTACAGTGCTTGCATTGCAAGGGCTTGTTTTTCAGATTAAAGTAAATTTTGGCTTGGACTATCATGATTGCTGTCAAATGTTTTTATATTCTGGGAAACTCATGGGTAATTGATTTACATATAAAAAATAACTTTTTTTTTTAGTAGGGTCAAAGAAAACATGTTATTCATCTATGTTTTTTGAAAGTTTTCCTTAAAACTTAAAAACCTTAAAAAAATGTCATACTGCATTTAAGCCTTCATCGTCAATGCCATAAACCAAGTATTAACATTAACAGTCCTACCAAATTAGTAGTCAGTTTTTACCTGAACAATGTGGTATCACCAAAGTACTTGTGTGGGATTAGAAAGTATTAGTCCATACAGCAATGAATTGTGTTCAGTCCCCATTGCACTCTATGTTGTATTTTATCAAGAGGAAAAGAACATGTCAAGACAGGAGAAAATAGTGCCGTAGTATTTAATTCTTGAGTTATAACAATTTATACATCTCTGGTCTAAGTCCTCCTCTGGAGTGCAAATTAGCTGGAGATTCCTTCCCAGTGATCCTATCACAGAATTTCTTTTCATTTTCAAATGGCCGATCTGAGCTGAAGAATGATGGTAAATAAATGAATAAATACCAGATTCATGGATAAGCAGAGACTGTAGGAAAGGGAGTAAAGACTCAGGTTTTTAACAATGTAAAAGAGAGATTACTTTTTAGATTTCTGTCTTGGACTAATCCTGTGAGATGTCCAGTAAACATGCATTTAAAAATCATTCTATTCCATTCATTCTATTACCAGTTTCATTGGCATTTGTCATGCTAAAGAGATGGGAAATTAGATAATTAGCTAGAACATAGCAATGAGAGTAAGAAGTGCCTGAGTTCAAATTTGCTATGGCTAGATCTGTGTGTCTCGATTGGAACAAGCTCACTGTGTATAAGCTTTTTAGTATTTACACACAGGGGTGAAGATTAGTTATTAATATTTGAAATACTTTGAAAGACCTCCATGCTATAGGAAAAAAACCCCAATGTATGACTGCTATTCAGAACTGAACATTGACCATGCTTTTCCACCAAATAATTTTCATTTTTAAAGAGTTTAGAAAGGAATTGTGCATCAAAAAGCTAAAAGCTTTTTTTAATAGCCATTCCAGTATTAATTAGTGTTGATTATGTGACTGAAAAATTTGGGGGGTAAATGTTAGGTGACTTGAGAAATATTTCTGAGGAGATTCATGGTTAAGAAGAATATTCCTTCAATTGTTATTGATAATTGTCTGAAAAGTGTGCCCAGCAAAATTTACTCTGTAGAAATTGTAATTCGGTGTGCTCTGGTGTCTGAATCTTCCCTTACTCTTACAATACTGTTCCAGAGACTTCAGTTTTGAATCAAGCTAGAGGTTGGCACATTGTGGTTTATTTTATTCTTTTTAACATTTTCAGAATTTATGTGATATAAATTAAAAAAAAATAAATCCAGAGTTTGTTCTGGATTTGAGTTTTGAGGGTTTTAGGCTGCTATAATCTTCCATCTGGCAACGGTTCAAATGTGTGTTGTTATAAGCATGGTGCATGTTAAGCTGCTTTTGATATCACTGTTTCATATCTACCTTCCAAAATCTGATTTAAGATGGCATAAAGAGCCACAAAGCTACAGCCACAACTAATATAAATGCTTCACTAAAAACCACTTTAAAATTGAAACTCCAGTTCAAATATGGGGTCTGCCAGAAGTTTTCTTATTCAAAGCCTGTGCTTTCAGCTTTTTTTCATGACCACAGTGTAATGCCCTTTGCCCTGGGCCAGCTGTTCGTATTGCAAAAAATTTGGTGCTATTCTTCTGTGTGTTACGGCAGCTACTCTCACTCTTAGAAATACCAGGTATCGACTGAGATGGATTGGGGGTGAGAAGGGAGAGAACTCAGACTAGGAATACACAAACTGTATTTTGTCTGACTAGAGGTTATTTTTACCTTTTTGTCACACAATTGCCTTTTTCCTTCCTCTAAACAACACTTGTATTGTCCTGGGTGAAAATGGCAAGATGTAACCTGCTTATTGCTGTAAGCTCAGAAATTGCTTTTTATTATGGGACAGTAATTTTTTGTTGTTGTTGTTTAACCCAGTGTATTAGTGGATATCAGAAAAGGGGTAAGGCTGGCCAGCAACTTTCATCTCTCCGTCTAGTTATATATGTTGTTTCTACCCTTAAATACCTATTTCTGTCCTGGCTGACAGTAGGTTTTAGACCATGCTTCTGATGTGGCTGGCCATTGCCAAACCAGAAAACATGATTCTTTTCCTGCTTCTTCTCACTGTAACATAAGGTAATTGAAGTAAAAATCCCATGCCCCTCATTTTCCAAAGGAAAACCACACCGAAATATTTCACTTTGTGTGTTGTTGACGTGTTCTGACTGTGTCGAGTCACTGCAGCAAACTGTGAATGATGATGTGTGAAATGAAAAGTCCCTGCCCAGTGCACAGCAAGAATAGCACTATGAAATCCTTGCCCTGCTGCGCTATTTGATATGTGCTTTTGTCTACGCTATATTATATCCAGATATGCAAGACTGCCTTTTTAAACATCCTGTCAGATTTTTACCTACATGCCAGGGTTTTGCTTGCTTTAGCAGGTTTATGCAAAGTCTTCATCTAAAGCATTGAAAAACCTACCACACATGTTCACTTTAGGGAAATTAAAAAAAAAAAAAAGAAAAAAAGAGAAGACCTCAAACATCATTATCCCTCCCCTCCAAAACCCACCTCTGACTTAAAAGTGAATCAATTTCCCATATGTATTTGTTCATTTTCTTTTCAGCTGCCAATTAATTGTTGAGCTTTTAGAGGATATCCTTAAAACCACTCTAGAATCCTTCCCATTATGTGGTAATAATTTTATTTCATTTCAACTAGACCTTTAGCAAATTAGGTTAAAGTATTTGGAAAATACGTATTTTAGTCATTTTTTGTTCCCTAAGATACTATCAAAAAAATTTTGTGTTTTGGAAAAAAAAGTTATATTATCTGAAAAGAATGCATAGTTATGAAAAAAGCCACAAAGTATAGGCCTAAAACCTCAAACCACTGTAATAAAATATACACGCAAGCCAATGGTTTTTCATTACCTGATGTAAATTTTACTAAAGTAAAATTCTTCATTTAAGTACTCCTCTTAAGTCTCCTATCTGTAACTGACTACCTCCTTGACAATTGCTTTCACTCTCTTCCTTTCACTTCTCCCAGGCCACGACTCAGCACTTTTGAAAATACAGAAAAAAAAAAAAAGTAAGAGAGCTGCCTAAATAAGGTGAGTTGACAAAATTTGGCAATCTAAATTTTTCAAATATATTGCTCAAATATCGTAAATTAACATGCAGCCTGCCTTCATGGCCTGGATGAAGTTCCATAGGCTTTACATGGTCATCATTTTCAGTTGTGTCATTTATCTTGGACCAGCTACTTTGGCTGCACAAAATTTTGCTTTAGGTGTTCTCTGTTTCACAAGAACAGCTCCTCTCCCTCCCGGAATGGCTGAGCAGTGATACAGGGCAGGAGCAGGAGGGATAAATCTCACACAATTGTCCTAATTCTCAAACGACACGCTGATGTTGTTATGGGGTGCTGAGTCTTTCATGTAGGACCTCAGGATTGATAAAGAGAAATTTAAAATTACAGTTGTCCAGAAGGAGTCTCTTAACTCCTGCTGACTTTCCCTTTTGGAAGGCTGCAAAACATACCTGCTTCTTTTCATTCAGTTTTTTACTTGGCATGATGTCTCATTTGATCTGTTGTCTGGGCTACCCGAAATAGGTGGGAAGAATAAGTCATGATACAGTTTTCCACTGCTAGCAATATAGAAATAATCTGTTTGTCTGTGTTTTTCATAAGAAAAAGCAAACAACTATTTCCAACACTGAATGCCTGAATGCCAGTGCCTGCTTTTGTACACGGTGCTCTAAATCTGCCACTCCAGCATTGCATGTCGTAAGACAGTATCAAATATTTTTACATAACTATGGTAAATCCAGGCAACTGTGAGCTTTAACATCATTGGTCTTCAAAGACTTTGTTATCTGTTATACTTTTGATTTCATGAGACTTTTAAAATAAACATTTTTATCTATTTTGAATCCTAATCCCTCCATAGACGTTTTTGTTCTACGTAATTCCTTATTGGAACCATAGTGTACTGAAAATAATTAAGTAACATTTACAAATTGAGGATAGCCCAAAGGAACCCACTGCATGCCACAGAGAAGACAGATGTCTAGAGGCTTCTGACATGACAAAGCTGATAGAATGATTTTTTTTTTTCAAAGTTAGATATATTGACTCTTAAGTATTCATTGCATTTTGATTAGCAATGTGTTCATTATTGTTGCTTTTAAGTCTCTTTTGCGTGAAAATGAGAAAGCACAGTATTACTAATAGTCATCTTTCACCATTATACACATGAAAGTGGTAATTCTGAAGTTTTCACAGAATGTTGAAACCGTACCATCACTGTAATCTTGTACAGGCATGTAGAATGAATTCAAAAAATTGATTATGCAAATTAAAAATCATAGTAACTTGTAGTTAGCATTCCCACATCACAATTATAAATCCCTGTGTGTTCTAACCATACATACTTTTATTAAATTTTCAGGATAAATTTTAAATTATTCTGAATTGAAAAATTAATTGTAATTGAATAATTTTTTGAACAGTGTGCAGTGGGATTGCTGAATTCTAATCAATACTAAGAAGGCTTTCCATCAGGTTCCCTAGAGTACCTGTAGTATAACTAATAAAATTAAATATTGATGTCAAATGTCTTTTACGATGTGCATGGGATTTCACTCTTCAACAGCATTTTCTTTGGAAAAATGAATCAGCAGTGGTTCCTTTCTAAATGCAGGCACGCAGACTTCAACACACAGGCAAATCTGAGATTCTACTCCCTTATATCCATATAGCGTTAGATGCAGAGAAGGGAGCTGACAGATTCTACTTCCTTGGGTAAGCTGGGATTCTACTGTCTTCAGTGCTCAGTTTATCTAAAGAACACGATGAAATGGTAGAAAGATTTGACTATGTGTTTAATTCAGTGCGTGTTTAGGACTCTGTAAACTTTGGCAGAGTTAGGGTTTGCTTGCTCTTTTACTTCACCATTCATAACTTCCATTATTTCCACTGGAAATTCTAGACTGTAGGTCAGATTGTTGCATACTGGATCTACTGCCCCATTGCAATAGATACTGGGAGGCATGCAGATAGTGTAGTAGGGTTTTTTCCCCCAATTTTCTTGCTCAAGCTTCCCTCTGACAGATGATAGCCGTCTCCCTAGTGTGCATGCAGTAAGAAGGACACAACAGATAACTATTGCCAAAAGCTGACATTGTGAGTTGATTAATCAAAAATACATTGATTTATAGTTTTTATGACTCTTTGGAAATTCGCTAAAAGCATTGTATGATCCCTTGTATAACTGATTTATGAAGTCTTTCATTCAATATGATGTATTAGGTACGTACTATTGATAGTTCCTAGCATAAAGCAGTGCATACCTGTGCTTTCATTCAATATAGCAAACTACATATCCACTAAGTGCAAAAAGGGGTGGAGAAGCCAGAAACTAATTTATATAGAGAGTAAAGGGTAGTAAATATTTATATTTCAATATTTTTAACTAGAATGTTTGTTTATAAAGTCAGCGAGATGAGACACTTGTCCTACATGACATCTAGAGTATCGTGAGGTCATACAGATAACGCATTTAATGAATGTAATTATCAAGGTTGTTGCTATACTGTGTGTTTATATTAGTGCAGAAAATAATATTTTAGCACAAATATTTATCAGAATTCTACTAAATTCTTCGACCACCTGGAAAATATTTAAAAAAACCTTTATCACATTAACTGCGCCTTAAAATGCTATTCATCTGCATCTTAGCTGTACACTGAACTTA
Organism: Limnodromus scolopaceus; assembly: GCA_028565335.1. Classification (NCBI taxonomy): domain Eukaryota; kingdom Metazoa; phylum Chordata; class Aves; order Charadriiformes; family Scolopacidae; genus Limnodromus; species Limnodromus scolopaceus. Next base: position 62,376,305 of record JAOXNO010000013.1, on the reverse strand, counting down.
TGCAGGGCAATGGTTTAGTGTTCTCGAAGTTCACTATCAGGATCTTCTTTCACCCATCCACTTTTTCAAAAATTAATTAAAGCATCAGCTGTTACTATAAAAGAAAAAGCACATGCCTTTATTTCTGTAGCCCAGTGATAAAGTGGTAATCTAGCATTAGGTTATATAAGCCACATAGCAAATTATGAAAAATAGCAATGCCCTGAAGTCTTTGTCAAAGCATAAGAAAACATCCCACAAAGGAATAATATATTATTCCATTTCATCTGGCAGACCCCCACCCTCATCCAACATGTGTTGCAACCACTGCATTGTGGATCCTCTGCCATATTTCCTCTTTAATTATTATTTTTTTTTTTAGCAGCCTGTCTTCAATTTCTGACTATGTATTCTTTTAGAACTATAAAATTTTCTCTCTGGTGGCTCAGTTTGGAGCTTACATCTACTTTCATAACAGTTAACAAGGTAACTTCCCTTTCTTAGTGCCATCTTTTCTCAATAATGCGTTTTGGTTACCTGTACAGATAACTCTCGTGCAGTCAAAGCAAAATAAAAACATGTTAAAACAGGCCACTGACTTCTGCTGATTCTAAACAATGTTTCTCATTTTAAAATTTTTTATTGTCATATATTTTCAATTTGTGCTAATGTAAAATCTCGTCCCTCGTTGTGGTAGATAGATTGACAATTGGGTTTAATGATTGTCTTGCTGTGATTGGTGCTGAACAGTATTTCCTTTCAGGAAACCATGCCCTGTTGGTGCTGTTTGATTTACCCTGTGGTTAGCCTAAAAAAAAAGGAATTCCAACTGAAAGGATCAGACTAAAATTCCATATTTTTTGAAGTTGAATTTCATATTTCTTGGAAGTCACTCATTTGCTGGCAAAGCACAATTGGACTAAAAAGCCAGGAACAACTTGATTGAACCATTAGGTGATTTGGGAGTCTTTAGAGTATTGGCAAAATCAAATTCAGAGAAATGAAAATCATTCCTTTTAAAAAAAATCTGATTATTTGAGAAAATAATATTCTGATTACTGGAAAAGCTAGGCTGTGCCTCTCCTCTTGCTGATGTACTTTTTAATGATAGGAACAGCAGATGGGCTCTAGTGGTGCTACCTTCCTGAAATGGGTTGGGTAAGCACGATGGCATCAGCCAGTGACATTTTTACAACCGTCTCATGTGGACTGCCAACAGCAGTATCTGTCTCAGTGTTGCTGTAACGGTTTGAACAAATCCTTGGGATCTTGAAGAGTTTTTTTCAGAGAGTGACAAATTCAGAAAACTGCAGTTGTGTGGGAGAGAATATAATATAAACTATGTCCTTTTACTCTGTTTTCCCTCCCTTGAGAAAGATGAATGAGACTCAAATTACCCAAATGTTATTTTCATGCTTTTGGTGAAAAAGCATTTCAGGGATGGTTTGATCAGAAAAACCAACATTGTTTCCTGACTTCTGTGTTTTGTTGATGACACATATCTCCATTCCTTTTCTGGAGTTTACTGCTGAGATTTGGACTGAAAGTGAAACCCTTTATTAAAAAAAGTTCATTTTGTAGGAGTATCTTTAGCTAGGGATAAATGTATTAGTATATTTAAGATATTTTTTTCTGGTGTGAAAGTTTGCTCAAAATATTCTCTCTTAATCAGTGTGAGCGTGAATGAAGAATAGTTCTTTTGCCATATGTTAGAGTCCATAATTCCCTGTGGTAGTTATCACAGATAACCTAGGCTGGGTAGATGTTTTTCAACAAATTCTCCACATTCTGTTACGGAAAACTGAGATGTCAGTGTTTTAAAATGTACTGTGATAATGGGATACAAAAAGATCCATGTAATTAAAAAGGCTATAACATTAAAATGTTGATAAAATTTTATTAATATGAAAAAAAGAAGTGTTTCTGCAATTTAAAAAAATGTAAACAGTTTGTAGTTAGACATCTTTTCCATGTTTAAGTAACATGTTTTACCGCCCTAAAATGTACTAGTTTTTAATATGAAGACCAACACATGATCACTGATGTTTGCATTCTGCAAAACTGGTTTAACCGTGCGAGTTTATGACAGTGTTGTGAACTTCATGAATTTTACTGTGTCTTCTGAGGTCAGAGCTTCAATTCTGGCTCTAACACTCACAAACCTTCCTTTATTCACAAAAGCTGCCACCTCCAGGCTGCAGTCTGATGAGATGGGCACCATTCCCTGCTAGCTTTGCACCTGGAAATAAGCTGCCTCTTCAAAAGATGGCACCTCGTCCAGAACAAACTGAATGAACTGGAGGGAAACTAGTTTATAAAAGGAGAATAGAAAGCAGGAGATAGCCTGAGGAGCAAGGGAGAAGGGAGGAATCAGCAGATTGTGACAAGGTTTAGAGGAAAAGCAGAGGAAAGCTAAAGCAGTGAAGAGAGACATGAAGGGAGAGAGAGCTGGAAAGGTGGACTGGAAAAAGATCTGAAGAGACAGAAGAGATTAAGGTTTTGTAGAAAGAGACTAGAAGTGCAAATAAGCATGTTGGGGAGAGTAAATATGTGGTATATAAGACTAGAGATTTACTGGGGTAAGCAGCCAGAAGACAGGGTAAGGAGGAGCCAAGGGTAACTGAGGAGACTGAAAAGGAATGGGATGATGTTGAAGGAAAATGTGCTAGTGGGTAGTTACTACAGTCACATACAGCGTGTATATTTTTTTTAATTATCATCTTAGCGCTCTGTATTACTACCTTTATTAAGTAAAAGGTGGGGGGGAAATGTGTAGCAGGAAAGGTGGGAGACAGGATTAAAACTAGATACTGGGAACAAACTGGAAAAGAAGAGGGAAAACGTCAGAAAATAGAAACTGAGAGGAAGGTGATGCGGTGAGGAGAAGGAGGATAAAGGACAGAATCCAAGGACTGAGAGAAGGAGAAAGGGGTAACATTTAGGAACAGCAGCAAGGTCCACTTTACGTATACACATCAGCTTTAATTATCATCCTGAAATGCAGGTGCATATATTTGTAGGTCAAACATCATTGTGTATTACAGTTAAAGTATAAGTTGATTGTAAGAACTTAAAAGTTTTTTAATGAAATCTCACTATTAGCTGTGAATCATGATTTTTTGTTTTGATGCTTGGTATTAAATTCCATAGTGGAAATTTTAATTGCACACCGTCAGACCAAAACAGGAAACTGAACAGAGAAACAGTATCTATGGTGGTTCACAAGAATGGAGTTGTGAATAAGTGTAGAAACAATGTGGTTACTTTACATCACCGTAGATGTTTTGATAATTCAATTTATGTTATCACTGCATGAAGAGGAAGTGATTTTTTCCCTCCTATTTTAGACTTGAAAGTGGTGATGTTTTAAAAATCTGTACTGTGCTCTGAAAACCTGCTAGTCCGAAAGCCACGTACCAACAGAGCCAGAGCTGCTGCCTTGTATGTACAGATTCTCACGTCACATACACGGGGATGAAGCTATATGAATTGCAGGGCATCACAAAGGAGTAAAATATCTCTGCTCTGCGGGTCTGGGGTGCGGGAAAGTAGGAAATGATCATCTTTCACGTATAGTTTACCGTACATACATACAAGCTGCCGCCTGGCAAGCCAACAGCTCGTAGAGGGGGTTTGTTTTTCCTTCACAGCTAGCAGTCACCTTTGTTCAAATAAGCCCAGAAACACTCAGAATAAGGCACAAATACCCTCCAAGAACTTACTGAAGGATACTCAGTAAATCTTTCAGTCAAGCCTCAACAATAACAGCCACAAAAGGTACTAGCAGATGCCTCTTAAGCAGGAAGAAAGATAAGTTTTGATACAGCGCTTGCTTTTTTAAAAATTCTGAGTGAATAAAGGAGTCTTGAGAGAAAGTTCCCGGTTATGGATTACCTATAAAAAGAATAAAAGAGATGAACATTGAAGGTTTTTCACGGCTGTAAACAAATAATTTGTGAGCACACTGCGCTCAGACCACAAATAGAAGCAGGAATTAGAAGTGCCCCTAGCTGACCAGCATATACATATATCATTGGTCTGGTGTAATGAAGATTACCTGATAAAGATCACAATATGACAGTTTTCCTTTTGCATTGGCTGCTGAACAGCCAGAAACTGTTTTCTGCGGCCAGCCAACTATTGATCCAACTCCCTCCTGTCAGTGATGCAGTTAATGGGAATTCCACAGGCAAATAAAAGCTACATTTTGTCTTCATTTTCATCTGAAATATGAGCTGGTCCTTTGTACTCTAGACAGTCATTTATTACTCATTTTCCTTTATTGATGTTTATGAGCTGAAGCATAAAATGATTCTCAAATGTAGTTTAATTGAGGCAGCAGTTGACACTGTGACCATGATTACTGCTGCACCATCAGCTGCATTAAATCCATGAATCAAGGTTTGCTTTTCATTGGTCTTTGAGGCAGCATACGGTAGAAAGTATCCTTAAAATGCAACTGTGCTGTAGCTAGAAAAATATGTCGATTTGTCTTCATAGGGACTGAGGGGGAAAAAAGTGCCTAAAGTCCTTAGCAAACAGCAACAGAGCAGTAAAGTGTTTCTTATTACTTTACATTCAAAGACTCTTACCCTCCCCTCCTGGTGTCTTAAAAGTTATTTGTAAAATAGTCTTCCTATATGCTTTTTAATATTTTTCTCACTGAATTATGAGCAACAAAATGAATAGAAGGAAGAGCTGCCGTACACAGCAAGAGGGGAAGCCAAGGCACTCAATTCATTTGTAAAATGGTAAGGACAATCAATACTGTGGGGAAGTATTTTTTATATGCAGTTATTAACTCATAAGCTACAGTATATCTCATCTCATTTCAACAACAGCTGAGGTCTCCATTTCCCCCTGGAGACCCCTGCAGGTCCCATTATGAGAATCATAAATAATATGTGCTAATGAGATATGAATTGATTATGTTGGAAAAGCTGACATTTTCATCCATCATTCTAAATGATGTTTAACAATGGATTACCAGCCAGTAATTCCTCTGATATGAGATTAAATAAAATAGCAGGCTGTTTCAGCAGGCTAGCTCAAGGAGATGGCAATAAATCTGCTCAATTACTGTATTACCAATCCGTTTTTCACTGCTAAGGATATTATTATTTCATTTAGACTTGTTCATGCATCATAGATTATTTTATTTCAGTCAGTCAATGGGAGAAACTGCAGTATTTTATTCACTGAGCTGCAAAGAACTGGGCTTTGATAGAGTACAGTACGCGCAGCTCAGTAGGCCTCAAGCGGATAGAAGAAATGCTGCCGAGCTCCTATCAGATCAAAAATACATTGTGAAATCCACATTTCAGAAACCAGCATTTTGTTTTCAACCTAATTTACTTTACTTATCTGAAAAGTCTCAACTGAAGGATACTGCCTAAAAAGCTGATCAATTGAAACAGAATTATTGGATCCTCTAAGATGATTTGTACTTCACCCTGGTCCTGTAGTATATTGAGAATTAGATCATTCAGACTATCCTTTGGCCTGGCAAATTAGATTGCAAATAACTGTAATACAAATGGTCCCTTTTTCCCCCTGCCTCATGCTCAGGGGAGAGGGGGGGAACGGGACACGGAAACAAACATGCAAAGTTTATTAACAAAAACCTATCATAGAAAGTTTGAGGGGTTTTCCAGCCTGATCTTACAATATTGACAAACTCCCCACAATATCTAATACTTTGTACTTTATTCAACACCCGTGTTTTTCCCAGGATGTTTAGTTCAGTTTATACTGAATTATGGACCATACCTAATGCCCACCTAAGCCATCCAGATCTGGGGGATCTCTTATAGATTGATGTTTTTTACCCATATATCCCTGTCTGCAAATCAGTACATCAGGTGCTTTGTGGCCAATGCATCACTCATACAACATAAACCACTTTTGTTACTTTACCAGCTACTTTTCTGTAAGAGGAGAAGAAGAAAAGATGAGCATAATGTTTCCTCCACCCTCTGAACGCCAGGAAGGGCACAGCCTTGCAGTGGCAAGTAGTAATCCGTTCCTGGCGAAGAGGAATCTATTCAAAACCTGCTTCTCAGGTTGCCCTCCACAGACCTGACCCCTTTCCTCTGCTGATGGGCATTCCCAAAGAAAAATACCCGTAGGATAGGATTTTCATCAAAAGCGGGAGAACAAGATCACTTATACTCTAATTGTGGAAAATCTGTAGTGAAGTGCAGTGGTTAGATGGAACAGGAGAAATGCAGGGAACAGAGTTCATTTCTTTTCTAGTCTTATCACTCATGAGTCAGCTGAGAAGCAAAAGCTGCTGAGGCGCAATGGAAAATATGGTCCAGTAATAAGTTTCTTCCCTGACTTCTTGTTTCTCAGTGCAGCAGAAAAACTTACGGATATGTTGCAGAATAATGTATCCCTGGAAGCAAAACCCTACATATAGATGCGGTGCTGGACTCTTAACTCAGTACTGAGGAAGGCGATATGGGAGTCAGTGTGGATAGGTCTTTTTGAAAAAAATTATTAGATACTCATCATCAGTCAAAAAGGCAAAGAGAACTGTAGGAAATTTTTGGGAAAGGAGTGTGGACTAACACCACCCGTTCAAATGGGTGTAGCAGGATTTGAGAACAGACCTGGAAAGATGACAGGGATGAAAAAAGATAAGGAAAGACTTGTGTGCAAAGTGTACTAAATAGAATAAAAATCTTCAGTTTGGAAAAGACTTGTTGAGAAAGGAAGATATTAAAGATGTAGAAAGGGGAGAATTCTTAGTATTTATCAAAAAATAGGTCATTCAAAGAAATGGTCAAGCAGATGACTTTTCAAAGAACCGTAACATTTCAAACAAACTAAAATTAAATTACAGCATTCATTTGTTACGTTCTGGAGATCAAAATGTAGCTGAGATTAAACCATTCAATGAATAATATGTCCATCATGTCTTAAATAAAAAACGAATTCCTAAAAATAAAGCTATTTCTGTAACAGAATAATACTTGACTCTTCAAACACAGTATCTTAGTTTTCCCATAAGGATCATATTAATGAAATAACATCTCTAGCATGTACACGCGTTTTGCTTTAAAATACTCACACACTAGATAATAAGGATGTTTTATCATCAGTTTTCCTTACTGATACCTGCCTGTGGTTTCCCAGATAACTAAAAAATTAATGACTGACAATACTATATATAACAGAAAACAATTTAGATATAATATTTATAAATGAAAGCATAACATCCAGTATAGTAAGTGTAAAGTGTATAACAGGTATAGTATATGAAAAGCACATCTAAGTTAGGCAGTTGAGTAATAAAAGGAATATGCCTCAAATTCATTTAGAAAAGGAGTTATTTGCCTAAGCAATTTTTGTCTATATTTGCTGTTCATTTTGCTTTTCTGAAGTCAAGGAAATTACAAATATATGAAACTTCTAGTTTGCGTGTTAAAATGCCAGTACATTAATCAGCAATATCAGTAGTCAAGGTATTGAAATGCCATTTTTAATGTGTAGACATACCATTTCTTCTAAAAATGTTAATAAATGTCATGAAACTGTTTAAAAGTGCCAAATCCATTATAGATCAGGGTATTAACTAGTCTTGCTAAACTTGTGGTAGCCGGAGGGTGAACTAGGAGGGAACACATGGATGAAGCATCTGACCCAGTGTGGCCGTTCTTCTGTACCATATACTTTCTGACCGCTGGATTCTGGTTGACTCCCAGCTGTCTATGTGTGTGTGTACGTACCAGCCATGCACAAAACTCTACCAGGAGTTACACAGCTTTGAAAACTCGTAGGTTTTTTTATCCAGTGGGAAGGACTCATCCCCGTACTCAGTGTCTTATTGCAGTTGGTGAATTGTGACTGCTTGTATGGTAACAGTATTAACTATTATGAAAAGGTAGTAATAATTGTGATTTAGGCTGAAGACTTCAAAATGTCAGGATGTTTACACCTATGTCAGTCACATCTCATAAGGCAGTCAATGTCAAGCTGACACTGAAATTTCAGGGATTTTCTTTAAAACTTGGTAATTATCTAGGAGTGGGTTAAATAACTTTCAGTATTATTCCTATTTTAAGGTAAGAATGCTGTATTTTCATTTTATGCATTCTGAAACGCAAACAGAATTGTTTGCGATGAATAAGCAGAATTTCCCTGCATTGGCTTTATTTGAGGGTGGTGGTTGTTTTTCAGCTTCATAAAAGTTTCTGCAAATGAACATATTGGCATGTGCGTACCAGGTTATTACACCACGTATCTTTACTGAGTCACCTTTACCTCAGCTGTGGTGAAGCCTCTGAACAGCCTCTGACCAGCCTGGGGAAAAGACCACAGCCCTACTATGGGATGCTGAGGCTGTGTCTGAATAGGAAGCCCTTGGGTCGCTGCCCGTGCAGCCCAATGTTCCCCTGCGGTGGTGAACATGAGTGACTTGACAGACACCCCCTCACCCTCCTTTCTGACCTCCTGCTTTGGAGCCCGGGGGGAACACAAAAGGAAATCCGGAGGGTATATTGAGCAGCAGGAGAGGAGCACCCTGGGGAAGCAAGAAGAGGCACGTCTTCAGCACTCACCCACCTCGCTAGGATGGAGTTAGTAGTCGGTGACCCCTAAGGAGTTATTTGCCTTGAGCCTGTTAAGAAGGAGAATCTTGTAATACCCAGTACACAGTTTGGGAGGACTCCTGAATATTAGGGGTTGAGGGAAATAATTTCTGCTGTTAGAAGACTGATTGAGTTTCAAAGCTAAGTGTATAAAAGTATAAATCTTATAATTCAGGACCTACATTCCTATAATGAGATCTATTATGGCACAGATGGAGTTAAAAAAGCTAATGGCATAACACGTCATGGTGAGTCTCAAGCACAACTATAAAGTTGTCTGTTTTCACTGAGAACTTTCTCTTATTTATAGCGTAAAAGTAGGTGACATGTTGTATGCATACATATACATAAATATGATGCGCACTTTCATCTGTCACAGCAAGATGATTCTTCAAGCTAACTGCAGATGAAATACTTATTCCCTCGATTTTCAGAGACTTTTGGTGCAGCCTGGACTATTCCAGGCAGTTAAGCTGTAAATCAGGAAAAGTAGTTATGATGTATATTGTGAGCATATCAAGTTGTGAGATTTTAGTTTTAGTCATTCAGAGCTGAGCTGACCAGTGTGTGTGGTGCGACTGAAGGTCTGGGTAGCATTTGAACACAGCAATTAGATCACAAAATTGGAGGCAGCATTTGCCTGTGTCTCTGACCACTGAATTTCAAAGTTGCTTAAATGAGCTGTTTAAAGCATGCCTGAAACAGCACCACAGAATCCAGTTTATTAGGAAGTTGTTGCCACTGGATGCCAAAAAGCTAATATGCATACAATGTGAGGGTGTAAAACAAAATCAAATGACAGAGTTATTGGAGATAAAAACCCAAATCCCATAATTTCATGGGATTTATAAATGATCCTGGTGACTATAAACAATACCTGAGATGACATAATTATTTGAATGTTTAAGTATTTTCCATCTGCCTTAACAACGACTATATTTATAGGATGCCAAATACTATTTCTGATCATAGTTTAAACTATAGATTGAGTTATGGACACTGAATGTCCCCAGGTCATTTACAAGCCAAGTTTTCTTATGGTTTTAATACAGAATTTATTTTCAAGGAAAGTTCACATTGGGCGTCTGAATTCTTTCAGCTCTCCAGTGTAGGCAAGCACAGGATATTAACTTTGACAGCCAAAAGCCTCAGCACTGGCCTTTGCTCAGTAAGAATACGAGTAAAACTAAAACTGAGAGGTACTGACTACAGACACTGTCAGTGTAAGGGTTCAAAAGTGACTCTTGGCTCTCGTGCAGGTTGTAACAGAGATACTGCTCTATTTCCTTGGTGCTTATTCATAGCTGTATAACGCTTATCATCAGTTCATGCCCTCTCACAGTCCTTTCAAATGCATTCAGGACTTTGTAGGTCAGATATTCAAGTGCTGAATATAAAAATTGGATACAGTGGCACATACACTTTTGATTTTCTTTTTTTTTAACTTTATCCTCTTTTCTTCCATTTTTTATGATTGAGAAGACCGGGTCATCCACACTAATGTGCGGCCAGAATTCGAAAATGTTTCTTATTTACCCTCCACTCTTTTAGTGCCAATAGTCCATTACCTTCTGGAGTGAGGAAAGGAAATTTTTCCATTTCTCCAAAACCTAAAATTTTTTAGCTCTTTTGATAAAAGTCTTTGTGCCTTAGCAATAGCAGGCATTACTAAGTATCCAGGCAATAAAGCACAGTGAAATCACACATATAAAGGAATCCTGCCCCCAAATTAAAGACTATCTTAAAAAAAGAAAGAAAAAAAAGTCCAGATTTATCACACAATCCACAAAAAAAATATTTCTTCACAGTTCAATGATAATTCTTGGCTAGCACAGTCATCAATACCAGGTTTACAATAAAACATCTGGGGAACATATGCAGAAATAAACTTATTCAAACAGAAAGAGAGTAATCTGTGAACATACAGATTCTAATGTCCTCTAATCCCATAGCAGTTTGATTTGTGATATCATTTTATTTCTTGCTTGCTTTCTTGCTTGCTTTTATACACTGAAAGTTGGTTCAGAAGCACAGACTTGGGATAGAGGTCAAAGATCACAGGTTTTTTTTTTTTCCATACTGAAAGTATTTTGTAGTTGGAATTGAATAAAAAATTTACAAAATGCAAAGTTAAAATTTTCTCAGTATGTCAGGGACATTCTTTTTATGAAGCACTTAATTTATTTAAATAATTAAATTAAATAAATAAATTAAAGAAAACTTGATTAAAGCATCAAATATTACTATTTTAGTGTTTATAAACTGAGATTTGAAAGAATCTTGAAAACGTTGTCAGGTTGAAGCCATATCAGATTATTTATTTTGGCTTTGTCTTTCTTTTTTCTTTTTTTTTAGATCTGGATCAGATCCTACTGATGAAATTTGTGTTTTCTCATAACATTGGAAGGTTAAAAAAATCACAAAAAGGTTGTTTAGTCACTTTGGATGAGGTGGTGGTGACAGGAGAGTTATTAACTTTTTCAGATATTAACTAAAATCAGTTTTATTTAACCAAGTTAGAATACTGAAAGAGAAGCCTTTTACGATCAGCTAAAAGTTTCTGCAAGATTGCTTAATAGGATCTTTTTTTTTTCTTTTTAGTCAGACGTATGGAAAACAACCACGTGAGGACTGATGCTCCAGCTCCCTTTTCTTTTCCCGACAGAACAGTAGCGTTAGGGTATGACAGCCAACACGTGCGGGCTGAGGCTGCCGTAAGCTCACGCCTTCCCCTCACAGCTGTTTCTGCAGACACGTGTGAATAGTCATTCTCCTGTGCCTGGTGCTGAGCAAGCCTTGCTTTTCTTGGAGACGGGCCAGCGGCTGATGGGAAGGCAGCCTGTGTGCCTCCCTGTGCGCTCTGCGCCCCCGGCTAACCCCGAGGCTACAGCCCGTGGCCACCCACCTTCCCCTTCGGACCTCCGGGGAGCTTATTGGCTTCTCCTCCTGGGAGGCAAGACTCCACTGAGCTTCACTCCACTCAGTGTGGAGTAACTCACAGGAGTATCATCGGTACTTGTACTGTCATCGCATTTGGTAGCGTTAGCATAATATTGAAGACAACGGCCCTGTAGCTTTTGGACCCGGAAGAGTTACGCTTGCTTGGAATTCCTCTAAAAATACTGAACTGGGGGGGGGACACACAAAAAATCCATTTGCTCCGTCTGGTTAACATTGCTGGTACTGCTTTCCCCCATTACTGCAACTTTATAGAATAAAATGCTGCAAAAAAAAAAAAAAAAAAGGCTAATTTAAGAGCAAATCCACCCTAAAAAGTAAAAATCAATCTCTCTCTTCGCAGAGAGAGCCCAAGGGGATAGAATACCAGGAATCATGGGTATTTTGCTGCTAGTTTTGACGTATGTTCTGATGAAAAAGATCAATGGTTTTCTCTTGGGGATAAAAGATTGCAAGGTCCGAATAGCCAGAAGTTTGTATGTCTATTTATCTAATGGCAAACAGTACAGAAGTCAGCAATGAGCACCTTTTCCTTGACAACAAGTGACAAGTAGGCCATTGTACCACAGTGCTACCATTGTTTAATGCCTTCTGCAGGTAATTTATAGGAGAAGGCAGAACAAAAGTGTAGAATAATATACTTTCTGCTAAGTCAACACAAATTTGCCCCAGGAAGCCCTAATTAAATACTTTTTTTTGAAGTCCTAATGAGTAATTGAATAGTGTTCATCATTAGAAATGTGCTGCTTGGTCCAAAAAGACTGGGTGTTTTACTTGTCATCCTTTGTTCCTTTTCCTCTTCTTACTCATTAATCCTTCTCAGAAATTATATGAGAATGCCAAAAATCTTTCTGTTATTTGGTTGCCACATAGAAGCAATGAACAAATCAAGGCACCATCACTTGTTGGAGTAATGACTGTGAATGGTCTGATGTAGCGGGTAGTTCTTGTCCTTATACATGACTGGCCAGTTGTAAGAGTACTTTCTATAACAACATTTAATTTGTTATAACAATTTTTCATTCAGATGGCTCTGAAATTTTCTTGTCAAACATGCTCAAATCGGTGAGTAGCTAAAAATATCTAAATAAATTAAAGGAGACAACTTTTGACACAAGGAATCAGATTTATGGTAAGGATTTTGAGCAGCAGAAAGGTCTGCAAAGCAAATAATCTCTATAATATTTGTTGCAGTCAAACGGTGTCCCCAGCCCCATGTTTTGTTTGTGAGAGCGTTACCATAACCATCACCTGAAACTATCTAGTGGTGAGGTTCAAAACTTAAACATACTAATGGCCCATACAGATTTTGGAAAAAAAAATAAAAATAAAATCTATTCAATACTTGGTACCTGGTGCTAGAACTGCCTTTGGTATAAGTTATATCTCAGCATCAATGGCCCAAGCAAATTGTCTTTGCTGCTGCTCTTTATTCTGCTCTATTGCCAGTTGCTGGTACAGACACACCCTGTTAACACATAATTTTTAGGCCAAATCTTTGAGAGTAGAATTGCATATATCTTACGCTGCTGGCAGCTTTTTCTTGGAACCTGGGGGATTTATGATTTGTTATGACTACAATAAGCAAACTCATGTTGGTAAGTCAGTCTCACATTTCTTAAAAGTTGAGAAAAGATACCTAAAAGCTTAAGGTTCATATCCATGGTATTCATGTCTGCAGGCAGTAAGAAAGTTGATCATGGTATTTCTAAGTCTAATCAAAAGTTACCAGGCTGACTTTTACAGCTACTGAATCTCATTGACATGGGATGGCCAGAAGAAACACTTACTGAGAACAGAAATACTGCAAGTGCTGGTCACTCCAGGCTTATTATTGTGTTTAAAAAAACCCACCTTTCAATCTCATGAGAAGACCTACTCTTCATTAAGTAGCTGCCCTGGTTTTAGAGTAGATGCAGAAGGAAACTAGCTGATTGAACAGATCTACTCTGCTCACTAAACTACTGCATGGCAAATAGGACTGATGAGGAATTTTTACCTTAGAGCTGTGGTACCCCAGTGGTGAATCAGCCCATTTCCACCAACTGATCTGTCTTAAACTTGCTGTCACTTCCTCCCCTTCAGTACAGTAAATGATGATCACACAGCTTTGCACAGAAATTCAAATGATTTGATAGCCTTCAGTATACCCTAGGCACTGACTGCTAGTACACAGGACTTCCATTTCATTGTGCAGTTGTCACAAACAAGGACAGGAAATGAGGCAGAACCTATGAATTATGAGTCTTTCCTCAAAGTTGGAGTGATCTCATAAGAAAGCAGGTAACTGGTGGCTTTCTACTGACTGAGATTTGGGAGGAGACCTTTGCTGAAACTCTCTTTCCAGACTATGAGAGAGGATCAAGCGAGCACCTAAAGTGAAGGACTGAATCCTAGCTGAGGCCTCTAGGTAATTGTGCAATATGTAGTAAGGCTAATATTTGGAGACTAAAAAGGTGCTTCAGAGCTCTCATAGAAAACGACGTCCTAAAAAACTTTAGTGTAAATTATACGTGTAGATGCATGAGTGAAGGAAGCGAACTACAAAAGGGAAATGGATCGAGGAAATAGGAAAGTTATAGCAACTTAGCAGTATACGTGCCAAATACAAAAATGTAGAAAGAGAGAAGCAAATTTCATTTTTTGGTCTTGTCCTCCCGAAAGGGAAATAGAGCCTCTGCAAGGAGGCAACCGTGTTTTCTGCGTTGGCTGCAGGGCAGCACAGGGCCTCTGGCTCTGCTGCTGACCTGCTGGGGATTTGCAGGGGGTTTAGTCGAAGGAGGAGTGGACTGAAAGTGGTGAAGCTGTCAACGCACCTTCTCTGTGAAGGGGTACAGTCTCATGCCTTCCTTTCTTCCTGTGAGGCTATCTTGTAATCCAAGAGTACCAGCATGCAGTGATCCTAGTCAGGATATTAAAAAAAAGGGTTCTCATTCAACCCCCAAACGCAGCCAGGCACCCAAACTAGTTATTTAACGGATGTGCGTAGCTCAGAAAAGGGATGGGGCTGTACAATTCTGTCTGTAGTGCTGTAGCAAGAAAAATTGCAATTCTCAAAAAATATGTTTAACATAAATGAGAAATAATCTACTCAGAAACAAGGCTGATACATTACATTTCCTTTGCAGAATTTGTTTAAAATTTATACCATGTTTATTTTATCTGTAACAAGAAAAAGTTTGATTAAATAAAAACATATTTTCCCCTCTTACAAAAAAAATATAATTACTTGAGACACAGATATTAGTACCTGTGCACGTTTTATTCAATTAACTTCAAAAGAGTCAAAAGGGAACACTCACCGATAAATCATTGGTAGATTTGGCAAACTGTGGCATCCATAAGCAGTGAAATTCTCATTGTCACTTCAGGTATGATAATACGCTGTACCTACACCAGTGAATTGATCATTGGTTGTATACGCTACCTTCAGAATGAGAATGGATGCAGACTGAAGAGCCTCAGTTCAAGATCGGAGCCATTCAAGTACTGAAATTGCTTATCTCGCATATTTTATTTGTTTGATCCCCTTAAGCTGTTTGACCTTTCATTTCATCCTGTGGTGGGAATCTCTTTCCCTCTGTTACTCTAGTAATCAGCATTTTCTGATTTGAATAACAATGTCAGTTAAGCGTTGTGAAGAATTGTGTACAACTATTCACTTGTGCACCGCAAACTCTCTTCCTGTGATTCACACCAGAGTGTGATAATTAATCTGGTTTAGTCAGCTTTAGGAATACATCATCAATCCCAGGAAAACATAAAAGAGCAAATAGATGACAATCTAGCCTTTAGCTCATTTTTATGGAGATGGAAGTGGACCATAGCAAAGGTCAGATTCAAGGTCAAGATGGAAGCCATTGAAGAAGCTCTTATGGGGCTGGTTCTTCCTGCAGGTCCATTCAATCTAACCAGCCAGGTATATAAATAGAGTCCTTCAGCTGCTGGCCCAACCAGCCTCTTCACATCGCAATCAACAGACAAGCACAAGCAATTTACTGCTGAGATCATTTCAGTGATATGCTACAAAAGGCACAGAGTTAAACTGAAAAAAACTTTGGTTATAAAAATATCTACTTTTTCTAGGCAATAACTATTAAATTAATGGCTACTTATTAAGATTTATTTATCCATCAAATAGTAATTTAATATCTTGTTAGGTCAGACTTTTAATTATTATCTGTTTTAACTTTATATATGTTTCATAACTAGATTTGTAGTTGGTTAATTTTATCCAGCAACTTGACATAGTACGAATTAATTGCAGACTGCTAATCCAGTAGTGGTTGGAGCTGGGATTTTTTTTCACACTACCTGTGTTATTACGTTAATTGTCAAATCCTGCTGCTACTAAAATTAATAGGAAAAACTCCCACTGATTTCAGTGAATTCAGGTTGTAGCCCAAATTGTAAAAGTAGCAACTCAATTTTCCTCTAAATAAGGCAATGTAGTGAATTGTAGAACAATTTATTGACAAAAAAAATAATTCAATAACAATATGATCTGCTGTGTTTATATATTATAACTTCAAATTCTTACTTCTAGCAATAAGATGGTCAAGCTGTTTTTCTGAAATAAATCAGAGGGTAAATGAGCTATTCAAAATGATACACTCTAATCTAGTGAAGGTCATGTTTCACTATGTGAAAATAAGTGTTTAAAACAATGTGTGCTGTATTAAAACAAGAAGGTAAATTATAATGAATGTGTTACTTCAAGTTATGCTGCAAATGTCAGTCAGGTAAGTTCAATAATTGAAAAGGTGCTTAACAGTGCCACTATAATTAATAATCTATTGGTATTTCCAAACTTGTTTAGAGGTTTAGTATATGGCTGTTCAAAATTGGAGCAAGATGATATTTTTCAGGTGTATTTTCCAAACAAATATATTAATTGAATTCTTAAAGTAGTTTAAATCCATCATTTATGATTAGAAGGGAGCAAGTGTTTCTGAGGTTTTCAGTAATGTTTCCAGTCATTTTAATATTTTTCTTTTCTTCAGGTGACCCTACATTTGAATAATTTGAGTATGAACTTCCAATGAAATAAGGAACAGCTTTGTATGATTTCTGCTGCTACTAATGCTAAATGAGTGATTGTCAGGCATTCTGTTTCCTAGTTCAGGTCTGGGACAAAAGCTTACTTTACAGATAACTTTTTTTTGGGTCACAAGTGTTTATTTCTATGGAGAATTTCCTGTGTATGGCCTAAGTACAGTAGGCTATTTGTCATTTTTCTTTAGACGTATTATTTGTAATTATTCAGAATACTTCAATGACAATGTCAGTGAATGGATTGAAATGGTGGAGTTTTATAGTTGTTTTATAGTTGTTTCCTAAAATTAAGACTGAATATATACTCTGCAGGATGCAAGTGTTCTTTCTGTCTCATATAGGTTCAAATACTATCCTCATTTAGGTGTATCTGAGCTCCCTCCAGTAGTGCATTAAGCAATCTGACTTAACATCTATCACATGTAGTTCAGGCGCTCTCTCATCTCCACCCCAGGGAGAGAACTGTGTGCCTAGTGGCGTGTTTTGTTTTTATTTTAAATGTCCAAGGAAAGTGGGTAGTGTTAATGGCATCAGACATCCATTTCCTTGCAATTAGCTGTCTATGTTGTCACAATGCTCCTGCTGCCTTTAAATGCTGTGGGCGAGGAAAGAGAGAGAGAAAGAGAGCATGTTTATCAGATTTCATTCCAGTCCCATTTGAAACCCCCTTATTATTTTTTTTTAATTTAGAGATATATACTCTAAAGATGCATGTAATTTTGTGTTTTCTTTTTTTTTTACAAAACTTTTTATCCACAAAAAGCAGATTCGTGTTGCCTGGGATCTTTTACAAATTCATGTTAAACTATTTAGGATTTTTAAAAACTGGCATCAAAGAATAGCCTTTATATTTTCAATAGAATATGTTTATATTTAAAACAGCAGTTTTGTGAAGCAGGAGAAAACAATGTGACTCCTGCAATTTTCTTCTGTGTGGATCCTGTGCATAAACCAACAGACGGTTTTATAAAAGGGTGCAGTAGGAGAGCACCATCTCCCAGCTGCCTGAGCCACAGCCATTTCGGAATGATGTAGATTCAGTGAGATTTGGCTCAGGCACACAGAGGCTCCCCTTTTTCCACTCAATTTGATGGGTTTTAGAGTTACCTTTTTCCTGCTATTTTCTTCAGTATTGCTTTTGTCCATAGAATAATTAATTAAAGACACTTGTAGATGTTTTGAATTTTAATTATTTACCATATTCACTTTCTCATTGCTTCAATGTGCATTTTTACATTCTGCACTTGTAACCTTCTGCCTTTTACCTTCTGCCTTTGCCAGAGTCTGTGTCCCAAATAGGTACATGCAATTTAACCTACTGAGCTGCCAGGACATCTCAGTGATGCACTGGTCTCTGGTGTCATTCTCTAGGTGCAGAGTGCTTTCTGGCACCTACTGAGGGCTCTCCATTGGGAAAGGACTCAGATGTACAGAGAGCAGTCCTCAAGAAGCTGCCAGTTTCCAACAGGATTGAGTGCTTGGCAATGTTTTTGTACAGCTATCTTTTTTTTTCTTTCTTTCTTGATTATATGGAAGTTCTTTATAAAAGGCATTTTGATTGCACCAAAGTGTAGCTATTATAATTGTACACAAGAACTGGGGGGGCAGCATATAATGATAGATATTTTTCATCATGGACGAGCTGCAATCATCACAGTATGCACTTCCTCTCAGCCATGCGGCACGGGGAAGCTCACTGTGTAAATTCTGAGGCGGTATATTAAAAGGAAATATTTAGGGATGTAGCAGTCGATGAAAAATAAATTGGAAGTATGCTGAGTTAACGAAGGAGAGACTTGCAGCTCTTGTATGTGTGACATGCTTTCAAAGAAAGCTGCCACCAAACAACCTTTCAGCCAGAAATGTAAATATGGGTTTACAGTTGGTGGTGGTGTAAACAAAGGCTCTGTTTAAACTGGGACCCTGAGTATGCCTAAGTTTCCAGGTCTCCCTGTCCCTCCTAGCTGTTTTCCAAGCTAGCATTGAGGAGGCTCTAACTCTGCAGCATCCACTTGCTTGTGGTCTCTTTGAGGAAGACATCAGATGTACAGATGAGAGAAGAGGTGCAGTGTCTTTTCTGGCCATCCTCTTGTGCCAGGCAGTGCAGGGATCCAAATGGTTCAGGCTCTCAGGACTGCTCTTTTAAATGAAGCCAGAGATGCTCATCAGCCCCTCACACTTCAGATTTTGTGGGGTTGCCCTGTGGCAGCTCATTGTATTAGCCTGTTTAAAGATTCTGTTCTCACTCCCTAATTCCCGGTGCTATGTGTGTCAGAGGGTAGGGAGAGAAAGCTGGTTTTCCCTCTTGTAAATGAAGTGGAACAGGGAAGGAAAGGGCTTCTGCAGCTTGGATGGGACGTGAAGGCCAGGAAAGGCTTGGTACAGAGCCCTTTAACTGAGTTATTCTCTGGTTCTGGCGTGCTTTGGGCATTGCGTATTTTGGCAATATCAGATAGAGGTCTCAGAAGGGGCAGTGCTGAGGTGTAAGATTAAAATGTCTAATTTTCCTACTCTTTAAGTGCCCACTTCAAGTGACTGGTATACAAAGACCATGGCAGTACAGCAGTTATAAGTGGACACATGAATCCCGAATTGCTTGGTACCAAAAAAACTGTATTATTGTGGCAAAGCTACTGACATGCTCCAGTCCATGGTGCTGTGTGTGGCCTGGCCCTGCCTGAACTGCTGTGTTTCTGCCTCAGCTCATCCATTTTTCTTCCTTCTGAAAGAGGGTATCACACCTTGGGTGGCATCTCCTGTCCAGCCACGAGGAGGTGGGACAATTCCTGTCCTACCAGGAGGTAGTCCTCCCTCTTCTGTTTGTCAAAAGCTGAAGAAGGACAACTGTGCTCCCAGCATGGAGGCCCTGGGACATTAGACTGGAAATTTTGATGGTGCTATGGATAGGAATAAGAAGGACTGCTAGTCCTCTGGTTCTTCCCTGGTTTGGACCTCAGCTCACTAGCTGAGGTATGGCTCAATATGAAATTGCAGATTTCAGAAGAGTCAGATTACCACTTGCTCCAGAGACTAGCGGCATCAACATTTTTGTTCAGGGCTGGGAGGAAGAGCTACTTCAGTATATTGAAAAGTTCAAAAGGTTGCGGGTGGCTGGGCCCCTGAACACACACTGAGGTTTAGACACCAAGGAAAGACAGTCCAAGAAATCCAGCATAATCTGAGGGGACGTAAACTAATAGGAAATGATGAGAAAACTTAAAGCCTCTTCTTCCTGAGGTGTTGGTATAGACTTCTCACTTACCAGAATCCTCCCCTGAAGGTATGCCTCTGTCCCTGTTCTTCTCAAAGCGATAAGGTCACTTGCTTTCTTCTCACCACAGCAGGAGGAAAGATAAGGGTAGTAACCCAATGCAAGAGTTTTACGCATTCTCAGTGGCAGGGTGCACCAGATTTTGACTCCTTCTCCTGGAATTCAAATGAATAGCCTCTGTCTCCCAGAAAAGGTGCCTAAATCCTACAGGATTATGTCATACTGCTATTGGGTTGCAAGCTATTGCTGAAATCTATTCAAGATTCACCAGATCAGTCAAGGAGACCAAAAAGTAGTTTGATATCATTGCTTCATACAGCCCCCACTTTGCTGAAGGGGAGAGCAGTTTGTGAACCTCACTGATAGTTTTTGATGCATTACTTATCCGGTGAATGTCTCACACAAAATGCAAAAAACAAAGTAAGAACCTAACTCTCCCTTTGTCACTGATCAGCTGCTGCTCTTTGAACTCAGGGATTCTTTTCCTTTCTT
This sequence comes from Limnodromus scolopaceus, assembly GCA_028565335.1. Taxonomy (NCBI): domain Eukaryota; kingdom Metazoa; phylum Chordata; class Aves; order Charadriiformes; family Scolopacidae; genus Limnodromus; species Limnodromus scolopaceus. Next base: position 62,355,956 of record JAOXNO010000013.1, on the reverse strand, counting down.
CCTTTTTTCTTCCCAATATTCTTCAGCCATATTCCGTACAGCAGATTACATTCAACAAAGGATGGCTGGTACCTATACCTACAGGTTGGTATCTAGAACACAAAATATGGACATGAGAGTTGAAGATTTGAACCACAGAAAGAAGGATTTCACCTCCCGGGTTATTGCTCCAACCACTTTTTTAGAGCAGAAAGAAAGACATTTCCTTTCCTGCTGTTTTGGAAGAAAGAAACAACTACCAATGTATTTTTGCGGTCGGAGCTTGGTGTATGTTATTTGTGCTATGCAAATCCCTACCAAACAGACCTATCAGGAAAGAGGAACAGATCAACACCTCTTTCTCAGATCCTGTCTGGCTTTAAAACAAGGATGCCATGGCTTCCTAAACTGAGATCTTTCATGAGGCTTTTAAGTCTGGTTACAGAAATGGATATGATGGTACGGTAACAAGTAGTGTGGACCAGTATCTGTGGAGTGAAACAATTTGTGCTGAGGACTTCATGTCTGTACTACACACATTTGATGAATTTTTCCTTCAGAGACAGTCCCATGGGCTGAAATCCTATTTGCATTTAGACTGCATCAGGTGCCTTCCTGGACTATGTCTTGCAGCTTAGTTTCATCTGAAAGAGGCATTGTTCATTTGTTCAAGGAGTGGTCCAGGATGCAGGCAGAAGCATGGAGAGGGAGCAGTCAGGAGATTTGGTTTGAGAGCACATTTCTCATCCAAGCTCAAACACCGATGCACTCTGCATGAGTACATGTACAAACAAGCACTGGTAAAATTTGCAGAAGTGCCTAACCAGCATAAGCATATAATCTCACCAATTCCAACAGGAGTCACAGAGCCAAGGTGTGCAGGTACTTCTTTAAGCACAGGGATGTTTTGGGAAAACCAGGCCATTATTTTCCACAAGTAATTTGTAGTGGAGTCAGATTTTGAACTTGATTCAAGTCTTAATCCAATATCTGAATTTTGCCACAAGAATATCCTTATTTACTTGGCTTTTTCAGTCTTGAACCTTACAACCTGGTTTGAGGAAATGCTCCAGAAGATATTTTCTATCTTTTCTTATGTCTTTCCTTTTATTTTTGTTTCCAGTGAAACTTCAGCATGTTGCCTTTTAGCATGGTTAAATGGATTCTTCAAAAAAACCCCACACAGTATAGTTCTGATTTTTTTCCTATCTCTTCTTTAGCCATTTCTCTGCTGAATTTTCTGACATTGACTTCCTCCTTTTTTGACAATGTTGAGTCTAGTAGAGTCTTAGGTTTCCTAATAAGCAATGGGATGAAGGATGCAATTGCATAATTACACTTTTACCAACTAGTTGTTTTCTTCAAAGAGTGACAAAGAAGGTCTGAAGTTTAATTTTTGTGTTTTCAGCACTCTGTGGCTTGACTTTTAAAGCATTTATACTTAAGTACATCCCATCTGATATGTGGGTGCGTTTTTAATTAAAAATGAAAAAAAAATATGTTAGCTAATGCTTGGATGTAACTGACTTGAAATATATAAGTAAAATTCATGTCAATAGTGGCTGTAGGACAGAAATCAGAACTTTTTTTTTGCCATGACAAAATCTACTCTATTTCCTTGCTTGAACAGACAGCAAGAAATGCAGTGTTACAAACAAATATTTTTTTAAGTAGAAAAGGTTTGACATCACACTTTGCTCATGGTAATAATTTTCTGTTGTGAAATCCCAATCCCCTTTTCATGACTGGCAGTATAATAATTAGTTATTATGACCCAGAACTTTCCATGATCGTAATGCAGCACGCACTTTGAGGCATTCAGCAGTTAGGACTGACACCTGGTACTGGAAGCTACTGTGTTTGTTCGGCAGGAACTACATTTTAAAACTGATTTTTTCCTGCTTCTGAATTTTTCTGTCAGTATCAGAAAACTCATAGGAGGAACACAGACCCAGATCCATTGACATGCTTTAACACCTTGTAGACAACGAGTGTTGTGCCTTGATCATTTGAGAAACACTTTGATTCAACACCTCACAGAAGGTGTTGAAGTTACCCACCATCGTCTTCTTGTGGTGAGACAGTGGAAGACGAACCAGGAAAAACTTCTTGAGTGAAAAAAGAGGTGACAGAAGATGAGTTGTTGGAGCCTTAATTAAGCACAACCTTATCCAACATCTGTGAGGGACTTGGCTGGATTTGTAGAGGTTTGAAGGACTGACCCCAGTAGGTACAAAGGGGTGGTTCTCCAGAGCAGCAGAGCTGGTGTACACACGCATGTTTTCTAAACAGCAGATACGGGTTTGAAATATAAAAAGATGCCTGATTTTTAACAAAGCTTTCTGGGTACAGATGGAGATTCATTAAAATACATAAAGGATCCTCAAGAAATCAATCATCAGCAGAATCTAATGAAACAACTATTTTCCTAACCATTTTGGCATTGTTTGGAAATAGTCTAATAATCTTACATTTACTGCAATGACTCTTTGCAAGGGTTTTATTACTAGTATAGAAACCATTATTATTATAAAAGACATTTATAATTAACACTTTATGACAGAATGATTTAAGAGAATAATATTCATTGTAGCTAAGCAGCTGTGAAAACAAATAAAGTGGTAATGCTAATTAATTTATTGCATTAATGCAATTAATGTGAATTCAAAGAGCTGACAGAAAATAATATGTTAGTAGCTAATAGCAGATTTTTCAAAGAACCAGGACACATTTTAGGCTTTCAAAACTGTATTTGTCTCAACAGCACTAAAAAGCATTAAAAAATAACCACTTTATTGATGTGCATCTTCAATGTTCATTACAATAAAGAGCAATCTTGCTAAATAATACTCCAGGATAACCTTTTGACCCCTAATCAGTGCACAGAAATCCTTATAGTTGGTAAATACATTAGAGAGACTAAAATAAACAAGGCTATTGTTCTACCCTTGGTATAAATATACGGCATTTAGAGCTCTCTCTGAATGGAACCTATTCTTTCTGTCTCTCAGTCCAGCTTTAGTCATGCAGATACGGTTAGCAGAGTCTCATTTTGCATTCTCTGTTTGAAAATAACTCTGCAAATAACAGCTAGTTTTTAGGTAACCTTTATAGTGTTTTCTGTTTCTGGTGCAAGAATCCTGGCCAAAAATTTCTGAATTAATATGCTACTAACCTTTATGTACTTTGCATCAAGACAGCTTTGGTATCTACCTAGCAGCAGGAGTCTCTTCCTATTTTATTTGAATAGTATGGTCATTAACTACTGTGAGCATGTAATTCATGTAAAATTAAGTCAGGCTTTTCCTTGCATGGTGCTCTGAACTTGGCCACAAATTCAGTTTTTCTCCCATGTCTTCATTTTAGGCACTTGAATGCTAATAGTCCTTCGGTGCCTCCTTACGGCTCTCCCAGTGTCCTGGGAAGCCTGAACAGGGCTTTCAGTTATTGGGGAAATCACAGAGGCTTAACTTACTTGCAATGCCAAAAAGTCACAGGAGAGCCCAATGCTGGGTCGGTGGTGGTGGTGGAGAACTGCTTGGGACCCTCCGACCCTAACCCGCTCTTGCAGCGTGGCTGCTGGTGCCCCGTGAAGGCTGATGCAGCTGACGAGGTTCATGAGGAAACTCCCAGGAAAAAGTTAAAGCCTTTTGTGTTAGCTCAGCTGGAACGTGAGGGGTCAGGGCATGAAATCCAGCTTGAATGGCACAGCGCGATTGGGTTAGCAGCTGACGGTTTGT
>JAOXNO010000013.1:62334737-62347237 GCA_028565335.1 Limnodromus scolopaceus | reverse complement strand
CATTCGGTTCCATTAACAACTATGCACAAAATTCTAACTTTTGCAATTTTCTAGGCTTCTCTGGTGAGCTTTATTTTTGGCCGCAATACTGAAAAAAGAAGTGTTCTGGATCAGTTAACCTCTGTAAGTATCAGTCCATTAGACCCACAGAGATTTAAGTGAATTGTATTATTGTATTCTGGTACGACTATACAGTACCAAGATCACGGTGATGGTACAGGGGTCAAAAGCCAATTTCCAATGAGAACATTTTCTTTGGCAGACCTAATAGCAGGTTACCTCTGCAGTGTGTTCAGGTACCCTTTTCATTTTTTCTTCCTGTCTCTGCATTGTGTCAATTGTCCTCATCTTCTCGCAGTTTATTGACTAACTCAAATATGGCCGTCAGTGCTCATAGAGCTTAGAAAGAGTCAGCACCTCCAACGAAGTCTGTTATGGGCTGACTGGATATTCAACTAGCTGGGACAGAACCAAAACCCCTGAAGTTTTGAACTCTTTCTTGGATGACAGGTCTGCTTCTGTTCTCAACAAGAGAGATTCATTTATCTCAGGCGTTCACCTCTCTCCCTCCCCTGCCATTTGTGGCAAGGTGGAAGCAAATGTCTAGCATACACATTCTTTCCCCAGCTGGATTCAGGTATAAAACTTTCTGACAAGGAATAGCAGTAAAGGGACCAAAGCTAGCTCTGAAGATGAACTTAAGGCCCTTGAAATCTGCAGCATGCCAAGATAGCTTTATAATTTTTTTTTGTTTTAATTTAAACAAAAAAAAAACATAGAAGGATGGGATGCTGAGATCATCTGTCACACCATCTGTGGTTGCCTAGCAGAATTACTCCAGCCTTGAGCTGGAGGAGCTCCCATTTGCAGCTGAACTGCAGTTGGGGATTTTATTAATACATCTCTCATTTATATAGCACCTTTCACTCTCAAGGATCCCAAAGTACTTGTTAAAGGATGAAGTTGAGGACTGAAGACTGTTAGAGGAGGAGAAGTGGGAAAACTCCCTCCCTCCTGACCAGTGGCCTCAAAACTTTTCACTAAAGAAAGCATTTATTGCTGAATTTGTTATTCTCTTTCATTCCTCTGAGGGTGGCTCAATGGGAGGTTGTGACCTTTGGGGCCTCGTGCAGCCATGAGCTGATTTGTTCCTCCAGAAACAATTGCAAATATGCTTGTTTTATTTGTATTGTATGTATGACTGACACAGTTTGTAAGCATCAGATATAAAGCTTTATATATATGTGCGTGTGTGTGTGTATATATATTTAGAGTACAGAAAATAACAAGAGGAAGAAACAACAGTGATCAGCTGGCATTCAGGAAAATTAAAAAAGAACAACCAGAGACATAAAACATGTGGAGTAATCAGTAGTTTTCAGTCAAATGGCATTTAAATGCTGCACTGATGCATAACCTGCCCTACTGTTCTGCGAGGTGGGAGGACAGGTGATATGTCAGCTGTGCTCTGCCATGTAACTACAGTAGAAGGGCTGAGTTAATGACAGACACAAGAGTTTGGATGAATGTTAACATGCTGCTATTTCCATGCTGAGATGAAGTAGCAGGGCCTGGATTTATCATTAAAAGAGACCCAAGAGGCTCTCACTGAGCCAGCTGCTAGGGCCCTAAAACATATGTCGCACCCTTCAGCTGTTCATCAGTACAAAAGGCTTCCATCTCAAAGCACTTGACCTTGTTAGCCTCAGCGGTGTCAGTGATATTTTCAACAGGGAGACAACAGATCAAGTATGAAGAAGAGAATCTCTTAAGGGAAACGTGTGCAGTCCCTGGAAAAACGACCGCAGAAACGTAGCCTGTGGATAATGTGGATAATGGCTGGTATTTCTGATGTTTGCGATTTGTAAAGCGGGTAGGCTGCTGCTGTTTTTCAGAACAGTGATAGACGAGTGAAAAAGAAATAGCAAGGAAATAAAAATATGTCAGTGTCAAATAAATTAACTCACCAGATTCTGAAATTTCCAAGCCTCCTTTTCCCAACTCATCCTCCCCATCAGTCCTTATATTCTTACTAACTTCAAGGGAAGTTCATCTTGCATAAGGACTGAGTGGGAAGTTCTGAAACCAGAGAGAATAATTGTAAGAATTACAGTAACGTTATCACCCTGACATTTGCAGGTAGTATTAAAATGAAGGTGCTACTGTGAGAGTGCTTTAGCGGATGCAATACTGATGCACAGCACTTAGGAAGGATACTGCATCCTCTCGGATGCACATGGGTTAGTTCTAGTAGTCCCTTCACCCTCTGCATTTCCCAAAAGCACCCTAAAGCAGTGCTGCTCTGATTTTTTCTCAATGGAAGGAGTCACCATGTTCCTTCAGGTCTGTCCATTAAGGCCCTCCCTCACTATGATTTTGTGAACTGAGTTTGTATGTATGGAGTGTGTGTGCATGTAAAGGAATATATTTCTATTTTCTACGTCTGTATTTAAAAAAGTTATATTTGTTTTCTAGTCTCATTCCATACTCATACACATATAACGTTAACCTTTAAAAAATATCTAAAATTAAACACTCCACACTTTACACATCTGCCCTGGAAGGAGGGAGGTAGAAAACGGATACAGAGTAAGAGAAGAAAAAAAAGCCATGACAGATGTTAGTTAGGTTGCTTAACACTGTGCCAGAAGGCACTCAGATACTGTGATGCTGAGCACAGTCTGAAACCTGCGCTGCATATCATATAACAGAGTTGGACCTTCAAAATCAGGGGCTTTCATTAAAAATCAAGTCATTGTAAAATTAACTATTTGGGGTTTTTTGGGGGGGTTGTTTTTTTTTTTTTTGCTTGTCTTCTTGTTGTGGTCTTTGGGAATTGTGTTCTTTACCACTGGAAGGGTGCAAAGTCAGGTGATTTTCCCTGGAAAGGGAGCTATACGTGAGTGGGTGCTCTGTAAGGGCAACGGGGCGCACACAGCTGCCCTGTTCAGATCTGAAGGTAGGGCCCACTTATGGAGGGAAATTTGTCTGGGTTGCCACCAGCACGTATCAAACCCACCCAGGGAGTGCCTGCTGACGCACTGAAACTCTGATCCCTCTGAGAGCTGCTGGGAACATCCTCCAGCTGGGAATTTGGAGGCAGAGCTCTCCCCTCCTTGGTTCCTTGAGCTCCAGTGCAGAGCTGCTGGGAGAAGCGGGACTTGACCAGGACATCCCCAAGTCACAAACGTGAGCTGCAGCAGTTGTTGTGCTGAGCTGCATCTCTAAAGATTGGGGTGGGGGGCAAGTGATGAATTGTCCCAAGCAAAGGGCCTGCAGTGTTTCCAGGTTGGATTTTTAGGGCTTGGAGGCTCTCAAGAAGGGACACGCTAATGAAGCACCCCCTGCATGCTTTGCGTTTCCCTGCTCTGGCGTGTGTGCTGCAAAGGACTGCGGGCTGCGTAGGAGCCAGGGCCAGGTGGAGGAGCCCACCCGCCAGCGGTGGCAGGGGAGGAAGAGCCCCGCTGGCCTTGCCAAACTGCCGCAGCCGAGGGAGGGCACGGGCTCAGCCTCCATCTTCTCTTGGCTCTCGTATTGTGCGCTTCTTGTACACGTCCCCCTTCTTGTGAACAAAAAAGGGAAAGCTACAGGGTACTCAGGCCTGCTCAGTTACATGTGCATCTAATGTGAGAAAGTGATTCATCTGATTAGGAACAAAAGAACAGGAGAGGCAGCCAGCTGTTTCTAGCCGGGCACAGCAGATTAGCTATGTAATCCCTGCCCTGCTGAAAACTTCTTTCAATGACTTGAGCAGAACTGTAGTTCAGCGACTTTGAGGATGGGGCTGGAGTTATGTGTGAAGTAATGTTGCAGTTTTCATTATTTCCTAATGCAAAATCATGTTATAATGATACTTGAAAAGACTGTGAACATTACTTTGATAGCTAATGCAGAAAGCAGATATACAACAATTTTTGGTGGGATAATTTAATGTATCTTCTATTTTTTATTTTTCTTTTTTTTACATACAGAAGTGATTTAATGATGTGTGAAGCCTGACAAGTAAATTTCCTTAATGGTTCTCACCACAATGAACATTGAAAATAGCTCTTTTTCATACAACACGATATGTATTAGATAACAGCTGGTAACTGATAATATGGAAGAGATCAATTATGCAAGCGGCAGAGCACCTGCATTACTCATTGACTTTGATAAAAGTTGGAAGTACTCAGTGCTTCAGAAGATGTTTCCAGTACCCTCCAGGATTGAGTTTACCAAGGAATTTTTTTCTTGAACTGTAATTTAGTTATTGTTATGTTAACGCCTCAATCTTTTGATGCCAAGTAGCTGCAGAAGGGAGAAAATTATCTTGAGTGAAGATCACTCTGCTAGTGATTAAAATACTTCATGGCATCACTGTGAGTACTGTACAAGAAAGAATATATTGCATCCATGAATTAAAATACTACATCAGATATACATAGTGCAGCAGTAGTGTTCTTAAATCTAACATAAATAACCATAGAACTTGTTAGGTTGGAAAAGACCTTAAAACTCATTGAGTCCAGCTGTTAGCCTGGCGCTGCCAAGTCCACCAGTAAACCATGTCCCTGAGCACCACATCTATGGGACTTTGAAGTCCCTCCCGGTAGGGTGACTCAACCACTTCCCTGGGCAGCCTGTTCCAATGCTTGTCAACCCTTTTGGTGAAAAAATTTTTCCTAATATCCAGTGTAAACCTGCCCTGGCACAACTTTAGGCCATTTCCTCTTGTCCTATCACTTGTGACTTGGGAAAAGAGACCGAACCCCACCGTGCTACAGCTTCCTCTCAGGTAGTTGTGAAGTGTGATAAGGTCTCCCCTCAGCCTCCTTTTCTCTAGAATAAACAACCTCAGTTCCCTCAGCTGCTCCTCATAAGATTTGTGCTCCAGACCCCTCACCAGCTTCATTGTCCTTCTTTACAGAAGTTTCTTTAAAAAATGTTTATAATATGAGAAAATTCAGGCCACTAACGCCACTTACAGATACCGCTTCTGGTAGTACAGTATGCCCTACTTTGCTGATAGATTGCAAAATGAAAATATTTATGATCACAAATATATTATAAGTAATTGGAGAAATCTTGACATATGGTATGTGTATGAAATAAAGCCTCAAACTTCAGATCCAATATGGTTTTATATACTGGAAAGCAAATATTTAAGCTAGAGAGAAGGAAAGAGACAGCAGAAACAGGGATAAAATTTAAAAGAGAACACGTGGCTGTACACAGAAACAAATATCTACCTTGAAACACAGCTAGATATATATAAAGAAGGATATATTTTTTATATAGTAGGGCTGCTTAGGAAGAGGAAAAGTGATGTCAGAAATGATGAGGTACTGACGAGCTTCTTCTGCTCCTGGCACTGCCTGAGGTCCTGGGTCATTACACTTCAGAACCCACCTTTTGGGCAGTCATGGATCAGTTGTCTGGGGGATGCAATGAAAACTGAAATATGTCTTTAGCAGCTTTGTTAGTAATTTTTTTATGATTGCAGGTTGGAATATAATTATTCTTGCTATCTAAACATGTCAATAGAGTTCGGGATCTTCTCTGGTGCTGCCTTTTGCAAGCTGTTGAAATGAGAGTAAACTGAGGAACAGAAAACTAAAGGACTAAGGGAATGATGGAATGGGTGGTTGGTTGCATTCACTTTGGATGACCGTGGGAGGTGGGAAGGTAGCACTGCTCACCTGGGCCCCCGCTCTAGCCTGGCCATGGCAATCTCCTACTGGAAAAAGGAGGAAAGCCGGGGTAGACTGCACCCACACTGTGGCTATCGGTCCAGTTTGGGAGCATAAGCGTACACTCTTTATTAGGCTATGCTGTCCTCATCCTGCGGGGCTGCTTTCTTCCAGATTTGCTGCAGGTCTGGTATCTTAAATTAACCCCAGCAGAGTTTTTTTGGGCTCTAAAAGTAGAGAAGAGTTTATAGTGAATCTTGTTTTGGTATGTGCCAAAACAAGGGGCCTCTGCTAGCTCTTCTCCTTGACTGGGTAAGTGCACCGTGCTGTATTGTCAGTCCCTCGGATGGCTCAGAGAGAGACAAATTGCTCTTCTTCAAGAGGGATGAGAAAAGCATGCTTCAGCTTGGTGGGAAAATAGATGAAAACCAATATCCTTCATGTGCAGCCGGTGTCAGAAGTCCGTGTGCTGACACCCAGGGAAAGCACCTTGTCACTGCCGGGTATGCCACATCCTTTGCTTTCTTTCGGGTGCTATTTGAGTGGGAAGAGGGAGAGGGAGGCTTCTGGGTTTTAGAAACCTGCTTGCGGGTGCTTTGAAATGGAAATTAGATGGACTGGCTCCTGTTTCCCTGTTCCTTGGAGTGTACCCAGCTGAAGAGTAAAACTGACCTACCTGTGGGAGACAAGTGTCTGTTTAAGGTACCTCTGGGACATCTTGGATATTAGCTCCTCAGCATTTGTCTATTTTTTTCTTATTTAGTCTCTAATAGAAGAATATAAGTGGTGGAGCAAACAGAAATATTCTTACTCTGTTTGAATAAGCTCTCAGTCCATCTCACTTCTCATTACAGGGTCTCAAATTCCTTACAGCTAGTAGAGGCACAGTTTTAACACATTAACAGCTTAAAAACAAAACCCCTAACCATGTATTCTTTCCTTCTTTAGAAAATGTCCTACAGTCCGTAGACAGACTGGGATAATACTTTGCGGCTCTCTGAAGTGACCAATGCTGTATCCTCAGTTGCTCCTTGTTACTGCATATTCCTCTATGTCCTTATTCTCCATCATAGGAATCACTATTCGCCTGCTTACTCCTCCCATCTGCCTGACATCATATGCATGTTTGAGATGCTTTCATTTTGAATCAAAATGAGCCCTCTAGGAGCAGTGGCTTTTAGCTGTGCCTCCATTTCTTATATCAAACAAGGAGTTTATCTGGCACATTTTGCCAGCTCTGGTATGCCTGTGTGTTGAGGCAGTATTGCCACCTCTTTGTGATGGCAAAGTTATTGTGTTACGAGTAGGTTCTGCTGAACTGAGACATTTTACCGATAAATACATGCAAACACACGTGCTTTCCGTCGGTGTTAGGCTGATGGTTGGACTAGAGGATCAGAATGGTCCCTTCCAACCTAGGCAATTTTATGATTCTATGATTCTATGAAGGAATTAGTGACTTATTCTGTGATTCTCTTAAAATAACTTTCTGCCAGACATTTGGTTTGCTAGTGGAATAAAACCTTAAGAGTTAAAACTTTCCTTCATTTTCTGATTTCTTAATTCTTGTGTGCATTTTGTCAACCCCCCTATTTTTGTCTTGGCTCCTACGTGCTGACACAGCACCAGTTTTCTTGTCTCATTTTATAAACTGTTCAGCCGTGCCATTATTCACTGTTTTCTTTTAATTATGTATTCTTGTTAACCTCTTTATCCTTTCAAAGTTGCAGATTGTGATTGACATGTGGTATTAATTAAGGCATATAATTTATGACATTGGAGCTTGAAATTAATAAGTGACAATACAATTACATGGTTTGCCTAATTGTCCTTCAGTAATATAAAGATTGACACTTACTGCAGCATTCAAAGTTAAAAGCTCTCGAACAGATAGTACAGCTGAATGTAATCACCAGTGAATCTAAAGTAAACAGATCCATTGTAAGGGACAGGCTGTTGGGAAAATACTTCTGCTGTGGCCTTGTTTTATTAAATAAATGAATCTATGTGTACAGGTCAATCTGAGAATTAAATTCAAAGTATAATTTTCCCACGATTTATAATTGCAAATAACTTACTTTTCTGCTGTGTTCAGTGATGTTTCCCCTTTGAACCACTACTCCCACCTGGCAAAGTGCCAGCATTTCCAACAGTAGCATTTGTTCTTGTTGATCCTTATCCACACCACTGCAATTTTCTTTACATCTCTGTAGAGTCATGTAAAGATTGGCAACTTGCTATGTTATAGGAACACCAAACGGCTCTTCGTTAATCGTATGGATTATGGTCCCGTAATTGCTGAAGAATATGAGAAGTGATGTTTGTGTGAGCAGATTGTTGTTAGCAGATTTGGGACTTTGAAACTTAATTTCAAATGGTATCTTTGTTTTTAACCACAAACTTTCCCTTGAGATCAAAACCCTTGTAATCTGGTCCCCTGACTCTGTGCTAATGCCCATTAAATTTTGACTAATTTTGTCAAAAGAAGAATGTAAACACAAGCTATATGTAGACAAGACATTCAGGTTTTTCTGTTTGAAATCCCTGCACCTTTGTTTAAAGGAAATTCCTAGCTTTGTGTTATTTCTAAGAAACTGGAGACCTGCAGTAAATAATTCCATTTTAGACTTTTAAAGGTTAATTCCCAGAGATAAGAGCATTAAGACTATAAAGACTACTTCAGTCAGAATGTTCTGACAGAACTGTTATTGTTTAACAAAATACTGTTATTGGAATTTTAGTTTACTGCTAAATACAAGGAAAAGTATTGCAAAGGATGAAAAAACTCAAGTGACTTCCCAAAATTTTTAGGTAAACTATTAACACACCTTGAACTAGAGTGCTTGGAGCAACTTGCTCCAAGATCCATCAAGATTCAATACCTTGATGAATCTGGACTTGAAGGTCCTGAAAAAAAAACGTAGATTGAAAATCTCACTCTGTGTATTTGCCTATTCTACCATAATCTTCCCCTGTAGAGTGAAATAGCACAAAATCTAAATATCTCACATATGAATCTGTGCGAACTCTGGGGCACAGTGAGTGGAAGAACATGGTGGCGATGGGCTGAGCTGTGCTGCCCACACTTTTAGCTGTAGCTGGTTAATAAAATGGGATAAAGTTGTAGCTGATTCCATGCCCTCGTAATTGCCGGGCTGCAGCACTGAGATCATGAGTTTGGGACATCACAGTCTTGTACTGCCACAGCTCTGGTTTCCTGTGGGAAATCCCAATGCTACCATGTCCCATTGCTGGGCTAGAAATCTTCTTCCAAAGGAGAAAACTGGGTCAGTAGTACCTCAGCCCCTCAAAAATGGTGCCGTGCCCCTGAAACTGTGGTTCCTTGAAGTAAGTTGGAAGTGTGAAAAGGCTTGTTATCCACTAGTTTTGGATCATTGGAATTTGCCTTTTAGATCTATTCCTTGCAGATAAGCAAATATCTTACCCTTATATCTCCTTAATAAATACCTCCTTAATAAAAACCAAAAGTCTTCCTCAACCGCACATCTTGATATTTAAGGAAAACATTAAACATTATGTTTGATTTGAAAACCAGTAACTGTGAGATGTTAAGATTATGAAAACAGAAGAATACTGTTCCCTGTGGTGGCACTCTTCTATTTTATTTCGTATTATAATTTAGAATGAATTTTAACAACTTGATTTTCAGAAGCCCTTTTTATGTTTTTATGCATTAGTGATTTGAAACAGCACTCAATGAGAGGTCTGGCTAACGGCATGACTTGGAAAATCAAGTCTAAATTACCAGGTGAAAATGGTATGGAGATAGCAGGGTGTATTGTTAAATTTACTGAAATCTCTTTTCCTAATAATATTTCAGTACACATGATATCATGCATTGTAGGTGCCTGGTGACTTCTTCCGAAGTTCTGGCACATGGGGCATCATGTAATCTGCCATATGTTTCAAAACCCTCAAATATTCTTATAGTTTAAAAAATCATATATGGATTTATGGGTAGGGCTTAACATTTTTTTAAGTTTATTTTTAAGAATGCTGGTATTTGTTTGTGAAGTCCAGCAGCGGCAACCAAAGGCAAAATAGGAGTAAATTGCCAAACAAGTCATTGCAGAGCAACCATTCTGAAAACGTAGAAGTCCTAGAAAAAAAACCAAACAATATAGCTTTAACCAAATCTCGTAATGATCTTTTTCTTTCTTCTTCTTTTCTTGGGGGGGGAGAATGTCAGAAAAGTGAGCCAAGTTTAAGTTGCAAAAGAATTTTTCAAGAATTCAGCATGCCCTTATCTTTATTCATCATATCATTGTGCTCTGGACTGGCAGCCCCGCAGCAGGTAATTGGAGTGTTCAGAGTTCGGACTGGAGACAGGGCACACTTGAGCTGCCTGTGAATAACACTGCACATCTCAATAAATAATTCTTGATTTCATTGTCATTTCATTGCAGTGGTTAAGGAAGGGTGACTTGGTTAAAACAAATGCAGATCGATTTGTCAAGCAACATGCTTCAACCTTGGGTGCCTATGCATTATGATCAATAATGTTTACAGTCTTTCTCCGTCCCCTCAAAGAGAATGTGCCTCCAGTTGAAGGGAATGCGATTTTCTTCTGCCGGTGACATTTTATAACTGTGGAAGCCCATTTCTGGGAAGTCTTTTTGTTCGATGTCGGCACAGAAATAAGAATAATCAGACATGCAAGATGTGAATGGTCATGTGCATAGACTCCTTTTTTTTTTTTTTTTTTATAATAGAAAGAGCAGAGATCGATAAAGCTCAGAAGAAGAAGGTAACAGCTGTAAGCAGCCTTGTACTGGGGCTGTAATCCTGATGAATAATGTTGCTGTCATAACAGCAGGGATAATTTAATGCTGACACTTAGCAGCATGATAAATAGCTTGTCAGACATAGGCAGTGACAGAGTCAAGTGAAACTGCCCATGACAAGTTCTGAAATATTAATCTTCTACTAGACTGTGACTGTGCTGAAGGGGCAGCAGCGTACAGAACACTGGAAGGGGAGACACTTTGTAATATAAACAAATGTACTTTAGAACAAAATGCTTTTATTGTGTGGAGATATTTCCCTTTACAAGGGCTACTATTTATACTATTTCTGTACAGTACACTGAACAGGCATGCTTTGCAAAAGTACGTTGTATTTTTCCAGTATATGGTCTGACATAATTTTTCTGAAATATTTACTTTTTACTGGTAGGAGGCTTTCTTGGGTTTAGGAGTTTTTTGGGGGAGAATCATTAAATGAAAATTTATTTATTTTCTTTTCCAGCCCATCTACCCTTCTTCCAAGGATTTTTCCCATTTGCCTAGGATCTTTATTGTGAATGTCACATAAGCAGTGTGGCAGGGTTCCCTGTGCCAAAAACCAATTGATTTATGAACTGCTTCTCCATTACAGGTGACCTAGAGTGATGGTGGATGTAACAGGCACTAGACATTCAAAGCAGACTATTTGTTTAGGTGTAATTTACTTAATAAAGTACTATGCTATTTTAATCTTCAGGGAGATGTAGTGGTCCATGCACTACTCTGAGAATTATGTATCAGACCCTCTTGCATCCCTTTTGAATACTATTTTGATTACAAAGACTCCTCAAGATGGACAAATGTTCTGCCTTCACTCAAGATCAGGGCTGAAATCAATAAAATCTGAGCAAGCTATGATGGACATGCACTTAATGAAGATAATGGCAGGATACAGCAGGCCAAGTAATAAGGTTTGAGATATTGTACATCAACTTAGAGGGTTGCATTTGACTCTGGTGCCACATCAATACTAGCAATGGTCTGGGGGTAGCAGTAGAGAGAAATATCTTCCAAAGTTTATTAGTTTGCCACAATAGTAATCATATGCCTATGATTACAATATAAAAGGTGGTTGATCCCATTAGAAAGATACAGTGCTTTGCATTGTCATCTTTAAGTTAATAGTACTCTGTCTTGAAGAGACTGTAAATTGAGCTGTCAACGAAACATTGGCTCAAGGTCTTATTTATTCACGGGTACAGTGTGGATGGAGCGAGACTGCAGCATGTTTGGTTCCACAGCCAGGACAGTACCTAAGAGTCTTTGCGTCTACCCTGACAACTTATTGCCTTACCAGCACTGGAGAAAGGTATCTGAGCAAGGTCTGAGGTTGCTGAAGGAACGATGAAGTTTTCAGCTGTTTCGTTCTCCAGCACGTGCATTGGTCAAAGTGCCAAGTCATGCTGTGCTGAAATCCCAAGTTACATGAAATACCGCTGGTAGTTGTTTGTTAAAAGGCAAGGTGAAGTCTGCAAAGAGTTAGAATTACAGTTCTTAGTATAAGAACTGTTTCTTCCGGTTCAAGGAAGTATGATGAATACAGATTACACTGTAGTGGACTTCAGAGCAAGTCAAAAGAAATGGGATTCTACCTTGGAGCAAAAGGGCCCAGGCTACTTCAACCCTTTTTGGGAAAGCAGGAGATTATGTTCTGGTTCTAAAAGCAGTGCAGTATGCTTACTTCAACAGCATAGTGATTTCAATCTATTTCATTTATTAATGGTTTTAATGCAGAAATCACTAAACTTGTTGCTGAAGCTCTAAATGTAAGCACCAAAGCTTACTGAAAGCAAAATCATATTGTCAGGAATTGTCTTCTAAAGTTGATCAGTCAATTGTTCCTAAAGTGGCATGTACAACAGACTGGCCAGGCCAAACAGAATTGTTTGACCCATTTTCCATGGGAAGTGACTTGTAAATTTCAGAGTTTGAGAAATATAGCTCCCTTAGAAATAGTGTGACCAGCAGAAGTAGGGAGGTGATTGTCCCCCTGTACTCAGCACTGGTGAGGCCACACCTGGAG
>JAOXNO010000013.1:62290481-62325481 GCA_028565335.1 Limnodromus scolopaceus | reverse complement strand
ATTTCAGATAAAGTCAGATCTTGCTCATCAGTACCATGCTGTGGAGTACACAAGAATGTAACCTGGCAGGTTTTTTTCATCTGAAATCTCTTGATTCCAGAAAAATCCAGATTTTCTTTTAGCATTGTCTGTTTTCAGAAGTTGCTATATATATTGGACTGTCTGGATGTGGTATAAGTAGTTTAAGTTTTAAACTCCTAGAGGGAATTGAATTCTTCAGCTTTTAAAATAAACATTTTCAACTTGGAAGGGAAAAAAGAAAATAAAATATAGCATTTTTTCAGATTAATAATTTAAACAAATGTATGGTGGTATACATGTGATAGACTTTCATACATCTTTTAACTTAAGTGCTTATTACATGCTGATATAGATGTTAAAGCCACGTATTCAGCTTCCCCTTCTTCCCCCATTTGCACATAAATAACATAGACCACCATCAAAATGTTACTGGAGTATTCCTTCAAAGATCAGTTGAATGTAAAGCTGGTGACTGGTTGTCAGTGTCATCTTAGAGGAAAGCTTGAACAAGTTTCTTACTTTCTTTGTGATAAATGAATATTGAGCTTATCAAAACAGTTTTCTAGTGACATTTTATAAATCAGGAGAAATAATTTAGTGGGATAATGTGCTTACCTGGCAATGCTGTCAATGCTAATGACTTTTTAACATTAGTCATATGATACTCAAGGGTTTTCTTAAATCTGTCTCTCTTTTTTGATTCATATTAATAGTTATTCAGGATGCCTTTCCTTTTAAAAAGTAAATTCTAGCAGAATAATTGCAGAGAAAAGCAGATAAAAGTTTTGTAAACATAACTTTAAGCATTTAAAATAAATCTTAGACTTCCTTCATAGATAATGACATAGGCTGTTGTATGGTGGTTTGGTTGGTTTCAGTGGGGTGCTTTTTCTTTTTTTTCCCCCCTTAAATTTTCAGAGTTGTCTTACCACCAGTGAAGTGTCAAGTTCCCTTTTCAGAGTGATGAAAGAAAAAGTCTGAACCTTTTAATATTGAAGGCTTTAGGGACCGGTAGTAGAATGTATCAGAGGTTGGTTTTTTTGTTTGGTTTTTTTTTTTTTACACTTGTTATCCTGTGTGGATAAGTTAGGAAATTTTTAGTTCAATTCCATTTTTTTTCCTAGTTAAATTTTTGTATACCGTGTTTAGCCAAATTATCGTGGTCATGCTCAGCTGCATATGAGTTTCATGTGCTTTTTCATCCTTCTGAAACTGACAGAATCCCTTCTATGCTGAAGTATCCCAAAGGCAATGATTTACTTTTCCACGATGTTCCCCAACACCTCTCCCCAATTCTGTGCAATGACTGGTCATCTTGGTGGCTGGCTGAGAACATCCTTGTCCACCTATGTGGCTTTGGGTAGCACTAAGCCATCCTGGTCATCTTCTTGCTGATACTGGTACAGTGGGACTGGCAAATTAGCATAGGAACTCAGTTCTAATAGGTTTGTGTTTGGCTTTTTTCTTTTCTTTTACTGACGTGAGCAGGAACAGTGAGAAACATACTTTGGATATTACAAAAATGAACAATTTGGAGCAATGTTAGTAAAGATAAATGAAAAACTCTCCCAGTTCAGAATGTAACTGAACAGTGTCATTGTGGATGAAATTACTCCTCCAGTAAACCACTTCTAGTAAATGAACCTTGGAAGGCCTGGGTAGTGCATCACACCTAACAAGTGGCTGTGACATTGTGCGTAGTGATGTCTGTGGAATTCCATATGTTGTGAAAATATTGGCTTGCTACTATTAATTTTTACGGTGTGTCAAAATGCTTTCTTTTTTTTTTTTAAAAAAAAAAAGAGATGGAGTAAAAGGGATGTTCATCTATTTATAGTCCTTTATTTGGAAGGGTTTTCTGTGTCTTTT
The DNA here is from genome assembly GCA_028565335.1 of Limnodromus scolopaceus. NCBI lineage: Eukaryota > Metazoa > Chordata > Aves > Charadriiformes > Scolopacidae > Limnodromus > Limnodromus scolopaceus. Next base: position 62,323,591 of record JAOXNO010000013.1, on the reverse strand, counting down.
TAAAACAACATTTCCAAGAAAAAACATTAATATTGGGCTTCATGACTAAATTAGAAGCTATGGATTCATCTATTTCAAAGTTGTCCTCATGATTTTTCTTGAAAAGTTCTTATATTTGGACATATAAGATTTTGAGCTTTATCTGTTCTGCAGGGCAGTTATCCACCTTAACTATTTGGCAATATATTACTAAATTTAAAAAGTTGGGTTTTTTTTAATATCTTTTAATTGCATGTCTTTACTTCTATATCCTGGTCGATACTGAAGGAGTATATTTCTTTTTTAAGAAGAAAGAAAAACGTTTGTTAATACAAAGCTTAGAGTCAAGTCTTCAGAGTGTTTTAAAAGGAGAAATAGTCTTTGTGATGCCAATAATTCTGGAACAGACTCTAAAAGATACTGCTGCACTTACATCTATGATTCTTCCCTGACCTATTTACCTTCGTTTAAATTAATTTTACGTAATTTACTGGCATGATAACTGGAAAAAAGTCTTGTTAAAAATCTTCAAATTTTGTAATTTTGCCCATGTCTGTACTTCTCCTATAATACGTCCTCTTTAATATTATGCACATATACACAACATAGAAAAAGCAGTGGGTTTTAAGACCTATATGTTCCAGCAATTTTGTTGAAATTGTGACAAATGAACAACAGGCTCTTTTTTTTTTTGGGGGGGGGAAGGGGGCATGTTTTAGGGGTTTGTTTATCTCATTTCTTTGTTTTTGAATCCTTTGTTTCTATAATCTGTAGCGAGCTCTTCTGTGAGCGGTAGTGTTTATTCCTCTTTTTCGATGCAAACTCTTTGCAAATATTTTGTCTTGTAATTATGGTTTATAATGGCTAAAGAAGAAAAGAACAGAAATCTTAGCTGATTTTACAGAGATCTCCTTCTCCATACATGTCTGATACAGAGACAGCTTCTTTGGGATTGATATCAAAATCTTAATTCTGAAGTATGTCCCATGGATGAAGGTTTGTGAAAATGGCTGGCTGAATGGGCTTGATGATTCAAGGTTGTGATGCCAATTGAACAATATTTTCTTCCCAAACAGCTGCTTCCACCTCCAAGCCAGGTAATTATAAAGTGCAAGCCTCATACGGAAGCCTGTAGCTGAAGTATTGGTCTAGGGGTGCTAATGCAACCATGAATATTGTTATTGTGGTATTTGCAAAAAATACTAAGGCAGTAGTAATGTTCTTCACCACATACGTTCACTTCCTCTCTAGAGGTAATTCTGCTTCTCTTATCCGCTACTCTTGTTGGGCTGGCTCCTGGGGGTCTGTCTAGCTCAGGTGAAAGCACAAGGTGGCTAGGATGTTTGGATGTGTTCTTGATGGGCTTAGCTCTACCTTGCACCCATGCCGAAGACTTTTATCCAGCTGCTCCTGCAGTTCTGGGCACTCCTGATGAGAGGACCATGAAGAGTCATGGTGAAGAGCTTCTCTGAAGTGCCATGGATTTGCTGTGTGCAAAAGGAATGGTTTGTCTGGAAATACTTGCTTAAAGGTAGTGAGGTGATCTGGAAACCTTGATGGTCAGTGCCCTGTGAGGTTGAGATGCACATGGTTGATATACCATAGGAGGTAGGATCATTCAAGATTGCAGAAGAAGGACTCCTGTCACATTCCTAGTGATATTCTACCAGTAGATCACTTATGCACGCTCCCTTTTTATTACTACCTTGGACAAACATTACTTCTGCAAAGTCCTGTTGACTTCAGTGGTATTTTGCTCTGGAGGACAGCTCTGCGTTGCTGCTGAGGTGTGCAGTTACGACTGAAAGATGAATACTGAGATGCGATAGAAAAGGCTGAGGCTGTGAGGAAGCCACAAACAGAGAAATCTACTCAAACTTCTAGATATAAGAAACAGAATTTTTATTTCTCTGAGCTACAGAGCCTGACTCTTCTTGAAGGCCGCTATTGATTGCAGTGGTAACGCAATGGAAGGTTGCTTTCTGGAAAAAGAAATACATTTTAGTGTGTATTATAACATCTGTTTAAGTTGTGTGCTATAGAATCAAGTCTTCTTGGCAGTCAGCTTTTTTGAACTGTTTCTCCTGCAGTAATCCTCATGAATTTCCTTGGGAACTTCAGAATTGATGGCATGGTATAGTGTAGGCATTGTGAAAGAAAGGTGGCAAAAATATATAAAATATCATTTTTTATTTTAAAAACCTGAACTTGACAAAAATAGACATTTTTTTTTTCCTTCCATCTTATGCAGTTTCTGAGGATTACTCGAAGCCTGGCAGAAAGAAAATGTAATAGCCTTATCTACATATGCTTTAAGCTATCCATCCAATTACTCTGGGTGGGGTTTTCTATATATTATGTTCTGAAGAGTCCTAAAACAAATTACCATGTGATATTGTTTCAGACACGATAATTTTGTACCGTTGAAGCAAAGCAAACTGTAAATTGCAAAATAAGGAATAAAACCATAATTACTGCTTTCATTTATTCATACCATATTAATGCAATATAATTATCTGACAGGAAGGATTTCATGAACACTCAACAGAAAGCCACTGAATGGTTGTTCCAATGAACACATAAAAACTAACACTTTAAAGCAGTGAATCACATTTTGTTACTTTTAAAGTGATAAATGCCTTTGAACTTTATAATTGGAAATAATGTATTTTGGCACCCTGCAAAAGGCTCTTCAGAGTACCAGTGTTCAGAAATATTTCAAAATGGAGAGAAGTACCAATGGGATACCATAGGAACTGTTATGGAGATTTTTGCAATACATCTGTGTTGGTCAATATATTTTCCTGTACATTCTGGCCTCTTAAAAAATACCTAAAGCATTGGGGCCCTAATACAAGTCTGAAGCTTTATTTATATAAAAATAATGAAGGAAGGAGCTGTTTGAATGCACAGTGAAACCACAAAAATCAACATATTTTGGAGAAGTATCCAAAATTAAAAAAAACAACTGTCCTGTTCTTGGAAATTTCATATCTATTATTGAAAAGGATCAAAGTTCTTAATATAAACAAGATTCAATGCACAATATATAATGTTATACTCTTTTACATGACTTTAACTGTTGGAAGTGGGGGAGAAAGTAGCCACACACTCAAATCTTAATTGACAACAAAATACCTTGTGTTTTTCCTATAATCAAATATGCGAACCAATGTTAAAAAATTTAGTACCTTAGGGAAAAAAAAGCCCTGAGAGTATGGTAGAATCTAACATTCTTTAAATAAATATCATATGCCAAAAGTGTACAACAAGATGCAAAACATTGTGGTTAACTGTCTCTGTAAAAGAATAGAAATGATCATCTGTAAACCAGCTTTAATATAAGCTAAAGCCATTTTCTGTTAGAGAGCTGCCACGCACTAGAAGGGTCAGGAAGCTCATTTTCCTCAAGTCTCAGCCTATAACACCGGTGCAAGTGTAACGTACCTAAATAAACATCCACAATAATTTTTGCATAAATGTAGAGCGACATGAGAATTGAGATGCAATTATTTAGCATTTGTGGTGGAAGGAGATGGTTTATTTGGTATGTCAAGGACTGAGTCCCTTGAGAGAGAGAGAGAAACCATTCACTGAAATGTCTAAACTTTTACAATATATTGGTACGGCAGCAGCATTAAACAGGTAGTTGTTATAGGCATCACATGTACAATTTTTGCCAGATCTTAACCTATTTCTAATCAACATTTTTAGGAGTGTTTGGGTTATGATAATGGAAAACAAGTATTCATAATTAACAAACAATAAAAATAGATTGTAATTTCATTAAGGGGATTTACTAGGAGATGCTGTGGATTTAGTATACCTAGAGTTAAAGAGTTAACTGAACCTGAAAAGGGAATTTTGCAAGACCTAGTGTGTTAACCTTTATCAATAAAGTACTTGTTAGCAAGGAAAAGAAATAGTGCTTTTTTTCTTTTCTTAATATTAACCTCTCTTGAGTCCTCCCTGCATTATGTTAAATGGTTTGTTTAAATGCTAGATAGAAACTAGTGAAGACCATTTAGCAATATGCAGTACCTATTTGAACCAGGCTCTTCAAAACAGCAAAGGCTTGCAAGACAGAGATCTTGATTCCCCAGGCCAGTCAATGACATTTGGATAAAGCTATTATGCTTCAGGCTTTGGAGGTCAAAATAGATTTTTGCTCTATTACCAATAGATTTGCTTGAAACTACGTTTATATCTGTACTCCAAATCTGACTATTTATCATTAATCAGAACTCCCCGGTGTCAGTTTAGCTGGGAGATGGCAGAATCCCAAGTCTGGTTGCGAGGCTGTGGAAGATGGGAACGAGGCTATTGAACCAATAGTTGATATCTTCGACAGAGCTGTAACGGAGAGAGCGTGAGGGACCTGCGTGTGCTCCAGTTGGTGCTGTGATGCATGTGCTGTGCCTTCCCTTATTTCAGGGGCAGTGAGTAAGCAGGATCTCACTCTTATTCCCTAAAAAGCACACTTTGCTCACCGCTGTGGTATTTACACTTATCCTCGCGTTCATTCAGTCTAGACCTGATTTGGGGGCTTTACCTGAGCATCGCGTGCTGCTGTTGTGTTTAAAAACTGGGAATGTGGGGTGCCGTGGCCGGCACAGGATGGGTAGGATGGGGCACAACCTGGCTGTAGTTTGTCTTTTTTGCTTTCCCTGCTCCCTCTTTGCCAGAGACTTAGTGTGACTTTTCACATTACTCGTGTTGGCATAAGAGGGAGATCCCTCTTCCCAGGAGTGCTGGTCAGACTGCTATTTTGATTCTGGAAGATGTACAGGTGAGGTTAAAAAGGGCATTAGAATAAGAAAGAGCCCAAGCTCTTGTGTCAGTTCCTGGCTGGAAAGGGGACTTAGGCTAGGGAGCTTTAATACTGCTTTCTTTGGGCTGGCTCTTGGACCACTGGAGTAAGGCTGTGTTAGCAGACACTTCAGAACGATGAGACCCCAATCCTGGACTCCTTATCTACGAACTAGGGATGTGTATTGTAAATTGGAATAGCAATAGTTAAAAAGTGATAAACTAATGTAACTAGTTTCTGTGAACGTGTAATGGTGCTCTCAGTTATTTTTTTGTCTACACAAATACATCTCGCTGGAGAATATGAAGTGTAGGAACAGCGTGAGTATGTTTTCTTGCTTTGGTATTTTATTGCAGTTTCCTTTCTTGCATCATGAATTTAATCCCTTTTCCAGAAGTTCCTATTTCTCTACATTCGGTAATAAGAATCCAACAAAACCCTACCTGATTTATGTGTATTTGAAATTTGCATGTACCTACGTGGAGCCCCTTCCCCACATGAACTTTTTGGGGGAATTTTTTTTTTGTTGTTTTTCATTTTAATGCTGGTGAGCTAGTAATCACTTGGTGTGTGGTTGGAAAGGTTTGAGAAGAACGTAAGTGTCTTCTGGAAGGCATGAAGCATAAGATCTCTTAACTAAGCTTGTTAAACTTCCCCCTGGTGCTTGCTTTGTTTGGGCTAATATCTTTCCAGTTCAAAATAGTTTTTCCTTGGGACAGTTACTTTCATCTGGGGACAACTTAGTTCATGTGGACACAGTTTTTGATGCTACAACTACTTTGCGCTCTGCTACAGCATCTCTTTTTGAAATTCACTTTCTGTTCTTGCCGTTTATGTCGAAAACTAATCTGCTTTACAATCTGGCAAATTTATTAAGTAACCCAACAAAAGATATTTGTTTCTGTATCATCAAAACTTTGTCCTCCAGCTGTATCTTTATGGATGTATTTTGGTTTGTATTTCTGCACAATTTGTGCTGAGAACGACAGTCGTGAAAAATGGTTGGTGTTATGGCAAGCATGACAATACACTTGTTTTCCTGGGAACTCTTTCATATCTTATCCTCTGTAATAAATTTGAAGGACATCAATTTACTCTCTGCTACTTTTACTCTTGTTTTTTGACTTACAGTTGGGAATATCTTTTATTTTGACACATTTTAGTAGTTTATCAATTGTCTCTATAGTTTTTACCAGCTCTGGACATATCTACTATTCTATCCAATGACCTGTAAACTTCTTACTGTACCGTTTTGAACCAATTTACAGTTGCAGTGAAAAATACTTTGGTTTTTCACTGAAATAATTCAGAAAATGTCACAGAAATTTTTCGCATTTTCTATTTTTCTTAGCCATGTGCTTGATACGACTTCTGATCATCTTACCTGGCAGTTGGTAAAGGAAAAGTTATTTATCTAAATTATGTTTTTTCTATGGATTGCACTGTTCTTGACTATTCAGAATACCTGAATAGTCTTTAATAACTCTTACTGAATAGTCTATAAACCGAATAGTCTTTAATAACTCTTGGAAAAAAATGCTTATCTTTTTACACTGTCTGCCTCTTCAATGTCTGATTATTCTTTCTGCATTTCCATGAAGAACCTTGCTCTTAGTACTTGTGGCACTTCAACCATGAGCAAACCAAAATTGAATAAATAATGCAGAAAAAGAATACTTGAGGTAAAGGCAAGCTGAATTTACTTTATCCTGAACAATCTAGAACCAGTGTGAGATGAAAGGCACTCAGCCCATTCAGAAGATAGAAACTCTGTTGTGTGTTGTGGTTATACGTGGTCCATGAGTCAGTACAGCTTTGCTTGAGTATAATTGCCCAAAGGGGATCTTGATCCTTTAAATAAGGTCTACTGGCTATAGATGCCATTAACTTCCTGTTCCTACAAAGTAAATCCACTTCCCAGGTTAAGTGGCTGTTCCTTGCCTGTCCCAAAACTATAAAAAGGGTGGGAGCTGCAGGCTGGAGGGCTGTGGGAAGGAAGGAGAAGCCTACAACCTCAGGGGTTTCTACTCTGCTGGTCTGTCCGTGTCAGCCCCTGCCAGAAGAGGAAACAGTGCTCATGGTGATGCACTGAGGTGGCAGACCTTCCCTTTGCGGCATCAGCAGATGTTGGCGTTTTCTGATGCCAGGCTGGCTTCATTCCCAAGTTTTATTTCTTGTTCCTGGTTTATACTTGGGAGTCATAAGGTGAAAAAGGTGGCTTGGTGGAAAGTAGGTTCTTGGACGTTTCTGTCAGAATGTAGTATCTTTGAAGGAAGTAAGTCTACATGTGACACTAATGGAAGGTGCCTTTCTTGCTTGCAGAATAAATTGAATAATTTGAAATATTACATGGGTTTCTTATTATTAATCTCCCATCCATGCTATTTTTATTTCTTGAGCTTTTTCAAAACTTTACCCTTCTTTTGTCTGTGACTTTATAAGGACTACACTGGGCTGAAATGTTGTTGCACTGTCTGAGTGAGCTTCTTTCTTAACCTTGCTGCTGTGTCCAAGATCTAAAAGTTTAGATTTTCTTCCTCCATCTGCTGAAACCAGAAGTTTCTTTATTAGCTGGTAGCTAAGAAACAGCTTTCACTGCACTGACTGATGGTGTAAGAACTGTATCACTCTTGTGTAGGCTTTTTTTTTTAAATTGAAACAAAATACTTCACTATTTTCTTTTTAATTCTGAATTAGAAAGTTGAAATTTCTTACAGGCTTCGTGTTGTCAGAAGTGTTCGTGGAACATAACTGACTTTTAATTGGCTGAAGAGCTGAGACATGATGTTAGGAAAGAATAAAACTTTATTTCTAACACTAAAAAGTTAATGTTCTTAAAAATCTCTTTACTACAAAACTTAAAGTTCTTCTACTGATTGAGATGATTATAGTGAGTGGGGAAAAAATGGATCAAATAATATTTTACTTTTTTTTAAAGAAAATAAAGGTTGTATTGGCAACTTCTTAATTGTCTGATTTAAACACCACTCATTTCTCCACACCCTCTTTTTTTTTTTTCCTTCTTTAATCCTCTGGGAACTGACATCTATAACCACAGATAAAGTCTGAAAACTAAACTTGAGTTAATGCCTTTTTCTGCTTGAAAATATATTACCACAGTTCACTAACTTGTAAGGTATGATAGCATCTATATATTGTATTTCTGGTTCTATTTCTTACTTATAAGTGTGTTTCTTACTTATAGATTGACACTCTTTTGTGTTGGATTGAGTCTGTAATTACTACATTCAGCTTGGCCAAGTGGGTTATGGAATAGTGTCCTTTAAGCTCAACTTTGGTTCTTATTAACATTTTATTTGATCACAGAAATATTCATAAATCTTGTAAAATGTTGTGGGCTTTATTCTTGTAAAAATAAGTAATTGACCAAAATCAGGTTGTAATTGATATTCAGGTTAATATACAGGACAGAATTATTCAGTATGGAATATATATACGTTCGGTATAGAAAACAATCTTTAAAAGCTAAGGTGCAATTGTCATGAGTATTGCAAACATAACTGCAGTTCCATGATAAATCTAATGAACAAATACCTTCTTATACTTGTATTCTTTGGACTGACCTTCATGGGCTTATCTATGGTCATTTACCCATTTGGTGGTAGGCAAGTGAAGTGAAGGAAAGGAACTCTATTTCCCCTAGATTAAGGAACAGGATAGTTAGGAAACTCCTAAATAAAACTACGTTCTTACATATTGCACCGTTGCGACACCAGCCCAAACCTATTGGGGTTTCTGGATGGGCTGAGTTGTTATAATTCTGCGTTGTAGCCGGACCCACTTCTCTGACTGTACGAACAGCTGAAAGTTTGGAGCTGAAGCCCATGATTAGGAACAGGACTAGACACCAGCAACATGCATTACACTGTACACTAATCTGGTGGTTTTGGCTGTTTTTCTGCAAGATGAGGAATCCTGTCACTCAAGATACCACAGAAACTGGTCTCTAACCACCGGAACAAATTTCTGACTTATTCATAATCTCATCCTCTGTGCTCACCCTCCATTTTCATCAGTTTTATAACTTGCCTCTCAGAATTTTCGTCAGGCAAACTATTTTGGAAGTTTGTCACTGTGGAGACCACCTGAACCTCATATTTCAGAGGAACAAATATTAGCTTTAAAAAGGAAAATAAACACTGAGGTCTAGTTTGCACCTGTTCCAAGGCCACATGCAAGTTCTTATAATTTATTGACCTGTGAGAGCTGCTTCAACCATTTAGCTTAAGTACCTCCAATAGAACATTATGTGTTTGTCTTGTCCGGTTATTCAAGTTGGTATGCTATAGAAACGTCGTGTTCTGAGTATGGCTTTTCTGATGTTATCATCTTCCTTCAGGGAAGTAGTAGTAGTAGCAGTGACCTACCTCGATCATACACGAGTTTTTCTGCCTGGTCTATCATTTCCCCCCTCGTGTGTCGTGTTTCTTAGGGCAATCTATAGGAAAACTGGCAATACAGAATGTATCCTCTTCCTGATTGCTCCAGCTGTCCAGGCAGGAAGGATTGGGATGACACACCATCATCTCTTAAAATGTTTTTCCATGTACTAATTGTTTATCCAAGCATTTGTACAAGTGTTTACTTCTTGACTCTGTACTCTTAGATTTTTCATAGCTTCACTGGTTCTGTAGCCTGAAGAGGTGAATGGGTTGAAGCTGGAAGTAAATATCTCTTCCTTGGCTGCAGAGTGCCATGTATTCTGGTGTGTGCATGGAACTAGGGGACAGTAATGTGCATATTAAAGAAAGGCACTCTTAATTATGCAGTTATTGCGCTGTCAGGAGTGGACAATTCTAGGTTTCAATGGCCTTTTATCATCATAAGGGTTATGTTTTCCAATTTATTAACTTTTTTCTACCAATTTTTGAGAGTATGTTAGGCACAAGCAAGCAGCTGAAGCAGTCAGAATTTGCCACATAGATCTTACTGCTTTGTCTATTTTTCTTTTTGTTCTTATACGTATGCTTATCATTCTCTTTGCTTGGCGTTAGATGCTGTTGCTTAAGCTTTCATCTCTTCCTTGGTCTCATTGTGGGCTAGTAAATGTTAGCATTTGGGACCCTGTTCTGTTACAGGGTTCAGTGGTGAAAAAGTCTGAACATTAGAAGTGGTAACACCAGTGAAAATAAAATAGACTGATAAAGGTCTCCAACTTGTACATGAGAATGTACTCCATGCTCTTTTTAAGGGAGAATGTCTTGCACTCTGGCTTTTTTTTTTGGGGGGGTGTGTGAAACAATTTCTTTCTTCAGTGAATGTTATTTATTTATTATTTTGTATTGATCAAGAAGGGAGGTCCTGTGTGCTTATTTGAAATCTGCTTCTGGGGTAAGCTCCGGGCAGTACTCCCACCTTTCAGCAGTGGATCTGGAGGACCTACAGCCTAGGCATCGTGCCCACCTTGGCCAAGAGAGCAGGGGCGTGAGGGGGGGTGGTACAACAGCTCCCCAGTTCTCCCCGGGTGTCGAGTCATTCGTGATTGACAACGCTCTTGCGGTCACTAGATGGCAGTCTATCCTCCGAGATACGAAGGGCCATCAAAACGTGCATCCGAAGTTGAGGATTCCTATGATTTGGCTCAGTTCAGTCGGTATTAAATCACTTGTGTTGTTGATGAAACAAAAATTTACATCAGGGTTGAAGTGTGGTGTTTGCGGAGAAGCGCGGCTTCTGCAGCCGTGGAGCACTTGGTGTTCGACTGAGATGCTGGGCTGTTGGTTTTCTCTTCTCCCCCGTCCTAAGTTTTCAGTTTGAGTGGTGTGGGGTATTCTTGTATTTGTGGGGGTTTTTTTGATGTTCGGTTTTCGGTTTGGTTTTGGTAGGGGGGGAGTAACAGAGTGGGAAAGAGTTTTATTCTTGCCTTAATAGGTACTAAGCCAAAGAGAACAGGGTATGCAGTTTACTGCAAAAAAAAAACCCAAACGTTGCACTTCTCTTGTAATGATAATTTTCAGGAAAACTTCTAAGTATTCCACTTCAATACTTATATATCACTTCATTTTTATTTTTTTATGGAATAATAATTTAAAAATGCAAAATATCTTTCAAAAATTTACATTTACAGTTCTGCATTTAGTATTTTCTTAATAGACTAAAGATTCCAGTGCCTGTACTATTTTTTTATTTGATAAAAATATTTTTCAGAAAAATCCTCTTAATTTTTAATTTCTTTCCCTCTTGAAAAGACTGGTTGCAAAAACTATTAAAATACTGTAATCATTTGATACCATTCTTCTAGCAGCATGCTACCCGAAAGATCTTGAAATATGTATATGTATTTATATATGTAATGTTTTCAGAACAAACACAAAAGTAAATATAATGCTTGATGAGTATTAGAGCATAGAATATTTACAATAGCATTTGTTGCATGCTTTTTTTTTTTTTAAGGTATTTCCTTGCAAATGCTCTGGAGTTATTTTTGGAAATCTAACAATTGGATAGATATCTGATGTATCCTAGCTCATTTAACCATTCACTGCATGCTGGATTTTTTTTTCTCAACAGAATGTCAATATTGCATCAATATCATCATTAGGAATTTTAACAATCAAACAGATTTGCAGTGTACGCTTATCACGATTAGCCAGTATGTGCTGCATATTTCTATTAACAGCACATCAATATCATCATTAGAAAACCAGCAGTCAAGTAGATCTGTAGATCAAGCATATGCTGAGCATCATAATATTTAGAATCCAAAAGGGCTTTGTTTAGCATAAGTCTATTTTTGCTTGAGTTTATTTCTGCTTCTTATCAGAATGGCTATCTTGATACAATCTTTTACTGTAAAACCTTTAAAACGGTGTTTCTGTAAACATAGTATGATATAAACCTTTACCCGAAACTTCTGTAATAGTGGATTAGGATTCAAAAAAGTATCATAAAAGTGTTTATGAAAGACTTAGAGTATACTCTGCATTTAACTTTTTGAAAAAAGCTTTTATGTTCGAGGGTAACTTTAGTACTGCTTATATGCGGCCATTTATCGCTTGTTCCTGCTTCCTTTTAGCTGTATAAAAGACATTGAATTGCTTTCTCTGTGCGTGTTAATAACTCATGATTTAAAGTCTGCTATTTAGGGAAAGAAAAAAAAAAACCCAACAGTTTACCAAGACCTGAAACTCTTTTATATAAATCTAATAAAATACATGAGAAATAAGTGTAACCTAGTATTAACATTCTAACATGATGAAAACGTCCTAGCAATAGGCTCTAATTTTGTGCCATATGCTGGAGAATTAATGGCATGTCCCTATCACTGTAAGATAGGAAGCAATTAACTGTTCTCCCACATGCACACACCTATTCCCTATTTTGATGCCAATCAAGTGCAGTGATTCATTGATACAGTAAATTCAGTTTGGGATGTCCAAGGTGTGTAGAAATCTTGTTTGAGAAGCCAGTTGAACCAATTAAGTTCAGAAAGAATGCTCTTTTTTTTCTTTCTATTAGTTTCCAAAAATGTTAATTGTAAACTTAATGGAGAGACATTATGGTGCAAGTTGCTTTTGTGACTTCTGTAAATAACAATTATTGCATAGCAGAATTTGGGTCTTCTATCTTTATTACCTGTGAAACACCCATTTATTTTTAGACTTGCTTTAAACACAGTAATATAATAAGGAATGGCAGAGTCTTACTTTAAAGAACCATTAGTTTGGGCAGTAAAAATATAGCCTCTCAACATTTTTAACCAATTATCCGTCTTTGTTTATGCTGTTTATGGCTTGTGGAGTAATGGCTCCAGCAGAGCTAATAGTCAGCGCTGGTCTGGACATCATTGCAGGAGAAAGATTCACTTCTGATGGAGATGACTACCGCAGCCTCCCCAGCCTGCGTGAGGTCTCTGCTGGGGTCATGCTCCTGACATCTTGCAGTAGGTGAGGACAAGGACATCGCATATACGGTTTAAAGACTGATAGTTTAACCTTGCCTAACATTTCACCTTGGCTACCGTGGTTTTTTCATAGCTCCCTTTTCAGAGCTGATATAGTAGCTTTATGGGTGTGGAAGCGTGATTTTTATCTTGGCATTGGTTTGAGGATAATCGGGTCATCTGTAGAAAGCAGCCTGAACTCTGACTCTCCTCATTTAAAACCTATGATCTCCCCAGCCTATCTGCCTCAACTGTGTACTCCAGCAATTTGATGATGTTGATTTATATGAAAATGAGTATTATACTTATTTATTTATTTCTTATCCACTGTTTGCTGTATTTAATAAGTTACTCTGCTGTAGTCATGGTAATTGTACATTCTGGCCTTGCTTTGGATGCATCTGTGCCTCGTGGGAGCCAGTCACATGGCAGCTATACAGAGATTTTTTTTTTTTTTGATGTGGTCAAATTGTGTCCTCAGTTCCTATATCTGATGCAGGGGTCATGAACTTTAGGTTCAGTAATAACAGAAAACAGGGCTAGATGAAGAAAAAGCCTTCTGGAGGCTTGCATGGATCGTACCAAGCGCAAGCAGAAACTGCTGACAACTAAGCTTTCCTAACTGTCAGGTACTTATGCTCAGCTGATGCAATAATAATTTGCACAGAACAATAAGCTGTATTGCTGTATATAATATTCTTTTTTTTCTAATGACTCATTATCCTAGGGTGATGAGAAGATGAGTAGAATATAAGTGTATTAAAAACATAATTGCTTTGCTATTCAAACAAAAGCATGCAGTGTATACATTGTGACAAATGCCTAATGAACAGGAGTGGAGCTTTTTTGTTCTGTTTCAGTTTATGGCAATGCCTGCCATAACTGCCTATTTAAGATCTTAATTGCTTTTAATTTTAACAGTTACCTGATAGTTGCTTTTGGTTGGAGAATCACACACAAGAATATGCTGCTTCACTGCAAATGTGGGCTGTTTACAAACCAAGAACGTCAACTTCTATGACTCAAGTTGAACAATTATAAGAAGATTAATTTTGTACAGCTATTGCTATTGTACCATAATAGTTGTATAAATATTGTTCCAATGAGGGTTTTTTTCAATCCATTGTAGACAATATGCACTAAAAAACTTTGCAAATATCCTTGAAAAAAAGAAATGCTACTTCTGAAGATGTCCCTATATAGGGGGACAGATGTCTTCTACAGATACCTTCTGCAGATGTATTATCACCTGACTTGAATTTAAAATTTGCGGGCGTTAAAACCAGCCTTATGTAAGCATCTACGTTCAGTTCTCATACTCATTGGTAAAACCCTAAACTTATGTTGCTGAGGCTAATTATTCTCTTCAGATGTCACTGATCCTGGGTAGTCGCTTCCATAAGCACATTTGAATGTGAAAGATGCCAAGGAAATTTTCCTTCCACCTGCAGATTCACAGCGTACCTCTTCTGTTGATGATCAACATTACTGGGCTATAATTTTGGACTCTTTGTTATCATCAACTCAGCCAGAACCACCATAGTATGTGGTATTTTTACATAATTAAACTTCATCTCTCTCCTTGGCTTATTACCCAAACCACAGGAGTCCTTTCCAAACCCTTCAGGGCAATGGTTATGGAAAGAGTGCCTGTGCATTATAGCAAGTGGTGAACTATCTATTAAGTATGAACCATTCCCTGTATTTTATTTCATTTTTTTTTTACTGAGGAAATTTGGTCTTTGTTAGCTATGTCTTGTTCCTAATTTTATTGGGGCCATCATCATGGCATCCTTGACAGAGGTTGCGGTTAAACTGTCTTGAGAGTTAAGTCAAGAGAATTCATCTTTTAACTTCTCTCAGGAGACCTGAAGACCATGCTAAAGGCGGAAGGACAAATAGGTATGTGATCAACTGTACCAATACAGGGTGCTGTGCAGGCACCAGGCATCAGGTGGTTGTGCCTCAGCGTCCCCTGTAGCGTGGGGAGCTCCTGTGCTCGCAAGGTTAAGACCAGGCGTGCTGTCTCTGACAAAGTATTAGCGTGAAATATTTGAGTATAATTTCTGCTTAAACCCAGTGGAAAATGAAGATTTAGCTTTACTAAAACTAAACGCAGTGGCGTATGACTTGTGGAGGGCAGTCAAAAACTGGCACTTTATTTTTTTTTTTTAATGTTGCTTTAAATGTTTTCAGAAGTTCTGGTTTTTACCGCTTAACTAAAACTCTACTTTATGAAAACCATGATATACTTTCTGAGGACAGTGGCAGGTTCTTTCCAAACAGTACCTATTTGCCAGCCTCCCGGCAAACAGATGGGTGAACACACGCTTATGCATGTGGTGTCTGAGTACACTGCGTGGCATGTTGTGGTTCTATCAGACAGAGGTCCAAGGTGTTCAGGTATATTGTCCTTCAGTTTGGCTCCTCTGAAACAATGCTCAGGCTTCTACTTTCTTCTGTTTGCTTGTCTTATTTTTATCAAGTCAATATCTGGAAAAAATAATTATTTGGGGATCCATCTTGCTCATATCTGTGAGGTATCTGTAAAGCACTTTCAGTCCTTTAGGCCAAAGATTTTGCTGCCTGTACCCAAAGTAGGTGAATTTTTCTGGATGCTGTCTTATTTCCTGGTATACTATTTACCAGAGGTACAAGGAGTCGTTGAAGTCCCTCAGTATTCTGGTTTTCATTGCACCTCCATCAGTGCAGATGCATCCAGACATGAAAAGAGTTCTACCGAAGAATGAGCCTGGGAGAGGCGTAGAGCACAAGTGCTGTCTCATCTCAGGCTTCTTCTGGTTCCTTGGAATCCATGTTCCACCTCTCCCATATCCTGGATTCCTCCTGGGTAGTGTAATATAAGGTTGTGATATTACAGTTTGCGCATCATTCCAATGCTTCTTTGCCCGTTGGATGATATGTTCCTGGCACACAGTTCCCACTTTCCGTTTTCACAAGTTCTCCAGCCAAGAGCTACAGGGTAGTCTCAGAAGCACCTGCTTTGTGGTTACAGAAATGCTAATGTACTGCATACGCTTGACCTGAGATTTTTCATTCAGGAGGACTTCACCTACCAAACAGTTGAAAGATCTCCGCTGTCCGGTTCAGCATCCATTCCTAATGTAGCAGAGAGGTTGAAAAGCAATACCAGAAAGGTACTGTTGAGTCTAAAATGGAGCCACGATGAGAAACTAAGATTCTCAGATGGAACAAAAGTGCATGTTCGAGCTTGAACCAAAGGTCATGCAATTACCAGAGCCTCTAGCAGAGATCTCCCAGTGCACTAAAGTGGTAACACAGAGCATGCCGCTTGGAAAAACTTATTTCCTGCTCTTAAACAACAGGATTCCCTCTGTTGTGATGCCTGGTGATCCAAAATCTGTTCTTGGGACTTCTGTATCTTCAAGACTGAGATGAAGTATTCTTAAAGTATTGCTATTTAAGCTTTGATTTCTTTATTTTCTTTTTAAATTTTTTGGAGGGAGTGAGGGTTGGGCAGAGGAGTGCTTGTTTGTTGGAATTTTAGTGGAATTTTTTAGTTTGAATTTTTTTTCCCACAACCCAGTTGTGGGGTTTTCTTTTTCTTTCTCTTATAAGAGATGATATGTTGGTTTTTTTTTTTTTCCCCTCAAGGTTTTTGCTCTTAAAAATTTTGCATTCATCAAAAAATCTGGGCTAGCAGTATGTTTACGGTATAGACACAGTCCTGATTGATGTTAGCTTACTGATCTAGAAGTAAATTAGATAGTTTCTGGTAAAACTCTGATAACAACGGCTAGGGCTTTATGCAAGCCATGGCTTCCTATTATTAGGGCAGGTTCTGCAAGTTGCACTGTATTTTCTGGTAGCAAGCGAACTATAATAAAGCTTGCCTGTGTCTTGCTACACTAGATGACTGACTGCACTATGGACAAAGACAGGTTTGTGGCTGGAATATGAACTATATTTTAATGGGTGACGTGAAACTGTGTTAACTTATTTAACATGTTCCTCAGACATGAGGAAATCTCTTCCGCAGTGTGAGATTAGGCAGAAATAATGTGTGGTTGTTTTTAACCAATGAGGTAAATGGTAAAAAAACTCCTGTATGTGTCATGATGCTTTTGTAGCTGCCAAAATTTGAAGAAGTTACCTAATGTTTTTAATGTGTGCATATTTTTTGATCCTGTTGATCCTGTACATATTGCCAAGGGCTTTGGTGAAATTTGACCCAGATAAGTAGATTTTATATTTATTATTAACACTGTTTTTTAATGTGTTTGTTTTGCATAATTTTTATGTAGACCTCCCGTTTTGCAATAAGGTCTCGTATGTTGCAGCAACACAGTATTAGAGCCTTTTTTTTTTTTTTAAACTTGAATAACATCTACCTAAAGAAAAGTGTTGAAATACACTCTATTCCAGCCTACTTTTCTATGTAATATCCAGGGATGAAATTCCCTCAAAGTGATGCATTCCCTTCCCCCCCTCCCCTTAAAGTTTGGGGCACTTTTTCCTTTTAATGCATTTCAGAAGATACCTACTCTCTAAGGCTAGAAAATATATAGCAGCCTGAGATTGCAGACTACTCTATCTGAAGGAAACAAGTTGATCATAAGTCAGCAATGTGACCTTGTGGCCAAGAAGGCCAATGTTCTCTTGGCGTGCATTGAAAAGAGCAGGGACAGGGAGGTCATCCTCCCCCTCTACTCTGTCCTGGTGAGGCTGTATCTGCTGTAACCCCCCCAGTTCAAGAAGGACAAGGAACTACGGGAAAGTGTCCAGTTGAGAGCTACGAAGGTGATAAAGGGAATGGAGCACTTCTCTTATGAGAAAAGGCTGAGACACCTGGGTCTGTTTAGCCTGGAGAAGACTGAGGAGACCTCATCAATGCTTGTAAATATCTACAGGGCGGGTGTGAAGAGGATGGGGTCAGGCTCTTTCAGTGGTGCCTGGTGACAGGACAAGGGGCAATGGGCACAAGCTGGAATACAGAAAGTTCTATCTGAACGCGTGGAAAATCTTCTTTACTCTGAAGGTGACAGAGCATTGCAACAGGCTGCCCAGAGAGGTAACAGAGTCTCCTTCTCTGGAGATATTCAAAACCCACTTGGATGTATTCCTGCCTAACCTGCTCTAGGTGAACCTGCTTTGGCAGGGACGTTAGACTAGATGATCTCTGAAGGTCCCTTCCAGCCCCTACAGTTCTGAGATTCTGTGAAATAGTTTTCTAGAAAATCTGAATACAGCTGCATTAATTCTTTCCCTTGCTATATCTCATGTCCATATTGATAGTTATTTAAAAGAAGTATTCTTCATGTGTCGAGAGCACGGGAAGAAGGAAACCAAACATCCTTAATAATTTCAACTAGTACATAGCTTGTAGTCTTCCATTCCACTTTCTCCTTTATAAATTTTCTAGATCAGTTGTTGCACGTGAAGAACAGGAATGGGAGGTGAACAGATATTATCAGAACACTGACTGAACTGGCACTGGAGAATGGGTTGTGATTAGATAGGGATGTGTTCCTATTTTTTATGCATAGTCCTGTTTGCAACCTTTGTTTTCACATCTGGCTCTACATTTGGAGAAGTTTCTGTTCTTTTACTACTTCTATTTATTCTGTGGGATTATTTTTTTATTTTTAATTTTCCACCATTGCAGACTTTTCCTTTTTAGCTATTGCTGTAAATCAATCAATGGGAGGAGTGAACTTTATATTGTTCAATAGGTCATTAGGATAATATTTGGGACCTTTTAAACTCAATATTTCAGGCTACAAGGCCTTTTTTTTCCAATGGTTATGGGTACATTTAATTTTCCAGCTTGCCGCTTAGATTTAGGTTCCATTGAAGTGTTCCCCGCTCACAGAGTTGGTTTTTTTTTTTTTCCTTCTTTTCAGATTAATTTTCACACTTGGGTGTTACATTCCTCAAAGGCAAAGCAAGCTGTCTGCTTATTTTGTTTGCAGTTTTTCTACAGATTGACAAGTGTTGTATATTATAGGATTTCCACCTCACCTCTCCTACTCTGTATAAATGGTTAGGTATCACTTGTATCTGGAAAGTGGATTCAGTGGAAGCATAGTAAATAATAGTCCAACCTATGCCAAGTAGATCTTGAATCTACAACTACTGACCTAGTTGTGTCCTGTCTGTCTTCCCCATGGATGTTTGTTCAGTTGTGATTCACAAGCACTGGTTCTGCTTTCTTGCTGGGTGGTATCACTTCATAAATATTTCTGTGTCTTGCCTGTGGTCCCAGCACACTGGATTTCCCATATTTTGAAAGTGTTTGCTGAGAAGTCATTTGGCTTATTATCAAATGGCTGCAGCCCAGCAATAAGCTATAGGTGGAATTTTTAATATGAAGTCGGTAGGTCTCATGACTCAAACTGGGCATTTATTTTTTTCCCTAGATAGTTTACTTGTTTAAAAAAATAAAAAAAGAAAAACAAGAAAGTATTTGCAGAATTGAATTAGTAATTTCATATTGAAGAACAATAGTTGTTGGTTTTGAAATTCTGAAATAGACAATTCTGTACAGATTTTTTTTCCACTTTAGTTCTCAGGTTCAAAAGGTTTCAAAAAGGAAATTAGATGCTGTTCACAGTATGGCTGATTTGGAGAAGCTACCTCTGCCCTCTTAGCCTAAAACTTAAAGCATTAACTTTCTATGAGGCAGATAATACTGCTCTCCTCTTCTGGTGTCCCAATTAAAACGAGGCCTTGGACAAAAGAACTCCTCAGTAGTGGACTTCACCGTCTCCAGCCAAGACTTCACTTCCATGGTCGTACTTATCCTAGGACTGGAAAGATGCTCCAAGATAACAATCTCTCAGCCGTCCCATCTGAAGCTCTTATTTTCCTTTAAATGCCCCCATAACTTTTGGCAAAGGATTGTAAGAGTAACTGAGTAAGGGTGACTGTGCAGCCTGGTAGTTGGGGTACTGACCTGCAAAAAAAGTTGTCTTATTTCCAGTCCTGTTTCTAGATAAGGCTTCATTTATTTAGACAAGCAACATGTTAGTGCTGCTCACTCTGCCTGGTTGCATAGTTATGTCGTTGGTATCAGGCCCAAAAATGCCCAAAAGCTGAAACTGAAGTAATGCAAAAACAAATTTTGAAATGAAAGGCTGCCTAAAATATATACCTTGTGTAGCCAGACAGTGTGCTAGCAGCGTTTGTTTCCTGCTGTCTGGGAGGTCATCCTCATTAGCAGCATGAACACAGTTTTCAGTCATATGAAACTAATTTATGACAGACATTAAGAGCTTACTAAGGCAAAGACTGAAATACAGAAGCAGGCAAAGCAGAATTGTCACTAAATGGCATACAATAAAGACAGTAAGTATGCTGCATGTAAATAAGTGTTTGTCTTCCAGGAAATATGAAACATAGTCTCCTGTTATATTCTTAACAGGCTATGTACCCAAATCGGCTCTAGCTGATTCCCAAGCTCATTCACATCAAATGGATATTGGCAAAGTGTTTTGTTAGTTTTCTGGAAGTGAATATGTAACCTCTGATCTACTGTAAAATGTACTGAACTGTAAAGCTACATGAGGAAGTATTTTAGAGATACTTTTGCTTATGAACAAGTTTATGACTTTAGCTGAAATAATAGCGAAAGAACCATCCGTCCCCTCCAAGCCAACCTCCTAAGCTTTTCTCATCTTCTTTAACACTTAAGAACTTAAGTGTTCTTAGTTCTCAGTTATCTCTAAGAACAGAGAAAACTGACTCAAAACAAGTTTGAAATAAAATCTTAATAGAATTATTTTTATTTAGAAGCAAACCAAAACAATAGGCTGTCTTTTTCTACCTGCCCCCTACTCACAAACAGACACACAAGTTGTGCACCATTGTTGAGCTTGTTGTTCCAGAATAAGGCAAGAAATCTAGCTCTAGCAGGTGTAATGAGAGTAATTGGGAAATACTGACTTTCCATTTGGTCCTGCCTAATATTTGGATTGCATCTGGATACACTTGGATTCCTCAGGTGCAAATTCAGCTTCTCTCTGTTTATAACTGTAGAGAAGGAGGGTGAAGAGCACCTGGCTGACATACTGCTACCATGGTTTGTTTTTCCTGTATACATCAAAATGCATGTGATGCTCAACGTGAACATTTCAGTGAGGTAACCACATGCTACTAAAATTAGCATTTTGTCTTAATAGTATCTTGTTAGCTCGACCACCTATGAATTTTTTTAGAAGAATTTTGAATTTGATTTGGTTTTAATGTATGAATCTTGGGAAGTCTTTCTTGGGAGGAGCAGTGAGAGAAACTCTTTAATGCTGTTTAGAGAACTGGAAGAAAAATAATTACCTTAGCTATCAGATTGAGGGTAGGATGGAAAGGCCACTGGTCAGGAGAAAAGCAATTTGGGGGGAGGGGCACGGAATAGGTGAGGTGGGAAGGGACCTCTGGAGACCATCTAGTACAATATCAACTGCTGAAAGCAGGGCCAAATACAACAGATTGCTTAAGGCTGTGTCCAGCTGGCTTTTGAATATTTCTAATGATGGAGATTCCACAACTTCGCCGGGAGACCTGTTCTAGCGTTTGATAACTCTCACAGTAAGAATGTTGTGGTGGTTCTTATGTTTAAGTAAGAAAACCAACTTCTTAGTTTTATAGCTATGCCCATTGACCCATGTATGGGTATGGGGTATCACTAAGTAGAGTCTGGTTTTGTCTTTACTTTCTCCCACTGGGCACTAGGAACAGCAGAACTAAAAGAGTTTCTCGTATATCTACTGGACTGACTGGTATGCAGAAAATACTTTGGCCTAAGTTTAGTAGGGAATCTAGTAAAACTTGGTTTTACGTAGCTCAGGAGTGGTTATGAGAATCAAGGCTTGATCTGTCTGTGCTTTGCTGATGGTGGTCTTCAAGGTTTAATGATACTGTATGAAATTCATGATGAGGCTAATGAGCTCTGAATGTTACTGATTTCTGAGGGTATTGGTGCTGCTGGGAAGATTTGCCAAACAGTGAGAAGGCAGGTTTTTGCTCAGTGAAGACTGTTGAAAAGTAAAATTCCCAGCAGGGTTAGCACTGAGGAATTTCTTAAAGGAATTGTATAAAATTCCAGTTGTGGTTGCTTTTTTTTTTTTTAAATTTTATTTAATGCAAAAGTAAGAGAGGAGGATAAGAATTAAATTTGCGCAGCTTATATTTGGTTTCAAATGCTTACCATATTGCATATTTCATGGAGAATATTGAAACCATTGTCCCTAATGGAGAGTTAGAATACATTTTGGGTTACTCAGGTTTACGTAAGGTGGTCTGGTTTTTTTTGTCATTATCTCCTTGACTTTCCAAGTCTGTCGGAGTTTTTATTTTGTTTCTATGTTGTTGACATTTGGAGGCATGTTTGATCTCTGTTCAGGGCCTCTAAATATTTGTTTATTAAAATCAATGTGCTATGTCATAAGAACTGCAGGCATATGGCCATTGTGGAAAAATGATAGAAACCAAATAGTGAACTTCAGTCTCCTGTCTTTACTACATGAGAGCATAACTAACTGAACCAAAGTACACAGTGCTTTGCCCTGCTTGTTTGCTCGCTTTACATAATGCAGACATAGTAGTGTATAGACAGCGTCAGACATTATTGCAAAAATCTCCAAAATGCTTAACATCATCTATATCAGATGCAACACTTTGTGTTTACCTCTGGTTAGGCTAAGTCAAGCGGCTGCAGAAATAGAGCTGGAAAAGTGGGAAATGGTAGAAACAGGGCAACAGGATGAATGAATGAGTGTGGGAGGGAATTTTGCTCTCCAATTAAGAGAAAACTGATGCTTCCATAGAAGCCTCTTTTCTCAAGAAGCTACTTCATATGTGTCTGCAAGATCAGTTGCTGTTGTCCTGTGTGTTTTTTCTCTTTCCCCTTCTTCCTGCTGTTCCCTTTTCCTACCCTCCAACAAAGAGATGTAGAGAATGCAAATAAATTGCCTGTCTGAAACAGAGGGAGTTGTGGGCTTTGGTTGACATTAGTGTATTGTGGAGGGATCCAGATGCACGATAGTCATCAAATTTCTATCAATACTAATTTACTAATATCAATAATAATCTGTTTCCCAGTGGATCAGCTTTCTCAAGCAGAGTCTGTGCACTACTTACAGCTCTCTGAGCCCTTCAACTAAGGTGTCAATAAAGCTGACCGCTGTTCTGGGGCTATTGACAGTTATTAAAAATGACCTTGATGTAATTTCATGCCTATCAAAACAAAGGCCATATGTTAAGGATTATGAAAAGCTACAGTGAAGGAAAGCAATGACAGGCTTCTGCTGGGTGAGGGTAGAGGGAGGTCAGCATATG
Organism: Limnodromus scolopaceus; assembly: GCA_028565335.1. NCBI lineage: Eukaryota > Metazoa > Chordata > Aves > Charadriiformes > Scolopacidae > Limnodromus > Limnodromus scolopaceus. The sequence continues at coordinate 62,300,585 of JAOXNO010000013.1, read as the reverse complement.
TGAAGATTATTGGCTCTCCATCTCTGCTTCTTTTCCTAAGGCACTGAGCGGTGCCCCTTGGTAGGCAACTGTTATGCTAAAGGCGTAATTGGAACAATTTAGAGCTCAGGGGTACACTTTTTTAAAGATCTGTCATAGCATATCATCTCAACAGTTAATGTGGCGTAAAATATCATAAACACTGCTGAGGACCCTGGAGTCCCGATTGCAGGGACCAATCGATAAGACCCAGTGGATGATCTGTCTTCACTCGCAAATAGAGGGCAATGCAAGGAATGCTCTCACTTGCTTTCTTATTCTGCCACTTTCTAGGCATACAGGGCTTTTACCTGGGTGGCTGTCGCACAGGAGCAAAAAGAATAGTTTGATTGTACCTCAGGCACGGTGATCAATAAGATTTTTGCAAAACTGTGTGGAGATAAGAGTTCAAAACACAAAATAAATTGATTCCTGTTAACAATCAAAATGAACCTTGTTATAATAGGCATAAATGAGACCACAGTTAGAAATCTAGAAAGGTTACAGGCAGCATAGCATATTACACCCTTTTCCCTTTGCTCTTAAAAATGAGTTGGCAAGAGTTTCCCTATTGACATTTTTTTTTTTCTTTTTTAAAAATTCTTTATTTTCCCTCTCTTTGGAGTATGAAAATGCCTTCCCAACTGGGTAACCGTGCATGCAGACCTCAGGCTAGCTACCTGCACGTGGGGTTGGTGCCCTTGCTCCCAAACCTTAACTCTTACCCCCAGCACTGACACCCAGGCTGGTTAGTCAATGGTGAAAAAGGGTAAATGGTTTACATCTTCCTCGTATACTCTGACTAGTCCCAGCCCAAATAGCCTCTGAACTGCTTTTAAAAGTGGCAAATTAGATGTTCTCTCTAGCGTCCCTTCAGTGAAATAGTCCCCTTTGGGGATGCTGGAGGACCAGGGAGGGAGAGGCACTGGATTTCCCTGGTCACAACCTGGTGCCTGGGGACAGGAGCAGGGTGGCTCTGCTCTGATAGCCAGCCACTAAATCAATGGCAAGACATTTGTGGGAGCCCCCTCAGCAGAAGAGGATAAACTTCAAACTACAATTCTCTGTTCAATTGGGAAATTTTAAATTAAACTGGCTTGAAATAAAACATTTTAGGTCATGTCAAACTAACTTTTTTCCTGTCAAGAAAATTAAATAAAAATAGTTTAGAAAATCTACAATTTTATGCAAGAGATAGGACACAGATTTTTTTTTTTGTGCAAAAATCAGAAATTTCTCTTGGCTGCTTCAGTCAGGATTTTATTTCCAGTTTCTTTTGTGTATTGTAAAGGGCAAGCAGCTGAATATCTGCATCATTGTGGGTTGTGTTGGTCTTCCAGGATTGTTGTGGATTAGAACATTCTCATTCCTTTTGTATTTATGAGTTCTGCAGACCATGTTGAGTTATCTGAAAAAGGATATAAACATAACTTTAAAAAATGCTGTAGAAGATGCTAGTGATCAGACTAGAAAATAATGTGGTACATTACAGTTTTCTTTTTGATTTCTTTGTTTTCCTCCACTTTTAGGTGTCCTTATAGTATGAATCTGTGACAAACCATAATCTAAAGCCAGAATTGGAATTCTCATGTCAACACTGCCCTGTCTTCTGTGTTGCTTCAAAGGTTCAGCAGGTTGGGCAGTGGACTGCCACACTTGAAAACTAATTTAGGGGCCAAAAAAGACTGCAGAAAACAAGTATATTTCTTAGTCATGTGAGCCTCTCCTCCAGTTTGCCTTGAAATCATGCACATTTGTTGGGTTTTTTTCCTGACTCAGTACTGTGAGCAATGTGGAAAGGTGGAAAGAAGCCACTAGAGAAGTGGTCAGGGGTGGTTGGATTTTTTTGGGTACTCAAATGCATCACGTGGAGCCTGAAACTGCTGGATTGAGTTATTGGTGTAATGGGGTGATTAACATTAATGGACATTACTCTCCTTCTGAAGGTTTTCATTGACGACTAAGCAAGGTGCATGTGGAAACTTAGGTATGGAAACCCGTCTAGGAACAATCTTGTTTTCTTTGCAAGGCTCTATTTTGTTGAAACAGAAAATGTGACATATGGTTGAGTTTATTGAGCAAACAACTTCTTCTTCTGCTCTAAATGACTGTTTAGAGTATGCGTGCTGATGGTAACTAACCTTTGTAATCAAACATTACCTAGAAATTGCTACAGATGTACAAACATGCTTTTCTAGATGAAGTTTTGAACTTGAAAGCCTTGAAAATTTAATTAAAAGAATCTTAAGGTGTTATGCATGTGCTTATGGTTCCTATGAAATTCTGAAGCTCTCGGCTTTCCTTTTTTTATTTTTCTGATAAACTTCACTAGGAAGCTTGAGCCAGTATGTACATTCCCTATATATTAACACTTGTATACCTTACCATTTGTAATGCGCCTATTCTTGCAACATCTCTGTGAGGGAAGGAGGTATTATAATAATTATTAGAAATGACCTAGGAAATACCCATACTAAAAATGTTCATGTAAGCAATTGTTGAAATTTTAGGGGGCTATTAAATAATTATTTGTGTAAAGATGGGTAACATTGATTTTTGTCAGGGAGATAGATCTGAAAAATCTCCTTTACTGTGAAATTTTTGAAAATATTTAAAAATTAAAAAAGGCAAAAAACTTGTTATTTGGAGGGTGGAACTGTCCCCACCCATGTCACTGCTTTACATTAGGACTTATTTGTACTGTCACTTATTTGGAAAAGCAACTTTTTTTTCTTTAATTGTTCTCTTTTTTTTGGTCTTGTTTTGGAAAACAGAATTTTCTTTGGTGCTTTTCCTTTTGGAGTATTAACCAGGATACATTTTAGTGTATTCACACAAGCAAATATCCCTGAGTGTTTGACAAGATCTAGGCTTTCATGTTTATAAGTTACTTTTTCACTAATACCACTACCTAATACTATAATTATGCTTTTTTTTTTTTTTTTTTTTTCCAAAAAAAAAAGGAAGGGGATGAGAAATGCTTCATATAAAACTAAAATGAGTGCAAAACTGCTTAGACAGGGTCTCAGTTATGTGTCTGGTAATTGTAATGCAGTTGACTTCCATGAGTAATGAAAATCACTACAACGAAGGAAAGTGTAGAGTAAATACACAGAAATACAAATTAAAGCAAAGTATATTAAGAAAACAATGACAAAGACAGTTAAACTTACTATTTAGAAGATCAGTCTGAGGATATGTTATGAAGGGCAAATATAAGATGACAAAGGCTGTTTGGGGGACTTCCATAATTTTTTTTTAAACCCAGTATTTTAAAAACTAAAAGTATTTTATATTTCTGTAATTTATTAGGTGGAATTAGTTTTAGTTGGCATGGTAAAGTTTGCAATTTTTTTCATAGAAAAAAGCAGCAGCATTTCAGTTTCTATTCTGGCATTTCATAATGTGTCAAACATGTCATTGCCATATTACCAGATCAAAGAGTTCTAAGTGACATTTTCTAATCAAGACTGTCAAGAGGTTTCATTAGTAAACAGAAGCAGGAAACACTTGGGATAATGGTTCAATACATATTTTACAGTCCTGAAGGAAGGATAAATCAGACTTTTTCTTTTTTTTTTTTAAAGTTGCAAGTCCCTTTAAGTCTGTGAAAATGAATATTTAGTAACACACTAAGCATTTAAAACTAAAAGTGCAATCATTTAGTAGAATGGTGTATTTTATCAGGCCTCTGCTCTGTTGCTAAATGTGTTTAGGCTGAAACTCTTTACAAAAATGACTTGAAGGTAATCATTGGCACCCAGTACTTCAGATAATAGAAGAATCCTCCCATCCAGAGCTGACTGCCAGAAAAGTAATTTTAACATAGCATTTAATCTTCTTTAAAGTTTTAGTGCTTGTGAGAGATCCCTTGCTGACAGCTGAGAGAACTGAATCCATGAAGTAGGAGGAGTAAAATGTGGCCCTGTGACACGCAAATGTCTCCTAAGAGCCTGCAGAGCTTTCCCTATCCTACTTCTGAGAAATATCTCAAGGGGCTGAAGACTACAGAAGTGCACGTGTCTACGCCTTATCAGTTGTGCTCCTTTCTGGCACTACCATCTAGCTCTTGAGACATACTGCAAGGCAGTTTTCAACCTCTTTTTGGGAGGCAGAAGGTGACACTTCGAAGCATCTGTTTGGGGTGAATTTGAATCCACGAATTTTCTGCGTTTAGGATTCTTGGAATAGGTGCTTTTGAGATAGGGCTAACAGAGGTCTGTGACTGCCAAGCATAGATGGTATGTAAAACAGGATTTGTGTCCTTTTTTTCTGCTCAGACTTTGTCCATCTGTCCAGCATTTCTGGATGTTTGACAACCCAGGACGACTGAACTGCACATGGGCCTGGAGATGTCTGACAGAGCTATTAGTACATCGCTTTATGCAGTTCATGGAAGTCATAAATGAACAGCAGACATATTGACAAACTGAAGACTGAATTTGGACTCTTGGTCTTCTATTTTGAGGTAAAAATCTCTTAGGCAAATTTTCCTTTTAAAAAAAAAAAGTTATCTAAAGATAGACATAGATGTGTTGAAAAAGATTTCCACCAAAATTGTCTTTAGTTTAAACTTCCCTCAACATTTTCATGCCCTTGCAAAACTGTTACAACTGGGAAGATTAGTATTGGTACAAAAACTGTACAATAGGTATTCTAAAAGGAAAAAATGTAATAAGTGATACTGACTGAGATCAATTCTTATCTAGGAAAGAAAAGTAAGTTTTTCTATTAATGAGAAAAATTGTCCAGCAGTTACTGGAGAGGTTACTCAGTCATTGGACCAAGATTAGTTTGTATTTTTATTAATAGTCAGGATAAAAAGTAAGGATGTGCTAAAGGTACATGTTGACTGGACAGATTTGGAAGGCATTGTAACGTAAAAGTTTGGAAAGATCTGCAGGAAAAATTTGATTACTTTAAAAACTGCTGGGAAATCGAGTTCTCTATAGGCTTAGCTTTGTCTCCTGATTCAGGCATGTCTATTATAGGATTAAATTAGGTATATTTTATGTTGGTTTCTGTGCCTAAGCATTTCTGCAAATTACTTGGGATTCTAAACAAGGAATATCCCAGCATGGATGTTGATGGGAGATGCATCTGGAATATATTTTAATTTTTTTTTCTCTCCCATTTTGGTAGTTTTCCATTTTGTGCACATCGAGGGTCTGTATAAAATTCTATTAGAAGAATCTATATTTCTTCAAAACTTGTCTTAAATTAAAGAAAGGAAAAAGAGTAACTTCCCTAATATGTTTTTTTTAAGTGATATGACAGTTACAATGGTTGTGCATGGGCCAGCTCTGGTATTGTTAACCTGTATTAGTGTCTCTTTCCAAAATTGAGTCTTTAATTGCCCTTTAATTGCCTCTAGTATGCAATGAAGAGAATAGTCCCCTGTCTTTAGAAATGTGTGCTCCTCTTAGTTTTAGATTAGTTGTTATCCAAATCTGTATCTTAAATTATTAAAAAGCTTTATGATCCAGCACTCTGTCTCTCTCTCTGGCCTCTTTCATCTGTAAAATATATTTGCAGATCTATTTTCTCAAGCTGCCATAGAAGTGCATTTTAGCACCTTCAGATCATCTGGCCTCTTTCACTGCTCTTAGTTTAGAGCTTGATCCTGCTGAATGACCTGAAATATTTATATGATTCCAGCCTGATGACTGTACCGCTCTGTACTAATTTTCTGTGCGAATGTTCTTGTCATTTCTTCTATTTTACACTTTGCATTCTGACATTTTAAAAACCAGGATAAAATTCCTATTTCTTTATTCTTACACCAGTATTGTCACAAGTCTACTCTGCTTGGCTCAAAAAACATGTCGACCCAGCATTTCTAAATTAATTGTCTCGCTTTTTGACTTGGCCCCATTTGCTTTCTCTTAATGTTATTGCTTACGCTGCAAATGTTCAGAGTTCAGCTGTGCTTTTTTTTTTTACACGTTTGGGGCACTTCATAGGAAAATCCAGTAGACTGAATGACCTGATGATCATATGGCATTGACAATGTAGTTTTAGTCCACGGTTTTGAGATCTCTCTGAGGAAAGACCTGTTCATCAATAGCTATGATGGCTGACAGAACACCCCAGTCCTAGCTGTCAGTGTACCATGTGGTCCTGTGCAATTAGTGTAATACCAGATGCAGATTAATACAATGGTCTGCGTGCTTCAATGATCTCTGCTATGAAAAAGTTCCCTTATGAAATGTTATATCACAATATTATTTACAGTGCTAATTTGCCAGATGATGGCTGACATCATCAATAATGTGGCAATCAGGTTTTGCCCCGCTATTATTATAAAAATCTTACAAAAGGTGTTAAAGATTATGTGATGCCATCAAACATGAGAATGATAAGAGGAAGAGGTTCTTAGCTGTATATGCTGCAACTTATAGTTTCTATACAATACTCTGTTTTGTGTTCCAAGAAAGCAAGTTGTACACTATATATAAAGCCACGAAAACCAACATTCCCTGATAAACACTAAATCTGTCAATCTTGTATTAAGGAAAAAATAAGCCTTAAGACCATGATCTCTGACAGCAGGGAACAAGAATTACTCCTACATACCACTGGCTACTGTGTATAACAGCTCACTGCATTCAGAAGAAATAATGCACCAATTACAATGTACCAAGTCAACCACATCTTCATAAACCAAACTCTTAACTTCTTAATTTTTATCCCTGAGGTGCTTGCTCTTAATATTATAATAATGGGATTACAATACAATGATTTTAAAAGTACAATGGGTATCAAAGTGTAAAATTTACCCAATTAAGTGCAGTCAGTTATATCTTGCTCACAACCTGACCCTTTTCATCCACCGTGCTTTGTCTCTTGCATACATCTGTAAAAGCCATTGAGAAACCCTACCAGTTTTTCAGTTCCATGGAATGAAGCTCTTCACAAAAAGCAGCTGGCCAATTGGTCTACCAGTCATGAGACAGGATATTTAAATGTAGTCTTAATGAAACTTCCTAATCAGGGACTAATTTGTCATGCATGATGTTATGTCAGACTTGCCCTGTTCTACTTCCAGAGCCACATGTGTCTCAGTGGTGGAAGAAATGACCACTTTAGCAACGAAACCACAGTTATCATTTGGAAATCATAGTATCTGCTGGTAGCTTATGGTTGTTCCCTGAAAGGTGTTCTCTTCAGGTAACAGTAAAAAGGGACAGTTTGTGTTGAAAGAGCTAAAAGCCTTTTCTTGGTGGTTTTTTTTTTTTTTTTTTGGTAGTAGTAGCTTATGACAGAATGTTTATAACTTTTTAGTCTATTATGAAATGTGCTATTTGTTATGCTATTTGGCAGATGGTAACGGCAACAATACATATAATAGTACTCATCAGTATTTTAGGTCTCTTGAGATGTTTACTAAGAAGAAAAGTTATCCAAATAGCAGGCAGCTTTATCCTTAACAAAGATCTCGTCTGTTAATTTATGAACTAGAAGTTACCCAGTGCATTTGTACTGTGACGTTATCAATGGTCAATACACTGAATGGGGATGATAACTTCTGGGGATACTTGGGACCAAACTGTCAGTGGCAGCAAGTTCCCTACAAGGCTCAGAACTGAACTGAGTTCAGGCTTCACTGCTGGGTCAGGGGAATGTATAATTTTAAATCATTTTAAGTGGCTTTGTGTTCTGTACTTGTCTGCCACACATTTTACTTTGCAGTTACTCTTTCTCTCAGGATTAAGGCTCCCTAAAATGTTTTTATTTATTCTTTGATCTATGCGTCCTGGTTTTATTCTTTAGCTGGGTTACCTTTGGCTGTCAAAAACCTGTGTGACTCTCCAGCACATTTCCCAGTCAAGGGGAACACCTATGGAAAGAAGTTTTAGATATGATTTGTGTATGAATGGTCTTACTGACTTTACTGAAGTTAGTAGCAGAATCCAAGCTTATTCTGATGTTGAGGTGTGGGACTGTAGTGGCAAATTAGTCCTCCTCATTTTGTTTAGGAATCCCTAAAATATGCTGTATGTCCACTTTTTTTTTTTTTTTTCCTCACAGCCATCCTCCAGTAGGCAGCTCTGAAGCTTCCATAAACCTGCTGCAGCTCCCTTGACTCAGCTGCCTGTGCTTTGCTGGAAAGTACATCTCTTCACGTAGTTATAGTATGGAGTTACTATGCATATATGCACTGTAAAAGTGTGCAGGTTTTGCCTGTATCTTTCCTTCTTCAGAAAACTCTCCAATACTGTTCAAGGCTGCTCACTTTCCTATGAGGGTTCTATATTGCATGGTATATCTGTACAGTACAAGAAAGAGGGCTTGGAGGGTTATATTTTGAAAATCTCTTAAGATTTTATCTGCCTGTGAGTTTTAGGGCAGATCAGTCATTCCCATCTCTGAAGATGGCTGAGAGAAGGATCTTATTCTTGTCCTGGACTCACATAATAGCGTGGCAGCAAAAGATAGGAAGAGAAATTAATGTTAATGGATTCAAAAACTCATGCAAAAAAAAAAATTAAAATCAGATAAGACTGTAAAGAATAAATTCCCAGTAATGCCACTTTTAAAGGCTTGACTTGCAGCCATTGAATGTTGGTGCATACCGGGTGGGCTGACTCCTCGGTTTTGAACAAGGAGGTTCTCTCTCCAGCCTTGTGCAAAAGCGCACAAATCCACCTGTGTGTGTTGTGCCTGAAGATGTGCTGCAGGTGCCACAACTTGCATGGAGATTCTTGCTAGAAAGCAAAATTGGAACGTAAGGGAAACCGGGATTTGCTGGCATTTTACCGCTCGCGTGGCCACTATTGTTTCTGATAATGGTTCACCTGTGGCGTGCACACGGCGTGCCTGAAAACATGCTACGGGCATGTGCACGAGATATCTTCCCTAGCCCTATGTTTATCTGGATATATCTTCAGCATTTCTTTCTGAGTTGGATGCAGTGCATTACACTCTAATCCCCTGGTAAAATAGCAAATAAATTTTGCCTAATGCCAGCATTAGTCATTTTTGTATTAATAGAACCTTCAATCTAATATTTGTGCTCTCCTAGATATTCATGGTTTGGCTTCACTTCAGCCTTCATGCTGAGGACCTTCCTGGACTACAGCCAAGCTACTGAGTATGAAGGATTAAATTTGCCCTTGTTTCATAGCAAGGTTGTATGGGAGCATTCCAAGACTGATTTTCATAATTTGACAGTCAAGAGGAGAGTTGATGTATTTATTTTCTTTCTTCACGCTCTCCTGAAAGGGACAGGCTGCCTCTGCTGAATCTTGAACACTAATCACCACACAGATATTCTTTTGTCTTGCTGCAGGTGTGTGACAGTTCAGATTACTTGTATATGGCTAGAGTAGTGCTGCGTAGCTGTCCTGCAGGGAGTTAAACATGGTTTCTTGGCATCTTACGGTTCTGCATTTGGACAGGACAATTCCAAATATTTTGCGTGATCCTTTATTTTGTTTACACGAGCAGGGTTCAGGGACGGTGCTTTTCTGAATATAAGGAATGCTTGAGATGAGCTGGTTTATTCCTGTGTGCTCTGCTGTTACAGCAGAAGACGTTCTTTTCTAAATTATGAGATCTTTCAATGGCTAGCAAGAAATACAATTTGAAACATGCAAAATGTACGCCGATTTATCTTGCTGACTATTTATACTCAAGTTTAAAAGCAAATTTGATCCTGTTGTTGACTTCTTGTGTGCTACATAGGGACCACTTGCCATTGATGAGGGAGTATTATTTACACATTTTATGCATGTTTTTCATCCAACAGCATGGATGAAACATTTTTTTTTCCTTTCCAAAGGACTTCTAAAAGTTCAATTCCACAGTCACTTTAAACTGGCATAAATTAAGGCTTGAGCTGCGAAGTTGGTGGTTGTGCTCTACCCCTCAGCCCAGCCATCTCTTCAAACTCCTTACTGTGACTGCATCTAACCAAGTTTTTCTGACTGTCTCCTTTGCTTGGCAGTTTGCTTAAATGACTGGGTGGGAGCCAGTCTGCCACTTAAAAAATTAAAAAAATAAAAAGAAAAAAAGTTTAAAAAAAAAGTGGAGACATGGCTGGGGCACACCTTTATCTTCAGCTCACATATTGAGGAATTTAAG
>JAOXNO010000013.1:62240481-62285481 GCA_028565335.1 Limnodromus scolopaceus | reverse complement strand
TGCTCTTTAGAATATATAACCATCACAAGAGTAAAATAATAATAAAGTAAATGAAATTGTTTCATGATTTATTTCCATCAACTATAATTTCTAGAAATTCACATTTATGACTGTAAATTTGATCTGACAGATCCTTTGTAGATTAATTAAGGCTCAAGAGTTGCATAGAACTACTATTCATTTGTCAGCTTTCATTCCCTGAAGTTGCATAGAGTACTACCACCTTGTTTTCTTGAAAGTTTACTCCACTGCTCTGCCGCCTTCATCCTCACCCCACTTTTTTCATTTGACTTTCTGTTCTATCTCCAGGATTAAAAATTCCCATCCCTTTTTTTAGACCCAAATCTTTTAATGCATACCTTTAATCTGAAGCTCTGAAAGTGTAGGGAAGCTCAGGACAGGAAAAGGTGAGAGCATCGAGTCTATTGATTTGGCTGGAAGAACATGACAAGAAGGAACCAGTTGTGTCTGAGACAAATTTGTCCTTTTCAGCTTTAGAGTAACCACAAAAAGATGGATATTCCAGAGCATCAGAGCTATGGTTTTGCAGCTGTGTGGCTTTAAGCAAATTAGATGTCATGGATAGGTGTCATATAATGTATACAAGTAAGGTTTCAGAGCAGTTCTGTTTGGGAAGACTGCATTCTTTGTATGATGATTAGAAAAAGGTGGTTACCTGGAGGAAAGGACAGAGGAATTATGTGTATTGGGCCGAAATGTTTAAGATGCTGTAAATTACCCTTTTCCCATCTATTTGACAAGTTTATGACTTCAAGGAAACTATTATTCTAGGTTTCTCAGTTCTTCCAAAGACCACATCTTCGTGATTCATAAAGATGTATTTAACTGAATGAGTGTGTTATCTTATGGAAATGGTAATGTGTGATACTTGATAACTCCAGGAATTTTTTTCTATGTTGTCCCTCTTTTATATGCACAGTGATATAGGACCCTGCCTCTCACCAGCTTAATATGTATGAGATCCCAAGGTTCATATCAAAATAATTTTGTCCAATGAATGATGTGATCTTTCAGTTATTAGTGTCATGTGTTGTACTACTCCAAGGACCATCCTATTCAATAAATCTAATTTGTCTAATCTAAACTGTCCAGCTCTGTAATTCTGATCAATTGTTTCCATTTGGCAAGACTGTGAGTATGTATTTTCTCTAGCGTTGCCTTACGTATGCATATAACTCATGTGAATGGGCTATTCATAGTCCTTAAAATCCTAAAAGTCCAGGAAGCTTGTAAACCCTGAATACTTGCTATCGTCCTCTTAACTCCATGCAGAGAATCTAAGTTTAGCACTTTCTGAATTTCTTAATATAAGTTTATTTTTCCCACTAAATTAAACCGTTTGTGATAGACTGGATTATTTTGCCTGACAAACATTAGCAAGTGCTCACATATCTTGATCCATCAAGCAAACCTTATTCAAGCGGGAGCTGTTCAGGAGCTGTCACATCCTTGGCTGAGGAATAGTGCTACCATGAGTACACCTGACCTGCTAATCTTTGTCAACTGAAAGTAAAATAGATTGGCTTAAAACGCCTTCAAGTAAAAGAAGACTTACTGCTGAAGCCACACCACCCCCAGGCAGTTTCCAGCCTTGATATTCTTCATATCTAGGCTGTTTGGAATGTAAGGTGATTTTGCTATTTTCTGCTTGCCTTACTCATAACCTAAAGTCTCAGTCCCATCGTTAATTACTGGAAAACCACTATCTATATAACATGTTGAAAGTTTGTCAAAGTGAGTCTTCTATTTACCATCGGGAAAATTTAATATTTGTGCAGCATCTTAGGGAGGACAGTGGGGCCAGGACTTGGAAGGAAAACTGGGCTGTTTCTCACTCTGTGGCTTTCATACCTGTCAGATGTAATCATATAATTTGCAGTTATCTCTTGGGATCTCTTAATGAGAAGAAATGAAAATTAAGAGGTTCTGTTATTACTTATGATCACATACAACAAACATCAGATTTTTTTTTTTGTTTGTTTGTTTCTTTGCTTCCTGCCCTCTCTCCCCTACCTCTTAACTGCCTCTACACTGCCTGTTTCCTTCACTTTCTCTCACCCTCTCCTTATCTACACACATCTATAGGCTTATGGATGGAAGGAGCTTATTCTCTGGTTGAGTTCCTGCATGCCAACATAGAGAATGAACTTTCTCTGCCTAATTTTAACTAACCTGAAAACAGGAGTTCTTAATGGGAGTGCTGACACAACCTTGACTAAAGCAGTGTGAACACGTTGCTATAATTTATAATGTCAGTCTATATTCCAAACGGTTTCTCTATATACTGCGTGCTCCACTCAAACAGGAAAAGAAGGTACTGCAGTGAATTATTGTGTAATTAATCATTTGACCATGAGGGACTCATTTACTAATTAAAAACGCAAAAAGAGTAAATTGAAATAACCAGTGACTACTAAATCACGTCTTTTGACGTGTCAGCAGCATTGTAATATATCATAATGTATCAGTCAGAGACATACAGATCCTACGTATTCTGTTACCTTTTACTTCAGAGCTGCCAAAATCATTCATTATACTTCCAATGCTGTTTCTAGTACTATTCATACAATTACCATAGCGTGCTAAATTGAGATACGAGATACCACTCAGGCTGATGTATGTGCATAGTAATAGGTAGAAACGTACGATTCTCTGCTCTGCTGGCTCTGCCCACCGTCTCTGAGCGTATCATAGGGAGACAACTCTGTTATGACAGGATGATCTCTGGGAAATAAAGCTGTGACCTAGAAGTTCAGATTCCAAGTCTCTCTAGATATTCCTGCCCCTATAGCATTTGTGGCAGATGCATCAGGCCTGTGCATTTAGCTGCAGCTGTCCACCATTTGGTATACTGGCACGGACCCGCTTTCACAGGTAGGATGAGGTAGCATTAAAGTGTCTGTGAGACTGTGGGTTGAAGGAATTGTTGTATCGCACAGTGACATCGTCTGATGGCCCTCAGCACTGTTAGGGTGGGGTAGGAATCATAGAATTGTCTAGGTTGGAAAGGACCTTTAAGATCATCTAGTCCAACCATCAACCTAACTCTGAGATGTCTCTGCCAGAGACATCTCAAACTTTCACAAATTACTCTCCATTCCTGTGTTAGACTCTCAAGGCTTAGATCTGCGCAGGCTTCGTGTGTTGTGCATTATTATCCACCATGGCCTTTGGAAGGCATTCAATTTAGAGGTTTTTAAGTAGTGGTGGGAATTTCTGTGCCATTTTATTTTACTGTCAGGGTGAGAGAGAAGAGGATATAAATTTCTGAGTGATATTAACTGAAAAACTTCTGCATTTTTAACCTTGTACACCACAGCTGCTTTTACTTTATGTGAATAAAATATGGAGATGCATCTATGACTCTAAAAAGGCTGGGAGAGATGTGAGAAGTACAATTCTAATTTGAAAAACAGCTTCATGAAGATGTAACTTCTTATTTTCTTGAATTTGTTCTGTGTTGGGCAAGAAACCAACCTACAAGAGTTATCAATGTGATTTTATTTAAAATCATCATGAAGTCTCTCTTAAAATTAACGTTATTTGCCTAGCTCCAATTCAAATGAATCAATTATTGTAATCATGTGCTTACCCATTGAAGAAAATAGATAGTGCTTGTTAAGTGATGTGGCTTGCAAGTCCTCTGTTAATATTGGAATATGAATGAAAAAGGTAATATGCCGGTTTAGCTTTCATGTCCCAAACTGAACTTCAGGCTTGCAGAAGGGATTTTTTTTGTTTTCATTTTCTTAATTGGAAACACAGATCCACTTCCAGAAGCTGTTGGATAAGCTTCCAAGGGATAGGTAAGGGTATCCAAGGATATTCCAAGGGATAAGGGTAAGGATAAATGTGTATCCTTATAATGATGCTATCATCGAAACAGTTTACTTCAGTACGTCAAGTAGTCTGGGAATTTTGTAATATTAAAGATTGATGGTATTAAAGGTTTCAAGCAAAACCTGCTGATTCATATGGGCAGTTGGGCTTTTTGCATTCTCAAATGTTAAAAATTATTTTATTTTTATACATTTCTTTCATCAGCTTATATTAATCATGATAAATAGTACTCTGTAGAAGAATCTACCAATATAACAAAAATACAGATTTACCATGCAATATCAGATTTGGGGTTGGTTTTTTGTTTGTTTGTGTGGTTTTTTTGCTTGATTGGTTGGGTTTTTTTTAAAGACAAGCTGAATATTTCTGGGAAAACTACTGTGCTGTTTAACTTTTAATTCCCAAGGTCTCATGTTCGGAATTTGTAACAATGGTTTATGTTAACAAACACGCTGTTTAGTAGTATCTGCTCTCTCCACTTGTCTTCAAATATTGTGATTTAGATAGAACCCTAATGCACAAGCGCAACTTGTCCCCAGAGCATTATTCAGAATATAAATTAAGTGATATTATAACGGAGCCCTCACTTAGCTCAGCGTAATGAATATGAAACATCATGTACTAGTGACCAAGGTCATGGTATGAGAATGAATTACTCTATTAACTTCTCTTTTAAGTAGCATTAGAGATAATAAATGAAGAGATTTAATGGGATTCTGATAATATTATTCATGCAAAAGTAACATACTTTATCTTGCTAAAACAATTAAGATCTGTTTTGAAGATATTTTACACTTTGGAAATATGATGCTTAGAAGTGTTTATTGCATGTTGCAGAATGCATCAGCATTAGCCAGTAATGCAGATAATCTGATAAAAATCTAAAAGCTGATTTGTATACTATGCTAATTCAGGATCATCTCTTTGGCCCTAGGTACTGTCCAAATGCTCCATAAGATTATGGCAAGCTTTAGTAGTGATATTAGATTAAATTCAGTTCTTTTGCTTATAACTTTTTTTTCAGAAAGAAAATTACATCCGTCATTCTTCTCTATAAGCCCTCTTTAGCTGCCTGATAAGTAGTATACAATATCGTATTTTAAGCCTGGCATATTACTTTTTTTTTTTTTTTATCCAGACATATTTAAGCCTCCTCTCTCAGTTATACAGTATATTATTTCAGGGATAGAAAGTTTTGTTATTGTGATACCTCTGTAGCTGAACCATAAAGAGACTTAATGATTTGCCATGTGTTCCATAGTGCACTCACATGTGTTTAGGGGAAATGTAAGAGCAGTTGATAAGAGATTACTCTTCAATTTGCAAGTGACTCCAGGGCACAGAAACTTAATGCTATACTTGGTGGGGTTTTTTGTTTGCTTGGTTCATTTTTTTTTTCTTTAATTTCCCAAATATTTTTCATTAATTGAATGAATGGCTATGTTTAAAAAAATTATGTGAGAAGAAAACAAAGATGTAAAATTCTGAATTGTTTGGGGTGAAATCTGCTCCTAAAGTATAGCAAAAAGCAGAAGGAAATTTTGCTGCAGCGTGAACGTGGATGAAGGTAGCATATCGTGGACAGTGTGCCCCTGCTGATAATCCTGTGTCCTCGGGATTTTTACTGGAAAACGGGAGGCTTTTTAGGGAAAATATGGTGCAGAGTTCAGGGTACCGTCTGTGAGCACACACTCTTGGACAGTGCAGTAACCAGCACCAAACCTGGTCTCGCTTCCAGAGAAATTCAGAGTATTAAGTTAAGACCCTCCTTTCTTGTTTGTGAGAGAAATGTTGAGGTTGAAATCCTCTGCTCTGTTTGTTCCTTTCAATAATATGTCTGTCTGTACAATGACAGAATTCTATCGGAACTTCCTGTAAACTTTGTAAACTTCCCCTGAAGTCAGGGGAAATGCTATAATTTAGCTTTTATTTGGTTTTTTTGTTTTTTTTTTTTTTTGTAACACAATTAAAAGCAAAATTTTTGCTTGCTTTGTTATAGTAGAAAACAGAGCATGTAGTCAATCCAGACTCAGAAAACTCTTTGATTTATTGCATATGCTTGCTAACTAGCATATTTGGAAAACAAAGTTTTTAATGTATATGCTCTGTTTATAGTTCACAACAATGGTTAAATGCCCTCACCCATCAAATATATGAAGTAGGTGCTTTTCTGTCTTGGGTCATGATTTTTTGAGTGTCATTATACTTAAGACCTAATGCAGATTATATAAAAGCTTTAGGAATTTTTAATTATTCTGCTCTCAATTAGCTGAGGTGATGTAAGAATATGTTCATCCACGTGCATTGCCGTAAATTCCTAGTGTCCAGTCACCTGTTTCCCTCAACACATTGCTTCTAGCGGTGAAGAGTAGCAGAATGGCTGTTATAGCTCAAACTTTTAAGAGATAGTTTGGTGCATTTGTTACATTTCAAAGTGTGGAAAACTTCTGTCCTCTCAGACTCTCGTCAAAAGCAGAGGGCGATGGGGGGAAATGAGCCTTTGTAATTAAGATTGTAATGTATCTCTTCAAAGCACAAAGTAGAGTCAGGTAAATGAGCGTCCTTGTGCTATTTATACCAGCTTCTTAATTATGCTTAACGTGACCAA
The DNA here is from genome assembly GCA_028565335.1 of Limnodromus scolopaceus. Taxonomy (NCBI): domain Eukaryota; kingdom Metazoa; phylum Chordata; class Aves; order Charadriiformes; family Scolopacidae; genus Limnodromus; species Limnodromus scolopaceus. The sequence goes on along the minus strand of JAOXNO010000013.1, from coordinate 62,279,012 downwards.
TTCAACTTGATCCCACATCAATTTTGCAAGTGTAAATAGATCTAAAGTTTCAAGGGTAAGATCATGTTACACCTTAACTTACAATATGCGTATATACTTGAATGAAGCAGATTTAAAATATTTAATGAGCCAAGGGACATGTGTCCATAGGATTGGTGGAAAAGGAATTAAAGTATTAGTTTCTCATATTTTATGATTAATGATTTTCTTTACATAAGACCTGAAAGTCTAGCTAAGATCATGAAAGGCATGTTGGGTTAAATCGTTCTTTGCTATGAAGTGTAGTCATTATATCTCAGCTAACTCTAACAAAATCCCTAATATCTATGCATGCCTTGAGCCAAAATAGGTCAGCTCATGGGCTATTGTATTATATTTTATTATTTAAACTTTAAGTGATTAGTTTAGCACTTAAAAGCTTTGGAAAGAATTAGGTTACTGTTCTCCTCTTTATCCATAAGCAAATTGACATGCAGATGGACACTGAGCAGACTTGTTCCATGTTTTCTCTCAAGGCTTTCCTCAAAAGTTAAGGCCTGTAATTTTTTTACCTGATTCTTAATTTCAGCATTAGGGTTTAATTGCAATGTATGGAAGATACACCTGTGATGAGGGCATCCTTTTTGATTTTGAAGACAAGGCCAGATTTTGCCTGCAGTCTCAGAATAAACTTGAAAAACACACGTTAAGTAAGGGGGAGGGGAAAAAACCTTCTACTTATGCCTAGACCTGGATTCAGGTATCAGAAACCAAACAGGAAATAACCTGATCCCAAAAAAGTCAAAAGGATTTTTATTCATCAGGGAGGGGTTTTTTCCTTGTACGTACAAGGAACACTTCAGAAATAAATGGATATGATTTAATTAATTATAAGCCCTGCTACTTTCTGAGTTTGTTTATTCCTGCTCATAAAACACAGAAAATGTTGTAATTGAATTATATGCTGTTATATAGTTAGAGTACTGTTAGGAAAGTCTATTCTGCAAGTTGATTGTCTTCGAGTTGTACTGAGGAGCAATTTTTTAGGCAACAATTTGTTGTAATTCCTTCAATTAGTTATATTTTCTTTCAAAGCTTCATTTTAATTTATGCATCATTATGAATGTGACTAAGTTATCTGATAAAGGTATTTTTAACAAACTTCTCACTGGGTTAAGTTCATAGCTGAACTTCATGCCCAGTACTGCACTGATGGCAAAGTTGAATGTTACCAGAATCCTTATTCACTATACCACTTTAGGAGTCAGCAACCTGATGTGTGCTGTCAGCACTAGTGAGGAAAATATGGAGTTGCAGGGCTTTTTATTTTAGAAATTATTAGAATAATTATTGCCTTTGAAGAGTAACCCATTAGTAGTTTAATTCTCTTTTCCTCAAATACAGTGCTTGCCTTTTATTTATCAAACTGTGTCTTCTGTGTTGTAGAAACAAGTTGTGGAAGTGGGTGTAAAAATTGCTGGAGTTGTGAAAACCATCTGAACTGAAATAGTTCTGATCAAGGTCCTTTAACAGGAAATAGGCACAAAATAAAATGCTCAAGTAGAACAGAATGGGTGTAGTGACACTCAGCATGTTCTCCTAACAGAACTACTTGGAGAATGCACTTACGGGGTGTGTTATTACATGCAATGTGATCACACCAGCCCTTTTATTAAAATAGGAAGCAAGTGCCTGTTTTGTTCAGTCTCTGCTGGGAGGTGAATCACAGGCTAAACTCATGTGAGCACTCTGATTTGGGCAGAGACATGAAGAAAAAATGTCATTTGCCATTTTGAGTGGCGTAAGGGAACTATCTAAACTTATCTCGGAATTAACAGGATTGAGTACTTCTTATCTTCATGTTTTCATGCTGCTATGATACCTAATTTTCATGGTGGAAATGTTCAATTTTTTAAAAGATCAGCACAGATGATAGGAGACTGTTGCTTTTATGCATTGTTTTACTTATATAATGGATAGAGAGTATAGAAAGCACTTCAAAGGGTTGTGGGTTTTTTTCCTGTTACGTTATTATATTTACATTAAGAATACCAACATTTTCTTAAATTCTTACTGTACTCATTTCTTCTGTTGTCACTCCTCCAGTTATCAATATCTGAACAGTAATTTTTTCTGGTCATCTGTCTTAAATTTCTTTATTCCTTCCTAACATGCAAAGAGGACATTACTTCAAAAATAATATAATCCTGTATATTTATGTGTCCTGAGAGAATAAACAAGGAATGAATGACTTCTGTGTTTACTTTTAGATACACGTTTTTGAAATCCATTTCCTACTTTGTATAAAAGACAGTTTTATCTGAACAGTTATTACTTGATAAATATGTGTAAAATGATTGTTTGAAAATACTTTTTTTTTTTTTTTAATCATGAGGGAATGTGAAAATACTTTCTTTTTCTATCTTACTCCAAAACATTTTTGGTGGATAACTAAACCCAGATAATGCTGGTAACTTCTAGCTAGACTTGATCTATAGCTCTCATTGAGTCAAGTCTGAAGAAAAATGGTTCAATACCTTCAAAGTAATTAAGACCTTTATCTGAAAAACAGTTATGTATGTGCTTAATTTAATGCATGTAAATAATCCAATTGACTTAAATGGGAATATTCATAAGCATTAAGTTAGGCACAATTTGCAGGATCAGGAAGTAAAATTGTCCATTTTGTGTGAAGTGTTGTATATATTTTCTGTGGGTTTCCCATGTGTTTTGGGGATGTAGAATAGGTTTTCTCTATACGAGGAGCACCCTAAATCCAGGCTATTCAGTTTGGCATCTGCCACTTCTCTGATTATGCTGAACTCAAACATGTGAAATGAGGGTTTCAGTATCGAGATTCTCTCATTTCCAGGCCATTCTAAATCCTCGCTTTGATATGGGAAAACATAAGCTTAGGACAGTGACAAACCAGCAACATATTCTCTGGCAAGCTTTTGGACCCTCTTAAGTCTATAGAAGTTTTGCTATTGACTACATGGCTCTAATTTCTCTCCAGGTTTCCTGCTTCCATACCGTATCAACTGCATAACTTTATTTGTTATGTAGGTAGAATATGATAAGATACTTAAATCTGTAATCCTTAGTTAATACACAGAAATCCCATATGAATGCTGTGCTTCTAACTCTCTAGTGTATATTTTGGGTTTTTTTCTTTTTTGAAAATGGTCTAAAATATAATAGCGTGCATATATGATTTCCATAAGAGAGGAAAAGATTAAAAAATACAAGCCTTCTAGAGCATTCAGTGATAGGAAAGATTCCTCACACATTTTCTAAATTTGCTATAAACTTGCAAATTTAATTAAATGGTTTTGTTTGTTTCATGCATAATTGACATGGTGACAATTAACGACATGGTATGTTGTCCTTTGCCTCAGGTATATAACACTAAATTTGTGTGCTGAGAAAATAAAAGGAATGAAATGGTGTGTCACAACTCAAAAAATAAAATCCAACAAAAAATTAATTACTTCGGCTGCAGCTGTACCATTTGTATCTGTTCCTACCTGTTAGCCTAGGCATCTGCTAGTACTAGTTAGTATACTTGATTTCTGCCTGGTATGTTGTAAAGGAGCCTTCATATTTAGCAGTAAATAAATAAACAAATAAATAAATAACTTTTTAGAAAACAAGCCATACAAATGGCTGAAAAAACCAGGAAAACAGACTTTTTAAAGTTGAGTTTGAATGAAAACTATTTCCTTCCTTCTGTATGGTTTAGGTACTTAATTTGCATGACCATAAACTGCAAATAACTGTCTTGCTTTCAATAATTGAGTGAATTGTCACAAAGAAATTGAGTCTTGATGAAAAATTTTTAAAAATAAAAGTAAAAGTCTCCTCACTGGAGTCTGCATCAAAACTTGTATATCAGAAGTATTTATGTGAAAATGTATGATGACCTTATTCTGGCTGCAAAATTTGTGGTTGGCTAGTAAAGAAGCAGATATACAACATGCACCACAGGTGACTAAAATATGAAAACAGAGAAATAGAAAGGGTAATATCCTTAAATGTTTTTGTTATGTAGGATTAAGTTGTAATTAGGTAATCAAAAATATTACATAAAATGTGGGATCCCAGGAGAATCCGCAAGGCCCTGCTGATGTCTATCATCATTGATTTGAGTGTTGAGATGTGTCAAGGAGAGACAAGGTCATGCAGCAAATGCAATGAGGCAACATGCATAGTTATAGATATAGAGCATGCTTGACTGTTACGTTCTTGATATTTCTATTAAGAATGGCAAGCACATCACTGTCTGCTCTATTGCTGCCTGAGTCATAGTATTCCTTGCATTTTGTCTGTATCCATAATACATTTTTTTCTTGCACAAAACAAACGCAGAAATATTTTCTTTAGGAATGCAAAACAATGAAATATGAAGATTACTTCTTCATTGTGCTAAATCCAGAATAACAAAGGATTAAAATTTAAAAAAAAAATCATATTATCAAATGAAATTTTATATGCTTAGATCTTTAAGTTTTGGACTATGCCTATTTGAGTTGATGCTAGTTTTATCTTCTATTTTAGTTTACATGGTCAAGCTATGTTCCTTGCAGTAGAGTTTCTGGGAAAACTGATGTATATGCTTTTTTCCCAGTGAGAGCTAAAAAGATTAGGATGTTGGACTATACAAATATACTGTTGGACGTAGAAAAAATACTACTCCTCTTTCTTTAGACACAGTACTGTCATTTATTTAAGAATTGTCAGCTTTCCTCTTGTCCCCTCTTCGTATCAAAACTTAATTCCGTGGTGATGAGAATATAAGAGAATAAATTCTCCACCTGCTTCTCCAAGTTGAAACATGGTATACTTTAATTTAGATTAATAAAATGATGGTTCTTCTGCAAGCCATCAGGTTGTAGGACAGCGATGGAGGAGCTTGTGTTTAGCAAAAGATAAATTAGACTTTCACATTTGAGACAATTGAGGATTATCATGGAAGCAGACATACATTTTTCTACTAATATTTTGAAAAACAGTAATTTTCTTAAATATCTTTTAAAAACTCTGTTAGGCTGATGTTTTTCTGAAATAATAATATTCCATTGGAAAACACTGATTCAGCTGCCAATAGAAATTGTACTGTTTGATTTGATTGTGTTGAAATGTTTTATTTTGATTTAAATTCAACATTAAAAAAATAATATATAAAAACCAGTGAAAATAAAGTACTGATTCTGAGGGGAAGTTGTCCTTTCCCACATAATTCTAAAAACTGCAGTCTGGTATTTTAAAAGAGATAAAATCTTCACAGTCTTCACCTAACAGCATTGTTAAAGATGGACCAATGGAGATTTCAGCTCGTTTGCAGCTTGTCAACACCAGTGGTTTTTTTTGGTAAAAATAATTTTTATACCCTTTCTTTTCAGTTCTATAAAAATAAGATGAAACAGTTGACCTCTTCTGACTCTTGATTAATTTTTCCCCATTCCTTTCTTGAAGACATAAAGGTTTCATTTTCAGTGAATAGAAAATAAACTTGTAATGTTATCCATCATTAGCTGTTAGTGGACTGAGAATTGCAGCAGGAAGTGCTTTATTTTTGCTTGCTTGATTTCTAAATTATCTGAAGAGTAATATAGGCTGATAACATGAAAATGCTTTTATAGGTTATCCTCTTTTGTTGTATACACTTCTCCATGTTTTCCGGATGTTTGTTTATTTTCAAATGGAACTGATACAACATTTTCAACCACAACCTTGTAAAAGATAAGGTAGCATGTTCTGGAAAGCAGGGAACATAAAAACACTCTTGCTTGAAGTAGGAGAAAAAACAGTTAATTTCAATCCTGATGACAGTTTCTCGGTGAACAATAGTCTCCCAGAATTGACATGGAGAAGTAATGAATGAATGAAAGGAGAACTGAGTCACAGCTGCACTTTGCAATCACTTTAGAACATCTACACTCTTCCAGCCAAAATACTATTAATACGTGTGTCAGCACAGTGAGTGAATCTCATAGTGTGAACGCATTGGAACAGTTCAGGAAAGAAAATGAAGAATATCCTCAGGGACAGACTTTTCTTTTTCTCTGAGAGACTCTTCATTATTCAGGCATTGTGATACTTTTCCTTTATTTGTGTAAAGATTAAATTGCACATGATTTCTAATGTTTCTGCTACTCCAACTGTCATAGGTCGATGACCTTCATGGAAGTGAGATAATAGATACATCGTCTGTTGTTCGGGCAAGTGCTGTTCTTCCACAGCCCAGTACTTTTCTATTGTTATAAGTTGAAAGCAATTAAATAAAAATACAAGGGAAAGTTTCTAGAGTATCTTTAGTATTTCATATATGTCTTTATGTGACTGTCATTTAACATTTATATGAGATATTCTCTAATGTTATAATGACCTAGAAGCATACACTGAGACTCTTCTACACGGTTGAGGCAACAAATGAGTGAGAGATGTCTGTGTGTATTCAGTAATGCAGTTTCTGAGAAGGAGCCCTCTATGGTTTGAAATCTGTAATCCAAAGAGTTGCAATTGATGTGTTTGTCCTCATGTGCGTTACTATGACCGCTAAAGTCCTGTCATAATAGTTTCTTTTCATATTGCTTCACATCCTAATTGGGAAAATAAAGTCCCTATCTCTGCACTGCAGTTATATTCTATAAAGTCTGTGTACAATGGACATTTTCAAATTATTTTCATATACAATAGAGACTATCATTTAACTTAAGAAAAATAACCTTACTTATTAGTAAGGTTACTTATTAGTAATTTTCAGTTTAACTATCTCGAATAATTGTGCAACAAATTTTCGTCCTGTAGCAATTTGAGCAACCTTTATTTTTTGTGAGCATCTTCCTAGTGGTCTAAGTGGACATATCAAGATTGTAGAGGTATTTCCATGAATGTGAAGGATGGCTGACATGACACTGGTACTATACAGAATACTATTGAATCTTGCAAAAGGCAAAGCTCCTATAGAAGAAAGTGCATTCTATAGGTTGTGTACCTCTTGATCCACTTTTTTTTTTTTCCAATTCCACGTGTCAGTCGCATCCCCTGATCACTCCTACCATGAATAATACATTCCTCCAACTTTTTTGGAAAAATCTTTAAAATATGTGTTTTAAAACATTAACACTGTAGAACAAACTTTTGGCCTCTAAAGATTTTATAAACACCGAAATGGAAGGAGTAGATACAGTTTTATTTCAAATTTTCCATAATCAACTTCTTAGCACTCTGCAAGGGATATATTGCTTTTGTTATGGATATTGAAGAAAGGTCAACTTAAAACAGGATAAAAAATGGTTGGAAATGAATGTATGGATACCCTAGAATTGGCTGTGAGAAAGGTAGAGAGATGAGGAAAATAATCACTCACATTTGTGATCCTGGCAGGAACTTATAACAGGGGTTTTACACTAGCATTTCGCTACTAATTCATAGCCAAACATCCTGTCTGCAGAGCCTTGACTCTTTTCAAATATTTGCAATCTTATAAAGAATGTTACAGCAGGTGAAGGTGCAACCGGTTTCTTTCTAATATTAGTTGTATGTAAAGCAGTATGCACCTTTGTGACAGTTACCCAACATTTATATCACACTGGTCAGAAGATGTGGGTGTTACTAAATTGTTCTCTCTAATATTACCTTTTAAAAAACCTAGTTTTGTTTAAATTTGCCTTTAACAACAAAAAATAATAGCTCTTCAGATGCTGAAGAGAATGAATTTCAGTTCAGATAACGGCAGGAAAGGAAAGTTGTTATGAAGTACTCAGCAAATTTAATTTATTCCTTTTTTAGCAACTATGAAATTACTATAGCAATTAATAATGCCAAATAAGTATTATTCTGATTCTACATCCTGTTCATAGGAATACTAGATATTGAAAGAATGTGTCCTTTAGCAACAGACTGAATTAATTGAATATCAGTCTTCTATATTACAGTTAAAGGACATCAGCATTTAGTATTTGATCTGAAGTGATATTTTCATTAGATTTAGGTAACCTCATGTTGCATATCTCTAAAGGAGTCTTGCTTTAGAGCGAGTCACTTGGAGTTCATGTAAGTGTTCTGTTGATTGTAGGTATCCCACTCCGTACACTTTAGATGGTACAAAAGAGCGCAGTGGTTTAGTTTCTCAAATGCATAATGTAGTATATTGAGTCAGTTGTCAGCACTGTATATAGGAAACTGTGGATCAATGTAATAATGGCAATAAAAAAGTACTCATGATTGATATTTATAGGCAGAATATCTTGAATATATCTGAGGATATAGTGTTGCAAAGACAAGCATTTGAGGAATAATATTTGTACTTGATTCAAATTAAGGAAACAGGATTTGTGTTAAACTTATAAAAGCAGTCCCCAGGGAAAAATTCTGCACAGTGCTGCTGGGAGTTTATTTTAATGTGGCCTGTAGGCCACTGCTACTTTTTAGGTTGCTCTTCTGGAGTCTTTTAGTGGTGAACGTTTACAAAGTGCCTAATTCAGAGGCACACGTACAGATTCTGTTTAACTAAACCATAGTCATATCTCTGCAGCCTTTTTGGAAAATTTTTCACTTTCTTGCCTTGGAAGCTTATCAGACTGATTCCTGAAACCTTCCCATACCTTTACATCTCATAAAAAAGCTGTCTAGTGCCAACCCTTTTCTACTGAATAACTAAAAGCTCTTGGAATTCTCAAGGAATTCTATACTTGGTAAATATGCAATAAACTGGCTCAGCCAAACCTTGGTAATGGTGTCTTATCCTTGAAAACCTTTGAAAGTTTTTGATGCACAGTAGATGATGGAACTTGCAGGATGGTTGAGATAAATTTTATTTAAATGGCATTCAGCTTCTTTACACAGGAGAAGGTTAAGGGAACCTTCATGGACAAAACAGACTTGACTGCAGGAATTGCCCAATGTTCAGAGATACTTAGAAGGTTTTTTTTTTTGGTTTTGTTCTGAATTTTAAGGTGTATATTTAGATATATTTCAGGAGCACTGGGTGAATAATACCCTTAAAGTTTTCAAAATCTGTACAATAGATGGCAGTTAGGGATAAAGATTATATTCTTCTCAATGTCTATACCAAAAAATCTTGCCTAAGTAGGACCTTCTGTGTATGTTTTTGTCTCTTGCTGCACATACACAGGGTATGGGATTTAGTAACTGAAGAGATACTAAATATATGAAGACACAGTTAAACATCTTTAGACAGGACTTCAAGCCATCTTCATGCTCATCTTCTCTATCCTTCCAATAGTACTTCACAATATAATTTCCAATACTGGAAAATATCCTGCATCTCAAAGACTACTGCCTTGATCCATAGACCCTAGTCTCTTCTTGTCCTGGATATGGAGAACTGCAACAGATAAAATATAACAGAAAAAACATAACATTTCCAGACTAATTAATTGCTTATTCATCTGCTCTTATTTTCCAAAGATAAACCAAACCTCTCTTTTCAGTGCAGCATACTTCTCCTCTTTCTTGATTGTCAATTTAAATCAAAGCACAAGGCCAGTGTTTGTGAGCTTTTTAAAATCATATTTCTAATCTCATCTGTTTCTTGCCTTTTTTCTTAATTATCTGCTTCTAGTGATGCAATTTTGCCGTCTTGTCCTTCTATAAGCAAATTAAACTCTGCTACTAACTCTACTCTACTAACTAAATTACTTTTACTTAAACTCTTGCTGCAAACCATTAAAACATGGCTTTCACTTAACAGATGGCAGTGTATTCCCTTTACAAAAGCCACACCTGTTTATCTACATTATGGAGGACCTAATTTATTTTTCTTGATCATTCTGCTATCTCTGACAGAATAATTCTTCTCCTGTGCAGATCTTTACCTTTTTCTCTTCCTCATGTGTTGGTTTAATGTTAGAGCTTTGACAGTTCCTTCTTCTTTATGTTAAAAATCTGTCTCTAAACTGTGCTTTTTTCTCTTGAATTTCCAGCTTCCACATCCAGCTGCTAGAATGGCTCCGTTAATGGCGAAATAATTTTCTGTCCTGTCTTCTTTTTTTTGTCTAAATACAAATTCTAATTATTGCTCTTTAGGAAATGGTATCATGGTGTCAAAAGAGAATCACAATTCTATGTGGCTATGTGAATCCACATAGGTTCTGTAACTTGAAAATAAATAATCATAGAGCATAATTATTATTCATCAACAAACTTATCCATGAGCTCCCCTAATGATGTATTAGAAAACTATTTTTAATATGCATTTATTTTAGAAATAATACCCTAAAGCATGAGATGAGGTTATCCTATTTAGTATGCCAAAGAAAAGTCTAAATTTTTTTTTTTATATTATTATATTTGTTCATACAGGTCAATGGTACTTGAAAGGTCTATTAAGTTAGTGGTTGATCTCCCATTTGTTACATAATAAATATTCTAAGAGCCCTGATGGGGTTAAACCAAAGATGCGATATACTTATTTAGCTTAACTTACATTTTTAGCTGACCCTTCTTCGTATGTCTGTCTTTCACAAACATTGCATGTTTTTACACCTTGTTCAGATGTAGTAGTTCAAAATATCGGTATGGAGCCATCACGTTATAACCTCAAATTGTCCAAATGACTTGCTTTTAGATTCTCAAATTTCATGCAAACTCCTTTTGTCTGAAGTAGCTGTAGCAAAAAAGCAAAGTTTTGTCTCATTTTAAAATAGAGAGTTTTCAACTACTGGAGTTGAAGTTTCAAGCATTTGTATTCCTAAAGACCTATTTATATTAATCCTCTAAATGTATAAGAATATTTCAATTCTGTTTTGAGTGTCTGTTGCTAATATCGGATTCAAAAACCACTTTATGCATCTGTGTCAGTTCTACAGAGATAGCTTCATTATCATTACAATACTAGCTGTCGACAGCACACTGTATGAGACCATCTTTATGTTGGCAAATTACTCCAGCCTTTTCACATAACTGGATGACAAAACCCAAATTATGGTGGGTTGATTTTATAATTTGTCCTTCTTTAGGCGTGTTATTGCCTACACGCACTGTGGTGAAGAGCCCTGCATTGGCAGGGAGATGGAGCGTTGATTTAAAATAGGTCTTTAACTCCTGCATATATGTTGAGATGCTGCTGAAAAGTGAAGAGGTTGTTGACAGGAGAGGAAGTTGAAGCCTGGGACCTAACTTATATATGACTTATAATCAAGAAATACTAGTGCAGCACTAGATTTCTGTATTTTCTTCATAAGTTGCATGTTATTTTTCAAAAACTGTGGGGCTTGGGAAGGGTATGTTTTTATGTAGGTACGGTGTTCTTTCTTTTACAGTCTACTGCCAGCCTGCAAAGCCCATGCAATCAATAAGGGGCAATGGGAATTCTATAACTGCCATTAACTGGAGTGTTTATTAATTCTCAATTAGAGTACTAATCAGTCTTACCTGTGTGAACACACTGAAAGAAATAAGGTGATCCAGGTGGCATCCGAGGTATATGACTAATGTGAGATCACAAATATTTTTTGGGGGGAGTAATTTGGGAAGTATAGGTAATCCTGTGCAAGATTTAGCCCATATTAACTTTAAGACCCAAGTGCAAGTCGACAATAAGAGCTATGGATAGTGCTGTAGTCATCTGGGTACAATTAATTTGGTATTTTAGAGTCCTTACTCTGTATGGGGATTTTTTTTTTTAAAAGATACAAGATGCTTTATGCTTATAAGAACAACTGATGCACTCTCTGAGATCATGTAGGAAAACACTTTTGCTTTGCATCTCTGAAAGAACAGAGAGGAAAATTAATAGTTATCAACAGACCATCAAGGTTTGCATATATGAAAGTTGTTAGAGAATCAGGGCAACACACTTGACCTCACAAGGGCCAGTGCATACTTTTTTTTTGTTGTGAAGAAGAGATCTGTTTTTATTGCACATTACTTCGGTTACTGTTGCGTGTTAATGGGTGGCAGCTGTTCCATCTTTTACTGCTACTAGTGGAGAAAGCCTTTTTATACAATTTAAATATACACATGTATTAGTCTTTGAAACAATTAGAAGAAAGTAGTACTTTAAAGGAGGAATGTCATGACTTAAATTGTATACCACGCTAAGGAACAATAATTTCTGTAGGTAGCAGGAAAAAATAAAATCCTTTTACTATTGATCACAGGGAAAAGAAAAAAGTAACAAAGAGAAGGAAGTTATGTCTCTTTCTAAGAAAGACTTTTACTTTATCAAATACTTAATGTAAACATTAAGGTCTGAATTGGGAAATTTAAAATGTTACTGTATTCCTTCTCAGATTGTACTCACCTTCAATTCACATTAGCTTTATACCTCTGTTTTGTTGACATTAAAAACATTTAATGTGTGCTCTATAGTTTTGAAAGTCAAGTCACAGGCAAGGTTCTTGGCTGTTAAATATCATTTGTTGCACTTAAACATTGGAGTTAAGGCAAATTATACCATAGTGAGATGTCCTCTGTATCAGTCAGAAATAAATCAAAAACTTCCTAAACCACAGAAATAACCAGGAAAAGTTCCTTAGAAATTGTACCTCTTTCTTAAAGGAACTCCACATAATGCTGCAAAACTTGAAAATTAAATTTTTCTTTTCCCCTTACCAAGCATTAGAATCGTATCGTAGGAATGCTTTCCTATATTCTTTTGACATAATTTCAGATGGCGAATAAACTAATAGAGAGCTGTTAATCAGTATTCTTGTAAGTCAAAGAAAGCATTTAAAAGATGAACTTGAAAGGCGAATTGTGCCTGCTAATGCCAGCCGGGTTCTGTGCTTCTTGTGTACATGATAATACTGTGAAGCTGACAATGGGATCAGTAAAGGAGGGGTATAACTGATGTGGCAGACAACAATACTAGAAGCAGTGTTGATGTTATACATCATTAAGTATTCCAGCATTGTACCAGTTCCTGTTCTTTGCTCTCTCTCTTTTTTCTTTGTTTGTTTGTTCCATATCTTAAATTTTCTTCTCTGCCTTCTTTTTTCTTAAACCTTCTGCCTTAAACGCATGTTACCTTATTTTTATTCTGGAATCATAGGACAGTACATAGCTAGAGTAAATCTCTACAGTTTCACCAAATGCTTTTCTTATAAAATAACCACTCCTCTCTTTTATAGAGCTTCAATTGATATGCAAGATTTGAGTTGTGCAGCTCAACTACTAAATAAATAGATTTGTTTAGCCCCATCTGTGTGAAAATACAAATTCACACGCACACAAAAAAAATAGCTTGGCATCTTGGCTGAATGCTACAGAGTCATTCACAATCCACTTAATCCAGATTTTCATTTGCCCCTGGATGGTAGTTTCCTTTGATTCTTAGGCTCTCAGTATTTTACTTCCAGACTTTTAGTAGCCTTGTTTTTCTGTGTCTAGAGTGCTTAGCTGTTCTCTCTAAATTAGCTATATCTGATACTAGCTCCATGAGTTTACTTCATTATAGTTTATAATTTGACTTAAAGTCACCTGCTGAAAAGACCGGACCGACTTTGTGCGAGAATATACGCACGCATCCGGTCGCTTACTCTTTGGTGAATTACAATAAAAAAATGCACCTCTTTGTTGCTCTGATAAAAAGGGTGATGTGCTATAAGAGATATTTTTTTGTTATCGCTAATATGAATCTGATGCTTTTGCTTGCTAGTGTTTGTTGCTATTCTCTCCTCTACAAGCATGTTTATCGAGGTCTACCGAAAGCCCAGAAGCCCATAGGTCAGAGAACAGCATTTTGATGGATTATGGGATTGTAACTGTCCCTGCCAGCTGACAGCTTTTATTGGCTGGGAGGATGAGCCTGTAAACCTTTATATAATTATTGTATTAAAGCCACTGTGCCTCTGTGTTGCTGGCGCTTGTTCAGGGATCAATGTGAAGATAATTTCAAAAATGAATAGTAAGTATTGATCGTCCCTTGGTGGAGCCTTATCAGTGGCTGAAGCAGACTACTGTAGATTATAACTTCAATGTCATTTATGATGATATGATACGTATTGCAGAGTAGCAATTTAAACAAAGGGCTGATTTAATTCACAATGGATTTTTGTAGCGTGATGGGTAATAAATCACAATCTGTGTAATTTTTAGAAATGAACACATGTTGGCAGTAGTTCAGGGCAGTTCCTGGGAGATCTGAAAATGACCAGGGAGGGCAAATATCAGCAGCGAACCCCTTCTGAATGATTGGCCCTTACTTGGTTCTGACATTCAGATGACCTTGGGGCCTCTGCTGGCAGCTGCTGGTTAATTTTCTTCACTGAGGACACAGTTTAACTTTCTATCTGTCTGCCAATTACCTGACATTTTCAACTTATCACCTTCTATTTTTTAAATTATTGGAGGCACATCCACATTTTGACACTTTTTTAGGCAAGTATTCGTTTTTTGCCTGCTGCTGAGACACCTCTCTGCCAAGCCCCTGTAATATCCCCTTTACTCAAGAAATTAATAGCTTGCCTAACTGTGAGGTGAAAAAGCACAGACGTTACGTGGAAGATTACAAAGCTTCCTTTCAGTTTAGCAAGAAAAAGTGTGTGTATAAAAAGCAAGCGATACATGAAAAAGCCCCCAACCCAATGTGATTATCTAAAAATGTGTATATAGCAACTGACAGGAAGTACTTTCAGCATGTTATATTTTCTATTTGCCAGAATATTTTTTTTTTTCAATCATAAAGAAATATCTCTTCTGAAGTAATGTGAAGAGACTGATTTCAACTGTACAAAAACGCGTTGCCATGAAGCTCTTGGGTTGAGCTTATTCTTATAGTCTGTACATACTTCGTTAAGTGTTTTACCCAGGCCCTCATAGTCTTGCAAATGACTCTAATCAAGATATGTCCCTAATAAGGTATGAAATCCTAAAGCAAGGTAGGTGTTTCATCTGGGGTTCATGGATTTTGTTTTAATTCAAAATGTAATGTTGCTTATACGTTTCTGGTGAATGAAGTGTTATATATTTTATTTTTTTAATAACTTTATAATTTCATTTCTGCTGAAGTCCTGAAAAAAAGACATTTATGATTTCAAGAGACAACTACAACAGGCTTATAGGCATCAGTCATAACATATTAAATATAATAATAATAAAAGATAAGCAGTTAACATTTAAAGATTAACTAAAAAATTTGAAGAAGAGTACAGGAAATTATACATGTTGATCACTGTGAGTTTTGAACATTATGTGAAGAACAAGGGACTAAAATGCCATCATTCTCATATGAAACCTTCTTTAGGAAAGCAGTAAAGCATGTATATTATGCATGTAATTAAGTCTCATTAATGTAAGTCAGCCATGAGAATCTGCTTAAGTGCTTTCCTAGAAAAACGTATTAAATCCAAGCCATAGTGATGCAGTTTAGAATCAGATCTGGTCTGTACTAGGTTGTTTTGCAGAATTGCTATAAATGTGTATGAGCAAATGGTGCGTGGCTGTTTTTGGCACACCCCACTGTGTGGTTACCAATGTTAGAAATGTTTGTTGGACTTGCTTTTGACGCATAAAATTTTAACCTTAACATCACGGAGGTTCTAGCCTGCCTTGCGCCAGACAAAGTATTACAACATTCCATTACCAGAGTAATTTATGGTATGAGTATATGGAGAGTATGAGACTATGGAGAACCCATGGTAGAGGAGCCACTATTTCTATAGAAACTAGGAGAAATTTTTTTTTATTTCTTTCTTCCCAAAAGCATGTACTCTGTTCTCTGAAGACAGGAGAGAGTCCAAATTTGGAGCTATTTACTGAATTACTGTTTTTCTGAATGATTCTTTTCTACATACTGAGTTGATCATTCAGGTAAGAAAAATTCTAGGAATTTAAAAATCTGGGTAGAAACAGGGGAACAGCTGTTATAGCCGGAGACGTCGTGTGACTGCCTGAGGATGACACATTTGGAAAAAGGCATTTTGGTCTCCACACAACTTCCAAAGCCAAAGCATGGGAGGAAAGTTGCAGTAGTTCCTAAGTCTTTAAAGCTGTCCCTACAGCAATCAGTGCAAAAAGAAGTGGATCAGTGTGTAGAAAGCAGCAACTGTCACTGAAGACCCAATATTCATACTTATTTTGATGAGTTAATTTTGGATTAGCTCTAATCTCGTCATGTGGACTGAATTCACAGGAGCAGCTGGAGAGCACTAAATTTAGTGTACTCGAGTTGCATCAGAAAAGAATCCAGTCACGTGTTTTTTTTAACCACCCCACAATGCAAACCAAAGCACAATAACCGAAGGCAGTCAAGAGATTAACTTTAAAAGCACACGGCCAAACTAAAACATCAGTGTAGATCTACCCAACGTCCTCCTAATGTGCAGCAATCCCTCACTGCATTCCACCACTCCTGTGTTCGGTGCTTATAACAGAATGCAGAACATTTGATTTCTGCTCCTTGCAAATAAATGTGACTTTCCTGTCAAACCAAAGAAGTTGCTTTAATTCTTTTTGTATTTGAATATAGTTCCTTTAGAGTAGCCCTGAAATCTGCAGATTTTTCTTTATTTTACTCATTGAAAAACTCAGTGAGTTTTTCTCTCATTGCTCATTGAATTTCCTCACTAGGATATTCACTGATGTCCTGTATTTCAGAACGAAGGTTTCTTAACGGCCTAATGCTGATCATTTGCTTTGATGGTAAACAGGAAATTATATTCTCACTAAATCTAGCTTTTTTCCACTTTTCTCATTATTTAGTTGGTAGAAGATTTATGCGAATGTAAAGAGTCATAAAGGTTCTTTGCTTGTTCAGTCTTGATTCCAGGATAAAAACATTTGGACTAGAGGCTTGGTTTGAACAGTGCCTTCTTTGTCCTAGTCATGGTTAGTGTGCATTGTAATTAGTTTCTTAGTTTCAAATACTGATAAGCATAATAATGTGTTTTCCATAGATAGCATTATTCTCCAAAATGCACAAAGACAGTGTCTATTTCATTTTTGGGGATGTACACTGTGAGGAGTGTGCACTGTGAACGGGGACTTCTTATTTATTTTTTCATTTTCCAGAAGGGGGATCAGGGAAGGAAATTTTAAATGAATAATAATATTATCATGTTAAAAATTGATATGTAAAGCCTGCATCAAAACCCCCTGAAATTTGAAACGGTAAGTGAAAATAATTTCATTCTGCCTTCAGTTGAATCTTTATACAGTTACAGAAGAATTTAGCTAGTATGGGACCTTCAGTAGCCACACAGTCCTGCCTCATGCTCAGAGCAAGTCCAGTTACAGCAGGATGCTCAGGGCCATGCGCAGGAGAGTTCTGAGCACTTCTGAGGACAGAGATGTCAAATTTCCACTGGGCTTGCTTCAGTATGATACTGTCTTTCATAAACTGAGGAATCCAGCCTGGACGTGACATCCCTGAAGTGGTGTCACAAGTGGCATTTAAGAGGGAATATTAATCTTCTCTTCTTCAACAAGTTATTTTATCTATAGTAAAGTAATGTTATTCTGAAAAGCCAAAATGGTTGATGTGGTTGCCTCAGTAACCACTGAGGTTCTGTTTGTCCTGTTTCTCTCTGGATTATTCTAAGAACCAAAGTATATCAGCCAGCTAAATTGCCTTTACTTCTCCTTTATTGCCAGAGCAATGATAAAAAGCAAAGACACAAATGAGAAACATGAATCCAGGTTTCTTCATTCAGCCTGCCCTTCACGTATCCACAGCATCTTGCTGCTCTATTTTCCTTTTCTATTTCTTTTCTCTGTAGAATTGTCTTCCTGCAAAGACCCCCACCCCCATTTTCATTTTACCTAGCCAATGTCCCAAAAGATGAAATTTTCCTACAAAAATCATGGGTTAAATGGTCAGTAATGTGAAAATCCTCACTATCCATGGATTTTGAAAAGTCTGTATTGTTTAGTAATTCTGGCCCTTTGAAGAAAAAGTGACTGCTGTATTTCTTAAAAGATCCATCTTTAACTTAAGCTCATCAATTTACTTATAAAATTTGACAATTTATTCTGAAATTTAAGTGCACATCATTTCAGATAAATTTCTTATATAAAAAATAGTTTCAATCACTACTTCAAGTACAACACCCAAGTTAGCTGTAACTATGTAATGGAGAATGATGCTTCTTATAGAATGTTTTTTAAACATTTATCCTAAATGTCTGTTGACCTTTAACTACAGCATTGTGAATTCACCATGCAAGTTATTACATAAGTTAATGAGGCCTTAAATTGGGATATTTTAGAAGATTCTACTGGGTTTGGTAATACAGTAGGAAGCTGTTAAACATGTAATTCTCCTTTACAGTGAGTGATTTTTTTTCTAATTGGGCTTTTAAACAAATAATGTAACCACCTAGAATAGCTCCACTAGTTTGAAAATACTCACCTTTATTAGCTAATATTGGCTTTATCCATTGAAATGATCTGATTTGTGAAGTACTGTCTTGAATGCTTTTTATATAAATCATAGCCATAGAATGGTTTGGGTTGGAAGGGACTTTTAAAGGTCATCTAGTCCAACCACCTGCAATGAGCAGGGATATCTTCAACTAGATCAGGTTGCTCAGAGTCCTGTCCTGTCCTGTCCTGTCCAACTTGACCTTGAATGTTTCCAGAACATTCCAACAAGAACAAGATTCAAAAAATTATACAGTGTTTGGATGAATACTTCAGATCCTTGTATGTAATGTTTTTGTAGGCCTTTTTGCTTAAGTGTTCTTTTTTAAAACTTGGCAAAAGGGGAATATGGAAGTTGATTTTAGATGTTCTAGCAAAAGGATAAGCTGGGAAGACAACAGAATTCTACTGCTTTGTCCTTCGTGCAGACTCTATAGGCTTAGGCCAACTCATAAAGGGTTTCCTTTTGGATTTGATCCCATTTGTTTTGTACTCATTTTGTAAAGGAGGCAGTGGTTAGTTATTCTAGTTAGTCTTGCTGATCAAGGGTAGAACTGTGTGGGTATTGAATAAATCAAACTGATTTCGTGTGGGGATTTTTGTGTAGCAAATGAGCAGAAAAAGTACAAGGCAACTCATAGGCAGGTGATAAGAAATTGATATTTGCATAGACACCATATGACTATACTGTATCATTTTTCATACTGTTTTTCTGTGAGCAGCAGCTATTTGCTCATGTTAGTCCTTCAAATTAACTGAATTAACTTCTAGCAAAACAATGCTCTCATCAAATTCAACATATTTGAATAGAGTAACTCTGCAATGCTCTCTTCAGCCTTCTTTCTTTTGCATCTGTCTTTTTTGGAGAAATGAGACCTCAGCATCATTATCCAGGAAGACGAGCCGTGCATTACAAATGAACAGAGGTGCAAGCTTGGTAGCATAAAGGGAGTTTGCAACAGTTTAAATCTTGAGTGAAGATCTTACTGCACTTCTTAGAACAATATATCCTGCTGCCAGAGCATGAATAAACTAATTGTAGTTTAAGTAGTGCGCTTTATAAAGAATTAGCCTTCTCTGTATAAATGGAGCTGTGATTTATTAATAATCTCAGTCATTATTTGCTGTGGAATAAGTTTAGTACCGCACTCATAAGTCACTATCTCTATTGATATCAACAGTGAAATTACAATGTAATCAGTGTAGGACGTGGAGCTTATGTGACTAAAACAAGTGTACTGAAAATAATCAGTCAGGGCTCAGTTCGAGAAGCAGTATAAGGTGCCCTTCTCTATGCAATGTACTTTGTTACTTGCACAATTGGTCCAGCAGAAGAGGAACCGTAGATCATTTTTGTGTGTAGTTCTGTGGTAGCTCTCCTAAAACATTGAATTTGGTAGGATCTGAAGTAATACTTGTTTCTCCCTAATCTCACTGTCTATAGAATGTAATGTACAAGTATTGTTTGCCCAGTCATGTTGTAAAATTTCCCACCGTTGAATGTGTACTGGTTATTTGAACTTATGCTTTTATTTTGGGACAGGCTTTCCAGCACTCTGCCATAGAAGTACCAGCTTAACCAATAAGGGTAACCAAACTCACTCATTTCAGGAAATGCATTGCCAGATTTACATGTGAAAAACAGGGCAGAAACCACGCTCACATCTGTTCAGTCCCAAGAGCCAACCACCCAACCTGGCTCTTCTGTAAACCGAGTTCTTATACCTATTCCTCACATGCTTTCACCCTCATAGTTTGCACCTCTTATATTGTCATCTTCTTAATAGCTTTTGTCGATGCTAAGGTGACCGTTGTGCATTCCCTTAAAATCCGTTCTAAATACAGAGGGAGAGCTGTAATTATCCCTTTTGCTGACCTGTATAGTAGTGACTTCTGGTGCATAATTAGTCATGATGATGACTACAGCAGGCAAAAGCAAATTTGATGCATATACAGATCAAGATGAAATTAATATGAGAAGATTTAATGTTGAAAAAGCATCTGGCACTTCTTTAGCTTTATGGTCCTTTATGCCTGCAATCTTGAGTTCTGCTTGCAATTATTCTACTTGGTTGATTTTTTTTTCTTCTGCTTGAATTTTTTTTATATATTATATCCATTGTATTTTAACATAATTCTGTTAATTGATGGTAGAAAAATTCCCCTTGCTCAAAATGCAAGGAGAATAGAGTTTTCCTAGAAAAGGGGCTAAGTTGTTTTTGGCTGTTCTTGGAAGAATACACTTAAGTGCACTTTGGAAATCTGCCCAGCAAAGCAAAAGAAGTGACGTCATGAGCTTCCACCTCAGCCAAAAATGCAGTACCCATAGCCTTCTGCTGCTACAGAAGCTGAATCACAGCTCATTTCTGGAAGTCAAGCAGCATCTGCTCAGCAGAGAGACGGCCCCTCGCTGCACTACTTCATGAGCTACCTCCTTGGCTCTGCTGGTGGTTGCACCATTTTGGAGTTGCCGTCTAAGAGGAGCTCCTGGGCAATTTCTAAGTGCCTATCTCTGCAGGCACTTTGCTGCTCTTTGACCGCAGGGATCTGTCTCATCTAATCTGGTGTAACTATAGGCTTGCCCTCACACCACACAGTTGTCCCTTGCTCGCCTTTCCTTCCTCCCCAGAAGGATTTTGGACAGACCAGTTGGTTGGTAGGTTTCACTAAGGCCAAAGTAAAAACACCGGAGTGAGGCGAGTGGAGGGCTCTCTTTGTCCATGACAAAACTCCCAACTTTTCTCTTCTGTGTTTAATACACCAGAGGTACAAATTGGGTTAGAAAGAGATGGGTGGTTGGTTGGCTGTTCCTTAAGCTTCACTCAGCGTTCTCGTGACTACTGTGAAACAACAACGGGCACGAACAGCGTAAATCTTGTGAGCAGCAGCCGTTTCTCTGTATGTCTTCAGTAAAGTTTATCTTCAAAGCACAGCACCCAAGCGGTGACGGAAAAGGAGAGACAGGATCTGAAACCGTTTGCATTTGTGAGAAAAAGAGGTTATGTTATTTTCTGACAGGAGGTTAATGGAGAAATCTGTTCACAACGTGGTACCGAGCGTTTGGTAACAAACAATGATATGTGCATGTATATGCAAATATTATATAACCACTGGTGACAAAAATCATCATAGAGGGGACAAGAGCAATTTTTAAAGCATTGTTGACAGAGCGTAAAGTACCTTGTTTTGAAAGATACTAAATCTGTTGGTTTGGAGTCACAGATACGGAAGGCGGAAAGATTTGCTGTCTGTGTTTGCTGGTAGCAAGGATCATGGATGGGAAAAAAGCATTAAAAAGAAAGAGAAAGAAATGGCTCAAAGAGGAAAATGTAGTAAATGTGGCCTTGAAAAAAATGTATTCAGCTAATAATAGAAAAAAAACCCAACCACCTGAACTGTAAAGAGGATGGAAATGAGGATCATGAAAGGAGAATACGGACTAAAGAAACGAAAAGAAAGAAGTCAAATACTTCTCCCTAATACTTATTTGATGTTCTTAGAAGAATTTATAAGAGAAGCAATATAAGCAATGAACAAATAAACAAGAATTTGAATTGTGAAGTATGTCATATTTGCAAACTTCTGTTCTAAATGTAAATTTGAGCTTTGCTGATCTTACAAACGTCATCTCTCATTGGGTCTCAAAGAAATAAGAAAAGGTTCTTGTGTGACATGTTGGCCAGTGTCAGATTCTATCTTATACTTGTGTTTTCAGTTGCCGGTAGACCTTGCCTAAAGTTACTTCAAACACTAACACAAGGCCAGTGTAGTTCATTTGCTGCACAGTGAATTTGTCATAAGTTGTTCAGGTAATAGACAGCACCTTCAAACCAAAAGCATCCAGAAAAAAGCGTCATAATTTTAAATCTGGGACCTAACTTTTACTATTTTTTTCAGACTACTGGAAACAAAATTAATATTCTCAAGTGTGGGGGAGAAATAATTGTGCTATCTGTTGGAAGATGTCATGAATAGTTCTCTTGAGTAATGATTTTATAATACCTTTAATATCAATAGTGGAATGCACAAGGTGTACAATATGAGACATGATTTGGTCCCTTTTGCCTTCGTTGCCCTTTCCAGTTACTTTAGCTTATTGCTTGTTTTGCTTTTTGAAGTGAAAAGCTTTTTGTTACATTTCTTCGGGAAAGGAATAGAGATAATTTCAATGATAGTATTTTTTTAATATCAAGATAATGTGAATGAATGCTTACGGCAGTCTATAGAGAATCATTTTTCCATGCTTTGTTCCTTGTTTAGCCTTCAAATGCAGTATTTATCAGTCTGCAGAGCAAAACTATGTGCATGCCATATCATTACTAGCTCAGGGGGAATCATTCGAACCAATGTAATTTACTCAATATTGGTCAGTTTGACTCCTGACCCTAGTCCCCTGACAGTGTATCCTTGGCAACCCCTGATGTGTGTTAAGTCAGGATGTGCTTATTGGTCTCATCTGTGACAGCTTGCTAAAGGCTGCTTAACATAGCTTGGTCTTTTCAAAAGAAAATTAAAAATCCAATAATATGCTGTATTCTGATCAGACCGGTATTTATACAAGCACAGAAACAGTAACTTTTATTTTCAGTTCTGTAAATTGGATTTCCCGTTTCAAATGGATTAAAGAGATTTTTGGAAGTAAGTTTTAGAGAAAAAAAAAAAAATATAAAATGCTTTGGGACAATATTCAAAAGAAAAATAATGTGGATTATCCAAAAATCAGTCGTCTTTGTGAGATATTTGGGAAGTTTTTATGTTCGTTATTACTTACTTATCTCAAAGGTGAAAAATGAGAATTGTTCAGATATATACACCATTGCAAAGCTGTTTAGAGTATATTAGTGTAAGTAAGAGGAGATCTTGCTTATTGATCTAGAAAAAAGTCCCCTGGATTGTTTTGCTGGTTTTGTACCATTTGTAGTTGTGAAAAGAAGTAATTGTAGAAGTTTATCCAGGAACCTCATGATTTTTTCTACCTGGTATAGAGTTCATGTAAAGCCAGTAAAACATGGTGTTTAGTGTTTCTGGAAGACGTGCAATTTAACCATACATCTTGCTGTTTTTCAATTCCCATTGGCTGGTATGATTCAATTAAACATGACTTGCGAATAAAAAAATTAACTAAAGGTACATTAGTCTTTGACTGGACCAATCCAGACTTGTAGTGATGAAAATGATACCAAGGCTTTCTGGTCTGCGTGATTCTGAACTGAATACGGTGCTGTTGCGACAGAGGACCCATCTGTTAACCCAGTAGTCTGCCGTGCAGCTGTGTGCACCAGCATGGATATCCTACAGAGGGATGCGGTTTAGACAGTAATCAGCAACAACAAAAAATTATATAAACACAAAAAAACCCCCTTAAAAGTAAAGGTGGATTATGTGGCTTGTCAACAAACTGGTGGGAGTTCTTTTAACTTCTTAACTTTGTTGGAAGTCTACCTCTTGAAAGCAACCTCTGCCAACGGCTACATAATCCTTTAGAAATTTATTATAGGTTCTTTCATTAAAAGGACGCAATGCATAAACATATGCTTTTATTGTATTTACTGTTTAGATCCTGATTATACAGCCATCATTATCATTTAGAAATCAAGGATTCCTTGGAAGACTCTTAAAAGGTTGGGAATTTGCTGCAAATTTTCTGTCGTTAAGTATATTTAATGAATTTTCCGAATACTTGATTTTGTTACTCATGCTTTATTATTATTTGATATTTTCATTTCAAATCAGCAAATGGGGAAATACCTTTGGAAAAAAAAAAAATGTTTTCCAGGAAAGCACTATTTAAACCAACGCTTAGGAAAGCAGCAGTAATTTTAGGGGCTTATTTTCACTTTTGTGCATTGTAAGTTGAGGTTGCTCTTTGTTTGAAGTGCCTCTTGTCTCATTCAGTAAGCATCGTCCAGTACTTCAGTGAAGTAACGATTCTCCACGTTATCTTGAATGAGGGTGTACAGCACTAACATATTCCTAGAATGTATTCTGGCTACTAACTGAAGCAACAATCCTGTACAAATATTTGTATGAGGTTAAAACTGGTTATATTCTTGTAGAGGTGAACTTTAGGTAGACTTGATTAGACTGCAGTCTGTGAGGCTTGAGATCTGAGATGTTAAGTGGGGGGGGTGTATTTTTTTGGTGTATTTGTTTGGTGTATTTGTGGGGTTTTTTGGTGTATTTGTTTGTTTTGTTGTGTGTGGGGGTGAGGGGTTTTTTGTGATTTTTTTTTTTTAATTTTTTTTTTTTTTTAAATCTCTCATTTCTTTTGCGTATATATAGCTAAGATGTTCACTTGAAACCTCCAGTAAGCTTTCTTGGTGTCAATAGCTGTGCTGTGAAATGTTGCATTTGCCTGCAAGCTAAAATGTCAGTTAGAACATGTTATCTTATTTTCAAGATAAAAGCATGTATTTGTTGAGAAGACCTGGAATTAATTTATGTTCAAGTGCGGCACAGGTACAATAGTGGAAAGAGCCTTATCAGCACAAAAATTTGAGGAAAGGACCAGAGTTCTGTATGGACCAAATATGTCTTTCAACAATACAGAGTAGTTGCAAGTTTGACGTACCTGGCCAGCAAAAGCAGATTTATGACTGCTTTACAAGCAAATGCTGAATCAGACCCAGAATGTGTAATGTATCACTGGCTCTCAATTTTGGGAACTGATAGCAGCTGGAATGCTGTATTTACTGCAATGCTTCAGTGTCAAACCTGTGGGGTTGCTTTGGTTAGTAAATGCTAATTTTACTATTCTCAGAAGTACTGGAACATCATGGTTTTGGCTCCTGGATGGAAACACAGTAAGGTCTAAGTGTTAAGGGCTTAAAAAATTTTTTTTGTTTTGCGCATTGTTTGAAGTAGGCATCTAAGATAACTTCTCTTTATAAGGCTGTCATGGTTTAGCCCCTCCGGCAACTAAGCACCACAGAGCCACTTGCTCAACCCCCTCTGGTGGGATGGGGGAGAAAATTGGAAGAGTGTGAGTAAAATTGTGGGTTGAGGTAAAGACGGTTTAATAGGTAAAGCAAAAGCCGCACATGGAGGCAAAGCAAAACTACTTCCCACGGGCAGACAGGTGATCAGCAGTCTCCAAAACAGCAGGGCTCCATCACATGTAAAGGTTATTTGGGAAGGCAAAATGTGAGAATTTTGAATGGCCCCCCTTCTTTTTTCTTCCCCCAGCTTTTTATTGCTGAGTTGATGTCATATAGTACGGAATATCCCTTTGGTCAGTTGGGGTCAGCTGTCCTAGCTGTGTCCCCCCCAACTTCTTGTGTACCACCAGCCTGTTGCTGTTGGGTGGTGTGAGAAGCAGTAAACTCCATGACTCTGTGAAAGCAATGCTCAGCATTAACTAAAACATCCATGTATTATCCACGCTGTTTCCAGCACAAATCCAAAACATAGCTCCATACTAGCTACTATGAAGAAAACTAACTCTGTCCCAGCCAAAACCAGCACAAGGGCTTATAATATTGAGACATATGCTTGTAATATGTTTTTGAAATAGTTTACTAGATAAGATATTGAAATAGTTCTAAAAATGTAGATTGTGTAATAAAATATTTTACACCTTTAGAACACTAGTATGAAATCTTATCGTTATTCTAGCAGGCACACAGTGAGAAATGTACTCTCTTAATAACTTTTGATGTTCAGTGTTTTAAGACATCAAACTATTATTTAGTAAACAGGTTCCATATGTGGGGAAAGAAATACTGCCCATATCTCAGTTTTACAGTACCAGCCCAAGCATTATATAAAATGTCTCAGATGCTTTAGTTACCGTCAGTACAGAAGAAAAAGAGCAGTAAAACAGAGGGGATATATAGAATTAGTATGTACATGTTCTGAGTGTATGATTCCATGTGTGCATGTGAAAAATGTAGAACCTAACAGGAATCAGTAGCAACTGTCCTGAAATTTTAGTTTTCTGTTATAGGTACAATTTTACTAATTGAAATGCTGGGAAACTTTAGCATTACAAACTATGATTGTTCTCTTTTAACCAGTCTTATTTTACATGTTGGTTGGCTGGGGTTCTTTTTTCCTAATATGGCATAAGCTATCACAGCTTCTTAGAAATTACCTCTTTATTTATGTATAAACATATGGTTAATGATGTTAGCAGGCTGGTGTTTGTTTTCTAACCATAGCTATAAGCTTTGCATGATGTAAAACGGCTAAGGTAAATCTAGTCACCAGTAAAATTAATTTAATGTGTTTCTTCTTAGGTCTAAGACAAAATAGCATATACGCAGATTACAGCTGATATCAGTTTTCACTGAAATTCATGAGAAAACCAACTCAGTAGGGTCTGCCCTATTGACTTCAGTGGAATCAAGACCTTGTTCAGGGAGCCTTAGACTTGCTCCTTGGGGCAATTGTCAAATATCCTAAAATCTGAGGTAGATATAAATATGCCATGGTTCCAGTCATACCTATGTTGTCTCAATTTTTGTCAGCACAAATAGTTAATTAGGTTTTACCTCAAACCCAAGAAACAATTTTCACCCACAGGAATAAAAAAGGAATTGTATGAGATACGTTTGAAGTGGGAAGTATCCCACTTACTATAATGCAGTCCTTTATCATAAATAAAGGTAGATATTAAAAACTTAGTTTCATTAAAGAAACCAGCCAGTAAGGCAGGGCATTGGGTGACAGGTTTCAGTTGTAGCCCATTGGCTACCAAATCCCTCAGTCTGCGATGTGTTCATGCACTCAGCTTATGGATGTTGATTCACTGACTTGAAGCTGCCATAAGTCTCCGAGGACTGGAAGTTGTTAAAGGGGTAACGTGCACCCACTCACAACATGTGAGTACTTCTTAATACATGCTTTGCTAATTTCTTCCAAGTGAAACTGCAGCCCTCCTACAGACACACTAAACAACAAAGCTGAATCCATGACGGTAGTAAACAATCAGTTTATTCTGCTTTCGGTATGAGGCAGAGGACAAAAACAGTT
Organism: Limnodromus scolopaceus; assembly: GCA_028565335.1. NCBI lineage: Eukaryota > Metazoa > Chordata > Aves > Charadriiformes > Scolopacidae > Limnodromus > Limnodromus scolopaceus. Next base: position 62,251,730 of record JAOXNO010000013.1, on the reverse strand, counting down.
AACTGATCTTATTTTCAGAGGCTGTGTAGGACGGCATGCAGCACAGACTTGCCTGGTTCTGAAAACTGACCTTAATAGGCAAATGTTTCACCGCTTTATATACAATATGTATGGAACTATAACTTCCCCATTTTTATAATATTCCATATCTACTCAGGAGGGAGAGAACGCTTGGTCAAGAGATGGCTGCATTTCAGACAGAAAGAGACAACATGTGAGCAGGGAGAAACATCGTGCATCATTTAGCAAAAAATAAACACCAGCATGCAGATATTATGTATGTGAAAGTGTGTCTAACTGAATTTACAAGAAAATAAAGAGTGCTTTTAGCAAGTCCAACTTGTCTGAGAAGATTGAACTAGTGAGATTACCCTTTCATCAACACACACACATTCTCTCTGTCTCACGCACAGACACACATACAAAACCAAACTTGTAATGAGTGGGTACTTTATCAAGGCCTCCTTCCATCCTTCATTAAATGACAGAAAATTGCTCTTTGCTGAGTTTGTCAATGCAGCTTTCCCTCCCAGAAGCCCATTTGTTTCACATGCTAGCACAGAATATTGCAGGAATTTGCAGATTTTAAATGACAAATGTGTCGAAGTTTACCCAGTTCTGAATCATTCTTTTCTTAGACTGACTACAAGGTACAGTAACTCCCAAAGCTGGACTGGAATTTTTATTTTAAGTGGATTTTACTACTTCAGTAGTAAAACAGTATTGGACTGTGATCTCCTGTTCGACAGTGTCCCTAAAGGATTCTTTTGCTCCAAAAGCCTTTTCTCTCTACCTTGCGTGATAGATGTAGCCATTCTAAAATAAAAGCACGAACAAAACAACGAATGCATTCCTTTACTGCAACCCCTCTATTCTTTATTGAATTTGTCATTTTATTAATTGCACTTACATGTAATGGAGATGAAAGGATGTTTTTTATGAGATAAAAACCTAATGGTTTGACACCATGAAAGGAAAACAGTTCTTTCTAGCACCTTACAAGACAGAAGGCACTTACAAATAGCAGCCACTGTGTTGCTTTGTTAAAGTAACACTTTGATGTGTAGGATTATAATCAATGTAAATTATTGAGTTTTGCTACTGTGCTGTGTTGAAGGTATAATGTGTTTGTGCAGCCATTATTTATTCATAGTAAGAAATTAGCTACATAACATTTTTTTTCCCCCTGAAATTCCATTTTAAAGGTGAATTTCTAAATACAAATTTAAAAACATCTCTGTCCATCTTGTACGTGGATTTCTAGGTTTCAGTAAACACATTCCAGCATTTACATATGCTATGAATTTCAATCCAAACAAATGGAGAAGAGTTTTAGGACAGAGCCTGCAGCATGGCATGTCCTTTAATTGCCATTTACATAGCAGAGGAATCATTAATTTCTAATTCACCTATTATTCACTCTCTTTAGTATTCTGTGTCACTGTCAGTTTTGGGGCAGCAGAATAGATGTGGCTCTGCATTGCTTTTGCAACCTACTTTTGTGTGTGTGTGTGTGTGTGTTTTTCCTTTTCTTCTCTTAATGCTTTTTTGACCTTAGTAGAATACTGCTTCGACATAGGCAGTTAAGGGCTCTTGTTTGGATATGATTTATGGTGCTACATTAACCCTTCATTGACCTAGAAATGCCCTAATATTAAAACAGTTTGACACACAGAAAATCAAAAGCCCTTTTATTGGAAGTGCTATTGTCCGCATCATAAGTTTCCCCAATGTGATGCCACTGTTACACCATCAATTTCCTACTGCTATTGAACACTGTATTGAAAAACTAATGGACAGAATCCTTTGTCATTTCTGTCCCAGTGACCAGCAAATAGCTCAGTGAAAGTCTTCCCCTTCATATCACTTCAGGCATTTCAAAATGACACATGGAAGTTACTTGCTTAGCATTTTATTAAAGGCAAGGGTGGTCTGCGTCCTGCTGGGCTCCGTGTAACACCTGCCATCAGCCAGCTCCCATGGATTTCGGTGGAAGCTGGAAGTGCACCGTTCCTCTGTGGGGCTCGGGCTCAGGCTACAGGTCCTGTCATGCGCTGCGACAATACCATATTCGCATTTGTTAAAAGGAGAAATAAATCCCCGTAGAAGACTTTCTAGAGTTTAACAGTAAACAGTCAATAGAGCTAATGTATAAATTCAATCAACTGTAACTATTATAAAGGCTTATTAATTTACAAATGAAATACTTTTCTGCAGCTGGGATAGTAACCTATTGCTTTCTGTAGAAATTTTTAATGAATGTTTTCTATTAAAGCCTACAGCTTTTAGCATGATGTTGAAAACCCTTAATGCATTTTTTATAAAGCTGCTTGATTCTAGAGTGCTTTTCCCTACTGGAAATGAATATATTTCTATTTTCAATTTATGTTGTAACTGCTACCTCTTCTTAGTTGTACATTGGCACCTAGGAGGTGCAGTTTTTAAGTAAATCTACTATATTCTTACCCAACATTTATTATTTATTAATATTTAATAATATTTATTAATAATTATTTATTAATAATAATTATTATTGTGTTAGTGATCTTTGGTTCCTTGATTTTGTGATACCCACTAAAATCCAGTCCCGAACAGAATACAGGAAAATTACTGAAGTTGGGCATACAAATATTCTTTATTTAGCAGTTAACCAAATTGTGCAGTAGAACAGTTTGGGGTTTTTTTTAATTTATTTTGGGAGTAGGCTGCTCTTGCTTTTTGATCCACGTTTCTTCATTGCTGGTTACCGATATAGACTTCTTTTCTGCAGATAAACCTTCCTTCTGTTCAACAGACCTAAAATAATCATGACTTTTATTTGGCTTTTGCGAGGGGCCAACTGTTCTTTGCTAATTTAAATCCTTGAGATGTCTACTTAGTGCATAGGCTGGTCATTTAGAAAACGGAGGGGTCGCACCTTGAGGCAGTGGGGTAAGGTGCCAGCTGGAGTCCAGAGCAAGTGCTTTATCTAGTTTTTTTTCCCCTTTGTGGCTACGCGTATATCCTAGCACCTCTGTGTTCCCAGACCTCCTACCCTTGAGTTTTGAGTGCGTAGGCACTGGGATGATACTCTCTAGCTGTATCAGTGCCGCGCTCGCTTTGCTATGGCAGGTGATGTTTCTCATCACCACGAAGCGTTCCTGGGCTCGGGGACAGCACGTGGGGTTCTTTCCTCCCTTGGCACGGTCCAAAGCTGCTGTCGCTTTCTGCAGGGTTAACCTGGGCTGTGCGGATGAATGTCATGGTCTCTGGGTGTGCGTGGGGGGGCAAGGTCTGCGTGCAGCCGTTAGACCTACCTGCAGTTACATTCCAAAAACCCAGAACATCTAAAGCCAGCAGACTTACAGGAGATTTACACCCATATAGCTGTGAGAAAACGGGGAACCTACTTTCTCCTGGTCTGTTCCCTCTTCATGAAAAAAAGATTTCAAAGTTCTGCCACTACTTATGCCCTTCTCTGATCGAAACCTCACAAGAGAATGAGTGATATACTTTCCCGTGGGATAAATGCAAAAGAGGATGATTTCAAAAATCTCATAAAACAGGAAATACGTTTTGGCAGAGTCTGACAATCTGAAAATTTATCCTAGGTGATGCTCACATTTGTGCTTCATAGTTACGGAATATTCATAGATCTTCAGCGTTTACAGAAGTTATGTAACGGTGTAAAATAAAATAATACCAACAAAGTTTTAAAAAGATAAACAGAAGCAGCTGATAGCTGGTGTGTCTCTGACTTATATGTGATAACAAAGCATCAAAGCTGCAGAAAACAGACAATTCAGTCTTTCCTTGTTACACAAAACCAGTTTCAAACTTATAAATAAAATTTTAGAATAAAAATACCATAAATATCTAAAGATTTGAAAAATACCTTGCTTTGTCAAATACTGCTTTCTTAGAGAATAACTTGTAAATATATTTTTCCTGGACAGTAACGTGGTTGTTGTCTGTGCAAGCAGAAGAGGAGGCAGGGTATATACCTTGGGTATAAATTTTAAATTTGTCCATACAAGATTATAAGAATTCAAGTGTGACTCTTATTGTGTAAATGACAGTGAGGTAATTAGTAATACTAGAGACTGTCACTCATGACCTTTAGGGTCACAAGGCAATGTACTTCTCCTTGTTTATTAGCTTAACACAAAGGATCATTATGATAATCCACATTTTTAAAAAACAAACAAACTTTTCTTTATTTTTTTGCTAATAGTCTTTTAGAAGAAACATTTGTGATACATAACTGACTGTTATCATAGCTCAATTCTCTCAGAGTTATGTTTAAACAACCTGTTAAAAAAATAACCCACTGCTTTATATAGTGCAGTACATAAGCCTCTATATCTGCATGTTAATTTTTATCGAAATAGTTGTTTTGATTCTGCTAAGGTCTCCATTTATTACTAAAAGAATTAATTCTCTGAAAAGTTAGTGTCTGTAAGTTTAATTTCTCCTCCATTTGTCTTTGGAATAGGCATATTTTTGTTGTTTTACTGTACTAAACTGCTCTGGCTGTTTCATAAGGGCTGAGTATTTCACTAAGGTCTTGCAATATTGAAAGAATCTATATTCTGAGAATTTGAAAACATGTCAGCCCACCTAAATTACATATTGATCAGGTTTAATTGCATGCCACCCATCAGTATTAGGTTTGAAAATTCATAAAAGAGAAATAATGTACTCTTTGTGGATGATTACTTCTGGGGCATTTAAATGAATTCCATCACTTAACCCTGAGCCGAGACAGATTATTGAGCCTTGCAATCTAGCCAGCCAAAGTCCAATGCAGTAGAACAGCTGTTTTCTAACTATCAGAGAAAAGCAAAGAACAAACAATATAAATTTATATAGATTTTCTTTTAAGGAAAATAGCAAAGTAAAATGCTAAATGTAAACATGCATTTTTCAACTGGTTTATGAATGTCCATTCTTGTTTTGCTAAATAATGGTCTGCATTTTTAATTCTCTCTCGTGTGCTATATGTAAATTCACACTGTGATTATGAGTCCAAAATTAGAGAAGTACTCTTGAAAAAATTATTTTCCATGAGTTTTCATTTTAACTGTGCATTTGCACATATATCTGCCACCACTTATCCTCAGTTAAAAACTGGGAGCATGGGGTTTTATTCACATTCACTGTATTTTATTGCAAACGTAGTTTTCAAGGCTGTGTTCTTAAGAAAGTCAAACTCATTGAGAAAGAGTGTTTATTATTAGTTTTCAGGATGTTCTTTACATTTAGAAATTATGCTTATTGGTATTGGGTGTGTTTTAAGAAATTGTGCTTATGTATGTTTTTCTCTACAGAATATCAATACAGAGTAAAAAGGACCCGTTAAAATCATTGGGTTTGCTTGGATAATAGTTTAAAAGCTACATTTTATTTAGACACTTTGAGGTAATAAATATCTGTGAGTATAATTAACTGTCTTTTATCTAGGTCTGCTCCTTAGTGATGCTTTTTTAGGACCTTTCGTGATGTCTCCTCCTAATGCTCAGTTTGGCCTTGAAAATGATTTTAAGAGTCAAGACATGTTAAAATGTTTTTCACTGTTTTCCCCCCTATGCTCATGAAATGGATGTCTCAATTTGTCTCAGTTTTTCAGCATTTTTTCTTCAAAATGTCTTCATTTCATGTGGCCTAAGATTTCAGTTTTAACAAAATAAAATAACCTGGTGTAGCAAACAGGGAAGTCTGTGTAAATGATTTTTTGATTTACCATGCGCCTTGATTTACTGTATAGTCTTTATAAACTATGGATCTGATCGTAGCTAATATAAAAAATACATAGCTTCAAAAAGATAATAGAAAAACTCTTCTTAATTCACCCTGAGAATCTGGCTGTTAGTATTTAATGTCATATTATGCACAGATTGCATATGTGATATATCAAACTGCTATGATCAACTCAGTTATGCAATCCCTAGGAGAAAAAAAAAAATCAGAACGCATAGATTTTTATTTTTTTTTCCCCACTATTTCTATATGAAAATTAGCCTGCAGTTAGATTGGCGTTGCAAGCATACACACACACTTCAGTGTTGTAGTACTTAATCTCTTAAATGAGTGACTGCAGATCAGAAACAAAAATCCTGTTTCATGCTGATAGTACTTTTGATCCCTGAAGCTGATTGACTCTTTTATTGCATCAATCAGAACATGAGTTGTTAACCCCAGCCGCTTCTGAGGACTGACATACATGTTTTTGTAGTCATCAGAAAAAATAAAAAAGTTTTTTACTGTATTTTTATTGTATTTTCCTCCGTTTTTCTGCAGGAGAGAACTTATTATTCGGTAATGTACAGACATGGAGAGCAAACTTTCTAACCTCTCATACTCATCCTTTCATGTTTCTTTCTCAGCTGACTAAAGCTACTGTTAGTCAAAATAGAGTAGGCCCAGTATTTAGGTATCAAAAGAATTTATCAAGCATGGGATACTGTTGCTATTTTTTCACACTATTATATGAAAGACTGATTGGTGAAGGCACTGGCTTCTTAAAGCCCAGTTATTTACTCTTAGGGAAGCTGTCCTTGAGCAGGGAAATTTTTAGTGAATTGTTTAAAATGGAGTTTAGCTGACTTTGGTTTTGTAAGGTAACCTGAAGATACAAGAAACAAAGTAAGTCTAAAAATCCCACCAAACGCCCCAAACCAACATCAACAAAAAACTTGATTTAAACTTTTCAAAGGTAGGAATTCATGTGTATTGTGCTTTCATGTTGGGACAAATCTTAGCCCAGTTGGAAGGTAACAAGTTTTACTACCAATTGTGTTGGGTCCAAGCTATTCCTTTTGCCAGTTGTATTCAGCCCTTATTAAACCTAGCCAAATAATATTAAGAATAGTTGTAATGTATTATCAATTTTTTTACATGATTCTAATTTCTTTGTGTCTGCCAATGACAGATGTATATTACTAAAATTTTCACAGAAAATAAAAGCAACTTCCGAGATGTACTCAACCAATGAATTAATGTATTCTGCAATTAAAATAGTACGACGATAAGTAGATGTGGTCAGGACATAGTGTGACAGATACAACTCATGTGTGGCTTGCCATGCGAGTAAGTAAGTTTGAATGCCTAAAGACATTCTTGCAGCAATAAAGAAATTTTTTTGCATTAAATATTTTTTGTATACTGTTTTTTGTAAGCCCATAACAATGCAATTCAGGAACAGAAATCAAGGCAAAATTTTGTAGAGCCCTAAATGACAAATTGGTCATCCAGCTTTTTAATGCAAAACACAGGAAATAGCTTTGTACCATTTTGCACTAACTGTGGAATTAAATAATTAAGTTGTTATGTAGCTGGAAAAGCATTTGATATAGGTTGGACTTTTACCTTACATACTTGGCAGCATTTTAAGCTCTTTAAGGTAATGCTTACTGTATGTTGAGAATCTGCATGGGATTTGAGGTTATGATTGTTAAGGGAATTTCTTTTATCATATATTTTTGTTGTTAGCTGTGATCAAATACTACAATTCAAAGTTAATGTAATTGTGTAGAGTTTGATAATTAAAGCTTTAGCTGGAGAATTTTTGGGAGCTAGAAACTTGGCACATTTAAAAGTATCTGTAGATTTTTTTCTGTCTGTGTGCATTTCCCTTCTGTAGCAATGTCCCTGAAGTTCCCGCTCGCGTTGGGGTTACAGCACCAATCCACTTTTCTTCTGCCTGTGGACAAATCAATAGCAAATCACTTATTACTTACTGAGTACATAGGAAACAAATCTGTAGAAGTCTAGATAAAAGAATGTGCTTATGGCCTCCCAAATTGAAGCTTACCACCTATAAATCATCACAACCTGTAGTCCGCGAAGAATTCTGGAATGACTGATGTGTCGGGTTCGATGTAAAGATTTCACTGTACCGTCTCTTCTCCCCCTGCCTTCCCTTTGCCGACTCGCTTTCTCTTGCTCTCAACACATTTAGTTTGGAAGACTCAAAACCAGACAAGTGTGGAGTATTCACACTGTTTTTGCCCCCTTAACCTTAAACTGTTCTCTGAGACTGATCTCACAGCATCCGTTAACTGTCAGGTCTAGCTCTTAGGGATTTGTCAATGTCAATCCATTATCACTTGGCAGGGGCCATCATAGAGTGATACAAAACCTCTGTGTCTCACCCCGCTCATAATATCTGAAACCCATTGCTCAAAAATCAGATGGTTAAAAAAAAATTCGGAACTGAAAGAAAATGACAAGCAGGAAAATTCAAAATGTCAGGTGGACACCAACTGTAATTTATTGTGCATAGAGTACAAAGGTCTCAGGAATATGAGCATTCTGGATGATATCCAGTTCTTATTGAAGTCAGTGGGAATTTTTCTATTGACTTCACCAGTTGCTAGGATTTCATCCTTTGTGTTTGTAGCCTTCTACCATCCTGCAGAAAAAGCAAAAAAAAAAAAAAAAAAAAAAAAAAAAAAAAAAAGAAAAAAAGAGGGAGAAAAAGAGAAAAAATATTTCCTGATGAAACAAAAATGAATTAAAATTGTTGCTGTTTTACTGGAGGCAAAAAAAAAGGAAAGCAAAGAAAATATTTGTGTGGGGTATTTGGAATTTTTTAAACTTTTATGTAGATACAGAGTAGAATGAAAAAAAGAAAACACCTAATTTTGGAAAAGTTGTCAAATATCTTTTTCTATGTTGAAATAAAATACTTTTGTTTTAAAAATGCAAAAAAATAATTGAAACGCTTTACTCTTTTCCGGTCCTTCCTACATATTATCCCTCCCTTCCTCCAAGCTCATTCAGGAAATTGTTACGTTTACTCGTCATTGCAGCCATTTTATTTAAGTCTAATGAAGCCAGAATTCAGTTGACCAGTTTTCATTTTCTAAAAAGTTTTGTCATGTCACATGACCCTCCAGGAGTTTGATTCACCCTCTTCTTTCCAGAAAGGAACCCCTGCCCTTTCCTTCTCCTGCAGGCTTTCCCTCTTGAGGGGCTTCCACGGTCTGGGCTTTTCCTGCTTACGCTGGCAGAAACCCAGAAGTGAATCTGGCAAGGACTTTACATCAAACTGAAATGATTTGCTGACATCTTACTGCTTATATTGCTCTTTGGTTTATCACGTCAGCAGTAAGAACTGCCGATCGCAAACACGCTGATGGTGTGTGGTGGACTCCTGAAGTTCCCCGGTAACTTTTAGATGAGTTATGGCTGGATATGCAAAGGTAGTGAGAAACCACAGTAGTCTTTCTTTCTGATTAAGAAAATGAGATAATAAAAAGACCAAAATGCCTAGGTAGAAGTCGGATTATATAGACAAATGAGTAACAGAGAGATTCTTTTACAGGAGTTACTAAAAAGAACGAAGAGCAGAGGAACTGGAGTTCTTAAATTGCCTTTCTTGTGATAACTGAAAGTGGTAATGCCACTCAAAGTAGAAACATTTGTAGTATTTCAATCCACTGGGGGATTTACTAATTTTACTAATTTACTGTTTTGCTAACTGTTTCCCACTGGGATTAATAGAGTAGTCTATGGCGCTAAGTGGTATTGCAAGTTGATATAAATGTCCCTTTCCTGGAGTCAAGCTCACTATAAGGAAGCAACATATTAGGAATAAAACTGTGCTTTCACCTCCTGCACATTAGTTTCCCCCATGAAATTCCTTCAGTTTTATCCTGTGGGTGAAGTAGTACCTCTCTAACTCATTGTGTTCATTGCTCCTCCTTATTTGGTTTACATTAAAAGAAAGATTCTGGACTAAATGAAGAAAATTTGCAGGAGGTTGGAAGAGACTGTAAAGGGGAGAGAGGGGGTAGAGCCAGTATTCCACCTTAGACATCCGGCTCCTCTCATGAAATAGTTTTGGCAAATGACAGCAATTATTTTATGACTATAGTAAGGAAAAGTAATAGATGAACATCAGAATCCACAGTGATTATTAATTGCTTGTGTTATGGGAACCACAGCATCAAGACTGCATTTATTTCAACCCTTTTGCTATGTGTTTTTTAGAATACATGAAAATGAGAGAGGCTTTATTTTAATTACGTACTTGTAAGTAAAGTATAACATTCGCACTGGTGCTTTGAAGATGATAGACCTCCTGTGCATATATTTTGAATTGTCCAAGTACTTCATCTAGGTACTTGGTCACTTGTTTATACATAAAGCCTGTTATGTTCCTAATGCTTGTTTTTCTTGCTCAGACCATTTATCTGGTAAAGATATATTGGGCACCTTCAATTGCAAGTGCCTATATTTTTAAAATTGAGGCTTGAGGTTTGAGGGGGTTTTTTTTGTCCCTTTGTGCATTTTTAATTTTGTCATATTTGTAACACTCCAATTTAATTATATATTGAATTAGATTGTCTTCAAAGGAAGCTTTTTTCTAATTGTATCGACGTAGTGAAGAAATTTTTTTGATGATTCTGGGAAGATGAAACTTTTTAGTTCTTAAGTTTTGAGTGTAATGATTTTTCCTTATATAGTGTCACAGATTTGCTTTAGTGATGATATGTGCTAGGATTTTCTGAATTAATGTGCTCATCATTGACATAATTTAAGTCAATCTGCATACTGAATTAAATATTTAATTAAAAATAGAGATAAAATATTTTCTTTAGACTATTCAACAACTAAAAAATAATTTCATTAATAATCTATCTCAAAGTTCCAGCTGCATTTTGATTTACCTCATTTGTTTAAAACATAATACATGCTGCTAAAGGGATGTAAGCTGTTTTAGTAGTAAACTGCTTTTTAGCATATGTTAACACTTTCTGGTATGGTATTTCAAATTGTAACCAAAGAGAATTATGTGAATAGAAGTAAACAGAAAACAAGATCTTATAGATTTAGATCATCATGGGCTGCATCAAAAGAAGTGTGGCCAGCAGGTCGAGGGCGGTGATTCTGCCCCTTTACTCTGCTCTGGTGAGACCCCTACCTGCAGTACTGCGTCCAGCTCTGGGGCCCTCAATATAAGAAGGACATGGATCTGCTGGAGGGCTAGAGCACCTCTCCTGTGAAGAGAGGCTGAGAGGGTTGGGGCTGTTCAGCCTGGAGAAGAGAAGGCTCTGGGGAGACCTTCCAGTACCTGAAGAGGGTCTACAGGGGAGATGGGGAAGGGCTCTTTATCAGGGACTGTAGTGATAGGATGAGTGGCGATGGTTTTAAACTGAAAGAGGGGAGATTTAGATTAGATACTAGAAAGAAATTCTTTCCTGGGAGGGTGGTGAGACACTGGAACAGGTTGCCCAGAGAAGCTGTGGCTGCCCCATCCCTGG
>JAOXNO010000013.1:62226571-62240381 GCA_028565335.1 Limnodromus scolopaceus | reverse complement strand
GTCCCTGCCCATGGCAGGGGGGTTGGAACTAGATGATCTTTAAGGTCCCTTCCAGCTCTAACCATTCTATGATTCTACAGGAAAGATGGGGACGAACTTTTTAGCAGGGCGTGTTGTGATAGGACAAGGGATAATGGTTTTCTACTAAAAGTGGGAAGATTTAGACTGATACAAGGAAGAAATTTTTTACAATGGGGGTGGCGAGACATCGGAACAGGTTGCCCAGAGAGATGGTAGATGCCCCATCCCTGGAAACGTTCAGGGTCAGATTGGATGGGGCTCTGAGAAATCTCATCTAGTTGAAGATTTCTTTGCTCATTGCAGGGGAGGTTGAACTGGAAAACGTTTAAAGGTCCCTTTCAATTCTAACAGTTCTATGATCCTAATAATTTTTGGTTGGGGTCTTTTAATAGGACAATTAATTAGCAAACTGTTCCTCTGCTCCTTACATGTCTGATGTGTTTCCAGCGTTTTCACTTTTTTCTTTTGTTTTTTCTAAGCTTTTAAGCTTTTTCTAATAACTTGAATTTTCTGTCCCATGCTTTGTGTACCTGTATAGTTACTACAATATTGTGCTGTAGAAAGTTATGACTTTCAGTTGGTTGTTACTGACAGTCAAGAACCAACAGGACCATCCAGCTGCATTGCCACTTCATTGTTTTTATTCAAGTAATAAAAGGCTGTGCAAGCTCAAAGATTCTGGACAATTACAGGATAAACATTCAAGACATGTATTTGAAACTTGACAGAACCTGAAATTTCTCACTTTCTTCAGGTCAGATTCTGACTTTTGTTTTAAATGTTCATTATTTCCAGTTTCTGGCCTATTTGAAATTACTCATCTTGATAGGATGACTTTGTTCTGCCTCCTGGGCAAAAGAGGGCATCAAACCAAAAAATCACCCCCACAAAAACAAAAAGCCCCCAAAGTTATGTAGGGTCAAGCCTCCAGTTGAATTGTTCTTAATATAAAACACTAAAATAAGTCATTTTATTTTCAGGAGGAGCTTCAGATTGAAAGGCACATTGAAAGAATTCTACGCATTTCTCATCATTTCACCTTAGTTATTCCCACAGCTGAGTTTAGCATATGTTTATAGTGACTTTCATCTTCGTTCTTTGTGAGCCTCTCTCAAAGAAGCACAAGTGAAAATGGAGCAGGAAATTCTTTGTTAATGTAAGACTGAGCACCTTGACTCGGGAAGAAATTCACCTTTTCAAGCCTCTTTCAAAAATTCATACAAGAGAAGACGTGTTCTTGTTTAGCAGTAAGCAGATGGTGCTGCCTTAGAGACTAGTACAGTTATGTCTTTTTATGAACTTTAACAGAATTAGCACCACCTCATACTTACATATTAAAAAAAAAAAAAGGTAATCATTGAGGTTTGAGAGCAATCTCTTTAATTTTGCCATCACAGTTTAACATTTTATTGTTCCTAGAATCTAACCTGAATTCATCCTGCATGGTCTGCAAACTATGAATACTTGTGCAGTACTTATGAGCTTTTTATCTCAGGAATGGAACATCAGAGTGCATCGCTTTCCCCCTGACAAAATGCATGTCCTCTCACTGTGAGCATGTTACCACGTACATAACCCAGCAGAGGATGCAAAGTTCTACCTGAGCTGTGGAAGTGGAACATTAATTTTTAAAGTTGTGAATTCCCTGGCAAAGTTCTGAAGAATGACAGTTGCTTTTTGTTGCTTCAGGACTGCATGCCAAACCATTCACAGAAGAGTTCATTAACTTCTACAGTGATTTTAATCACTCAGAGCAAGAAGCTACCCATTTATTGTCCAAGTCCTAACTCCAGTCCTAACTGGAGACTGTATAGCCTAAGTGCTTCCAAATTGTTCATTGTCATGTAAACCTTAGTTATATTACTATCTCACTTACTCAAAATCAATCTCATTACTAAAATAAGGTAATTATGAATGGTTAATTATGTTTTTTGAAGTCCTGCTCTGTTGATGGCTCTTGTATGAGTTTCCTTTTTCTGTAGTGCTAGTATAAATATTGAAAAAAGCAGACCAAAACCTTTTTCTGAACCTGCAATGTATTGTTAATTATATTTTGTTTACATTGCAAGGTATTGGTGGTGGGGGGCTGCGGGGGTGGCTTCTGTGAGAGGACTTCAGAGGCTGTCCCCACGTTGGACAGAGCCGACTCCAGTCAGCTTCAAAGTAGACTCACCACTGGCCAAAGGTAAGCCAAATCAGTGACACCGGTGGTGCCTCTGTGATAACATGTTTAAGAAAGGGTAGAAAATGCTGCACAGCAGCTGTGAGAGAGAGGAGTCAGCGAAACAACTCTGCAGACACCAAGGTCAGTGAAGGAGGAGGAAGAGGAGGTGCTCCAGGATTTCGAGTAGAGATTTGTTAGAGTAGAGGTGGTGAAGCAGGTTGTCTCCCTGCAACCCATGGCAGACCACATGGAGAACGCTACACTAGATCAGGTGGATGTGCCCTGAAGGGAGCTGCAGCCCGTGGAGAGCCCATGCTGGAGCAGCCTCCTAGCAAGAACTGCAGCCTGTGGGAAGGACCCCTGTTAGAGCAGTTCATGAAGGACTGTATCCCATGGGAAGGACCCCATGCTGGAGCAGGGAAAAGTGTGGGGAGTAAGGAGCAGCAAAGATAAAGTGTTACGAACTGACTGCAACCCCCCCTTCTCCACCTGCCCGGCCCACTTGCGGTGGGGGGAGAAGGTAGAGGAGTCAGGAGTAAGGCTGAGCCTGGGAAGAAGGTGAGGGTGGGGGGAAAGCAGTTTTTTTGTTTTGTTTTGTTTTCCCACTATCCTACTCCATTTCTAATTGGCAATAAATTAAATTAATCTTCGCCAAGTTGTGTCTGGTTTGCCTGTGACAGTAATTGGTGAGCAATCTCCCTGTTCTTATCTCGACCCATGAGCTTTTTCATCTTACTCTCTTGCCCTGTCTTGCTAAGGAGCAGGGATGAGAGAGCAGTTTGGTGGGCATGGGGCAGCCAGCCAAGATTAACCCACCACATTATTTCAGAGCTATTTTAAACAAATTCAGTATAAAAAAACTTGCTAGAAATACAGAACTATGTTTTTGCTTTGCTTTTTTTTTTTTTCCTTCTCTTTTTCACCATTTTATTTTCATCTCTATTGAATTTGAGGCGGGAGAAAAAAAAGTGTGGAGGGAAGGAATATGCTTTGGAGAAAAACAAACCCAAGCTTTTAATAATTCGAAATATTCTTAATGTTAAAAAATGAACGCAGCGTGCATATTGCTCAGGAAAGTGATTCCTGTCGCCTCCCCCCCACCCCCCCCACCCATTGATAGAACAGAATGAGGAATCCGTTGAAGTAGGAGGAAGTGGAGGAGTAATTGACTTGAAATGAGAAGATTTTAGTAGATAGGAGGTGGAGAACATAGAGGAATATCACTTAGAAATCTTCAAGTGTTTTTTGTAATTCTTTCTCAGCTCTCTGAAAGGGCAGGGATGGAAAAACATTCCTGCACGTTGAAGAAGTTCTGGGAAGTATTTGGAACAGAAATTGCAGGTTTCACTTACACTTCCAAATGAGCCAAGTGGAATATAAAGTTTTTGGCTTAGTACAGGCCTCAAGGTCTGAAAAGGTGAGAATAATGATGGTTGCAAACTGATCCCAACAAATTCTTTTATGTCAGGCAGAGACCTAATAAGATGAAAGGGTTTGAAGGGGAAGTCACCGAAGTTTGAAGTAGAAGTAAGTTACAAATTTTAAGTGTAATTAAGTATTGCAACCGTTTCCTGTCACTTGGGATTTAAATTAATACTAGATGTCTTAAAATATATGATTTAGTTGGACTCAACTAGGAGAATAACTGAGCAAAATTCAGTGGGCTGCCCAGTCACAGGAGGCCAAGTCGTGCAAGATTATTAACCTCTTCTGGCTTTAAAAATCTATGGATTTGGTAATAAATTCTCTGTTCCTTGAAGAAAGAGGTAGATGAAAACAGTTCCAAATACAGATTACCAAAAAGATAGATAGATTTACTGTAGTGAGAGAGCCTCAAAAAGAAATAAAAATATAGGACCCCATGCAAAAGGCAGTCAGAATCGCTGTTGTCAAATGCCAGGCTCCTAAATTCCTGGAATCATTGCGGCAGGGAGGAGAAAAGAATATTTGGCCTGAAAGCCAGATACAGGCTTTTTGCTATTCTTCTTCACCAGTCTGAACTAGATCCTGACTATAAAAGATAAGTGAGAAAATGCTGATTGTATCAGAGGCTGAGCTGCCTGACCAGTTCTGCCAAGTCCATTGGGAGGAATAAAATCTCCATGCAGTTGCAAAAGTATCAGAAGACTTCTCAGTGTGCTGGTTAGTGACAAGATTTCACATCTGGGTTTCAAGTTATTTTGAACATTGGTTATCATTGTTACGGGTTAAATCTGCATTAATATAAAAATCCTTGGACCTAGAGTTTTACTGAAACGAATTAAAAATGGTATTGCCTAAACTGGAGGCAAACAAACAGTCGGTGTCAATCTCTGCCGAACAGTTCAGCTGCTTCCATGTCACAGTTGATTGGTATATAAATAGATCTTTAAAAAGGTGTGTGAAGATTGTAATTGGATTTAGGTTTTCAGAATAAAATCATGTTTTTGAGAATAGCTTCCAAGACAGTTTCTGCTTTTGTAATACTTTAATAGTAAAAAAAAAAAAAAAGTAAGTAATATTGCTGTAAAATAGGAGAAATATTTCTTTGCAATTCTATTTGGTGCACCATTTCTGGGCAAGCAACAGCTTCTATATAATCAACACTGTTATCGCATAACATGAATTGTTTCTACTTTGGTAAAAAGAGTTCTGGACAATCAGCTGAAAACCATGTTCATGTTTTCATATCCATGTAAGTCAACCCCTTACACAAAAGAGACAGTGCTGTTAGTAAGATCATAAAGACCACATTCAGTTTTTATGTGGTGGTGTTTCTATCTCTAGAATTTATATGTTTATAAGTCTAGTTCATGAAAAAAAAACAAATTTTTGCCAATGAGTGTAAGCTTGCAACTAGAATTACTATTGATGCTGATCTCTCGGCAGTCATGGAGCTGAACTGAATCCATATATAGTAAATGAGCACTAAATGTCTTTTGTACCTCAATACAACTCAGTTCAAGGTGTTTTGTCTAACTTTATTGTTTCTCTGTTAACATCATCATGAAAAGTGACTACGGTTTTATTCCCCTCCTCTCTCTCTGTATTAATATATTTACCAAAGTATAGTATTAGTTTAAATTATGTTTGGACAACTTTTGACTATTAATTTACTTCGGATCCATGTCCAATAAATCATACAACTTCCTGTTTTGTAAGTCAGGAATCAACCACTCTGGCTTTTTATATCAGTCCTGTTGGTGATTGTTTTGGTTTGGTTTGGTTTTTGTTTGTTGGTGGTTTTGGGTTTTTTTAATTAATAGACAAACCTGCTATGCGTGTTTGAAAAAGGAACAACTATGAACATCACAACTCAATGATTCAGTCCTTTTTAGCTAACATCTATGCCTATACTCTGTTTAAAGAATTCATACATACTGTATTGAAGTTGATGTTAATCCATCATTTTACCCATCCTGCTTGTCCTGCAAATGCATGGACTTAAACTTCTGCTCACATCATTTCTTGCACTGGGTTTCAGAAGATGTTTTCAATTCAGATTTTAGCTCAAGTGACTTTGAAATAAAAGGCAGCATATTCTACTTTTTTTTTTTTTTTTTTTTTTAGCTGACATCTTAGCAATAGTTCATAATAATAAAGCAAAACAAAACAATCTGTTCCCCCCCCTCCACGACCGCCCCGCAAAAAACCTGAGGAGCTAAACTGCCAGTACAGCACGATTTTAGCCACAAATAGAATTGTATTATCAGCTTGAAAGTAGCTCTCAGCAGGGACTCAGACAGCAGACGGGATTGTATTATTCTGCCATTCCCCTATCCATCTGTTAAAGAAGTTCTGTTTGGAATCAAATGCTCTTCTTTTTAATTATTTTTTTTAAGAATAATCTAATTTTTGAATACAACCAGTGGCACTTCATGTATACACACCTTGCAAGTGTTTCAGAAAAAGCTTCCTTTGTTTGTTTTCATCCAGGGAATTCATCTCCACTACCTTTATTTCTTTTAGAATTGAGTTTGCGCCAATCCCGAATACCCATTTGAACATCTGTAACTGTAGAATCTCCTATGTTTTCCTCTATATTGGTTTTTTTTTATTCTGGTTTGGAATGTCTTCCCCCTTGCATGAGATTTTCAAATAGTGTTTTGGTTCTTTTAGATACTGTCTCTTTCTTCTTTCGAGGAAACATGCTTGAATCTCTATCATAGCTACAAGAAGGGAAAAGGAAGGAACTGTGTTATTAAGACATTCACTCCCCACTGTCCAATAAACTATTCTTTAGGCGGTACTTATTATCTATTTTTGAAAGCTTCTCTATTTTGTATAAAGCATGAAAATAATGGCCCAAGAAGGGATTCTATACCAGCAAAGTGCTTGTAAGGTATGTTCATTTAGATTGGTGAATACTGCTTTTGAGCTGTGTATGTCTCCCAAATGAAATGAAATGCAGCAAGAAAAGGGCATAACTGAACGTACATACTTCCCAGCATTACTGAACCTGTGTTAGAGATTTCTGCTCATACATGTACATTGATAGAAATTGATGCTTACCATGCTTTTGTGGTAGCTACACTCACAAGAGGTTGGTGCGTAGGCTTAGCTTTATTCTCCTCGCAGTCTGGATTTTTTTCTGGAATTAGAGGTGAGGAAAAAGGTATCTGTGGAAGACAGTAGGAGGGTATTGACAAAGACAAATGCAATTTAAAAGTCGTCTTTGGAATTTTATCCCCTTGATACTGTTACCATGTCTTAAAAAGAAAGAGAAAAAAAAAAAGAAAAAAAAAATAAAAAAAAAGTAGAGTCCAAATGAAATTGGCAGAGCAAATCTCACTTGGGGAAATCATGAAAAGTCACCCTTAGAAATCTAAATTAAAAGAAAAAAGTATATTATTAATTCATCCACGTTTTATAAACTACTGCAATGCTATGATATAGATGTTATATGCCATATAAGAGCATGTCTTTTTCTATGTTTTTTGGAAAGCTCTTTGTGTAAGTAGATTCAGAAGAACTTAAGATTTAGTGTGTCAGTGGAGAATTTAAGAGTAATCTTTGGAGTTGTCTAGACCGTGCCTTTGTATGATGTATATTTCAAAGAAAGGTTTTTCTTTGATTCCTGAACCAAAACTTTGAATGTGTGTATCCAGATTCCTGATAAGTATCTGTTTTGCATTGGGATCTATCATAGACTGTGTGGTACAAAACTGAGGTAATCAGGGTAAGTGGTTTCTGAGGTTATACCTGCTATATGCTATCTCAAAATACCTACATTGGTTGTTGTTGTGTTTCTTGAAAAATAAATACATGAAGATAACAAGTTCCTGAAAATGTCTTGGTTACATTTGTACTAACGTTGTTTAATCAGAGAAGTCACAGAGAGAATCCCCTCCATCACCAAATTTTACTCACCTGAATCTTCTGAAAATCTTTTAAAATGCACATACTTAACCGGCTTTATTAGAAAGTAGTTAGGCTGTAGTTCAGCATCAGTGGGTTTGCACGTTTAGAGTCACTTTGAAAGGAGATTATCAAAGAGGAGATGGGATGGAGTTTATATGTTAATGATGGAGGGGAGCAGAATCACTTCGGGAGTGACAAGGTGGGAGTTCTGTATGTCCTTCACCTAAGCAAGATTGTGCCAATTCTTCAAAACTGTCTTCTCCTGATAATCTACTTTCAGCTTTCTAACTACTCTAAAATTAACCACACAATGACAAAAACAGAGCAGCTAAGAGAGAAACAGAGGACTCAGTGCCTTTCATAGACCCACAGCACCATAATGTGGAGGGGAGGCTATGCTAGCACAGCAGCCCCTGCGGTACAGATTATCTAAAATTGAGAGTCCCTTGGAAGCTGAGGTTCAAGAGTCTATATCTTGCTACTGATACTTGTATTCTAGTGTGTCTAGCTAATAAATGAAGGGATGTGACCCATGCCGAGCATGTCTACCAGCATTACCTTCCATCCTTGTACAACTGCATTTCAGTCTTGGCACCCAGAGTACCTTTACTTCAGATTAAAAGATGGTGACTGATGCTTTCTGGGTTGTGTTTTTTCCTTACCCTTCTTCAAATCAAGAAATAAAAAGCTCAACTTCCATTTCCTATAAGAAAACTGATTCTTTACTGTCTAGTTAACTAATCAAGTTAGTTTTGTATCTGCAAATGGGGTAAATGAATGTATTTGCTCTTTACTGAGTTTTCTTTTAAGTGATGTTTTCTAATGCAAACTAGTCTGAAGGAGATACTGTTATAGTAAGAAGACTAAAATATAGTATAGCTGTAAGATTACATTTCCCTTCACCTGAGGATTAAAGGGAAAATTACTACTTAAATTAAATAAGCCTAATATAGTTTGCTTTTCTTCATGTGAAATATGGTCCACAAAATTCATATGACTTCAGCAACCACCTACAGACTGTTTATCAAATGTAGCCAGGTTAGCATGTTATATCGGGGATTATATCTCTTCACAATTGAAATTGTCTGTCCGTTCTGTGACATCAAGACCAGGAACCTCAATTATTCTTTCATCTTTCCCACAAGCAAGGTAATAATTGGAAGTTGACAAAATTCATGCTCAGGTTGGGGAATATTGATTTCTGTTTGTCTTGCATCTTAACATCTAGAATGTGACTGTCATGTATACTAAAACATGAAATTTACTGTCTTCATAAAAGTTTTACTAAATCAGCCACAAAAGGAAGGAGTCATTGGCAGCTTTTTCATTACTAAACATAGGGTAAAGCACCTGATTATTTTTATATTTAGAGGTTCTGTGGTGACTTGCATGTACATCGATAAACACTAGGTCATTTATGCATTCTGACTAAAATCCTTCTTGTTTTTAAGTAGCTACAAAATTATTTTCCGCTTGTTTATTGGCACAAAATACT
Source organism: Limnodromus scolopaceus (assembly GCA_028565335.1). NCBI lineage: Eukaryota > Metazoa > Chordata > Aves > Charadriiformes > Scolopacidae > Limnodromus > Limnodromus scolopaceus. The sequence goes on along the minus strand of JAOXNO010000013.1, from coordinate 62,231,361 downwards.
ACTACTATATTCTTTGCATAAAATGTGTTCCTAGCTGTTCATAACCAGAACAGTGCAATTTTGTCTGAGAATGATGTAGTGATAAAGAGCAGGGTTATTTTGAAATAGTTCACCAGGAACAAATATCCTGATAAAGAGTGCAGGCATAACATTTGTTCTCATGTGTTCAAAACGGCTTAATATTTTTTTAGCTTACCTGTGACTGAGCCAAACAAAAAAGGAATGTTGCAAGGGGAGAAACAATTTGATTTCAAGCCTGTAAATGTTTCCATTGTTCATTTCAAAGATTAAAGCACAAAATTCACGCACACGTACAAACTCAGTACCCCTGTTCGGTTTTCTAGCTTTGATATTCTGACTGGTTTTCTGAACATCTAGCATTAATCTCTTTAAAACATGATTGTTAAGGAGATTGTGTATTTCAGTAGGGAGAGAGGTAGGAAAGCTTTCAAAAATATGTGCAACCAACATACTTTACTTTTGAAGCAAAGTATACCTGAACAGCTCAATGAACGCCACTAAGCTTGTGATCTTGTTACTAGGATCTTTCAGTTAAATTAATACCTGTGTCTTGATATGTAACTTTTCACTGGAACTATTAAAAAGCAGAACGTTTCAGAGCAGTTGGAGGAAACATATCATTAGCAAACAAGATTTTTCCCTCCTATTAAATTTAAATGAATATTTTTTTGCATTTATGAGCAACAAATTTTTGCCTATTGGGTAGAAAATGTTTAGCTTGATTGTTCCAGCAGCTGCAATTAGAAGTGTAGTTGATCAGAAGCTTCATTGAGCTTATAAAATTTGCTGTTGTATTCTCAATACAGTGGAACCAAGACAGGTGTGGCATTATCACTTGATGTTTTCGTTTAAAGTTATTGAATTGCATATGAAAAATAAAGAAGTTACGTGGAAGCTCACTTGATTTGGATTAGATACTCAGAACCGTGGAATACAAAATGGAGGGATTACATTTAGTTTTTTGATAGAATTTGTTTAGAGACAGTAGCTTGCCTGTTAGGATGGAATGGAAGATGCTGAGACTTCACTGAGGATAATTATCATAATTGATTAGGTACATTACCGAAAGGAAAAGATTTAAAATTCTGTGTAAGTTTTGTTGGCTTGGAAAAACAAGTCATAAGCATGTAAAATGATGAAACCTGTCTTACCCAAATATCTCTGTTCCCTGCATCACTTCAAAGGAAAGTTAAATCGATTGCAACCCACAGAGTTGTGGATTAGGAGAGCAGAAAGAAAGAAATATAGAGATGAAGTTGGGTCTGTGATGAATATGCTGTGTGGATTCATACCTGAGGTCTATTGCTACCTATTTCTCCACATCTACTGTTTAGGTGTGGATTATTTGAGTTATGATGGTAAAGAGAAAAATAAGACCAAGTGTGGTGAGATTATGGCTTGTTTCTTCCCTCAGTTTTGAATTAGGTTGAAGTCACTAAATATTCTTCCTGGACAATTTTCAATCTTAGATGCACTTCTATGGGATCCCGTACCTTCCTTTCTCTTACCAAAGATCCTGGTAGTTAGGGCAACAAGCTACGTTGGATTGATATTCTCTGCCTCGGCCAGTGGCCAATAGTAGCTGCTTATAGAAAGCAACTACTGAAGTGATTTTTCCACTGGTGCAATTAACCAAAGTGCCCTTTCTCCCTTCTTTGCCTTGAGACATTGCTCAGTACACACTTGAGTATTTAAAGAAAAGGTAACAACAATCCCTAGGAGATATTGTCTACATGTGGTGTGCATGTTCTTCTGCGTGATATTAGACTACCTGGGTAGACTTCAGAATCTTTCAGCAATCTTTCTTATAGTTTTACAATTACAAATATGAAGCTCATAGCTATGGAAATTACTTCCATCATTTGTCCATGGGGAAAAAATAATCTTGTTCCTTGATTTTCGTGCAGATTAAAAATTCAAAATGATGAGTAGGGAGTTGATTAACGGGTTTTTTTTTTGGTGTGATTTCAGGAAAACAGATCTCATTATTGTTCAACTGAACCCTTTCATGTCACATTGCCCAGGAGCATGCCAAATTCAAATTGAAGTATTGTTGAAAATGTAATCTGTGGGCAGCACAAGTGCAGTTTCAGCTTAGCAGGCAGCTCTCCAAACTTTAAAGATGAGCTTGACCTCCTGCTCTGTGACCTGTGTCAAGGGAGCTGTGCTGTTCCAAGAAGGGCCCTTGCAAGATTCTGTGCCTCAGTCCTTGTCGGAAAGAATTACTTTGCATTGTGCTCTGCCATAATGTGTATTTCCCACACCTCTTTTTGTACCTCTAAACAGTCCTCATACCTCCGAAATATTATAATTAACTAGCCCATAGTTAACAATGGGAATATTCACGTTATAGATACTCCTCTTCCTGTTGCAATCCAATGCCACAGCTAGTGCATGCAACCTTATGGGGTTGCATGGACAAGGGGTGAAAAAACCTTTGCTTTTGTTTCCTTGTATTATTGATTTAGGCCTTGCAGTAATCTGATGTAATTCTGATGGCACAGGCTCCTAAAAATGACACTGAATTCTTATGCACATTTTATTCCCTCTGTGTGTTGATCAGTATAATCTTGCTTTTTGTGCCGGCAAGAAAGTAAAAAATAATGAATTTCTCAGAAGTTTGTTTTCATCTTATTTTCTAGGCTATTACATTTTTTTAAAGACATTAGCTTTTGCATTTTCCGATATCAGAAAAGTAATAGATCAGCTGTTAAGTCCTAGAAAACAAATTTACAAACTCCATAAATCCTACCACAGAAGTTCTTGTACTTTTGTTTAAGCAAGTGCTGATGTTCAGTACGACCCCGTGCATTTTACTTCTTATTCATTATTTTTTTTTGCAGTAATTGGGAGTGAACCAGTGGAAAAGCTGCTTAGGGGAGGGAAAAAAAAAAGATTTTTGACATGTGAGGATAAAATGGGTATGTTAGTTTGTACTGTTGTTACACTTCTTAGTCTTGTTTCACTTTTCTGTAGACTGAGATTATGGAATATTCTCCGAAACTATGGTTAACTAGTTTTTTATGAGACTGTCTGACTTGCTAAAAAAAAGTTAAGTATCTTTCTCTCTCAACTATATTTTGAAACCCAAATGTTTTTGGCAATATGGCAAATCATTCACTTGCTATGTGCGCTTATGGTCCTCCTTTGTGTTTTCCTCTATCCAGACTGGAAATACCATGCAGATAGAGAAAAAATCTGTATGTTTTCTGTATGTTGTGTCATGCACATTTATTATGGAGGACAATCTATGAAATGTCAGCTTTGCCTTTGAAAAGTGCAATTTTCTTTACAAAGGTGTGTTTCTTGACAATCCTTCCAGTTAGTTTGTTTTCTGGTGCGCTCTCCCTTTACCCCACTGGTTTTGCAAACTCAGACTTGCAGTTTTATCTCTTACTTTGTGTCAGTGGCTGCTGGCAGGGCTTATGCACACACCCTCCATATAGCTCCTGCTGATGGATGTGATTCCTCTCCTTCTGGCTGATGACCCCAGTTCTTTCATTCAGCAGTGGCACAGTCATCCCCGAGTTCCTGAGAAACATGTGGCTTATGCATAAACTTGTGCATGACACATTTCTTCAGAGCATCTCTGTTGTGCTTCGGAGTGCTAGACCATCTTTTGAACGTATGAAACCAATATAATAATTTTAATCTGGATGGGGAAAACACTATATTTTAGAACTACTAAATAATGGAGACTTTCTAAAGTAAAAATTGTTTTGCACACCTCCTGTAGCAACTTATTTATAGTAATGATATTTCTCTGAAAGCTTTTAGTTTTCACTATACCTAGTGGAATGCATATGTAAGAAAACCCATAGTAAATATTTATATAAAATACATTTTTATATATATATATGTTTCTAGAACAAAACCTTTGAATTAAGAATTCTGTGACAAATTAATTTAATTCATGTGAAACTCATCTGAAACACTCTTTCTTAAGTTATCTTTGATTCTTTGGTGCACCTGAGAGATACCCACTGGCTGGTGGGTGACTTATGTATGAGGTGGTGACCTGCAAGGCAGAAGATGAAAGCATAGTTATCTCATTATTAATAATTGCTGCAATTGTAATTTTTGCTTAAATCGCCTTATTGGGAATTGTCCAAGTAGAAGGTGAATTACAGTCCAGAGGAGAAGCAAGATGTTTGCAGACAGCAAACTCTTATTTGCGTGTCACTGTTGGCCGTAGGAAAATTGTTGTTTCCCTAACACTGTAAGCATCCAGATTCTTAAAAAATGCAAGGGCAGTAAATAACTCTTTAATACATAGATGAAACTCCATTGCATAAATCTATATATGAACACATGCACACACACGTACCCTGATAGATAATGAACATGATGGGGATGTTTTGAGGGGCAGCAGGCAGGTCGTGCTCAGTCAGGCACTTTCAAGGGTTCCCCCCATGACTACCCTATCCCACTTTCTAAACTGCGCGCTGTTTTGGGTACTAAGTCTTGTCTTTCCACAACTTTTCTGTGTTAACTTACGGCTGCTCTTACTGAAACTAATGGGAAGTTCACACCAAGTTTAAAATTGGGGTGAACTACTTCTCAAAATCCTGAGCCTGAATTTTTTTGAAATCCAGATAGTATTATTTTTAAGAAATGCATTTATCATAAATGTTTCTCTCAAATTCTGATGCTGCATTTAATTGGATCTGTTTATTAGAATAGGCTTTATTTAAACTATTTTAGTATGTCTTACCAGTTCCTTTATTTTCTGTGAATACAGCACTCCCCAAAAAACTAAGTTTTGTTGC
>JAOXNO010000013.1:62219071-62221571 GCA_028565335.1 Limnodromus scolopaceus | reverse complement strand
AAATTATTGTAACATTTTAAATGTGACACAAATCTGTTAATCAGTCTTTATATCAGCCACCCAAAGGACATGCCATCCTTCTTTTCAAAATACTGAAACCTTCGGAGAGAGAAAAAGTGACTTGTTGAGGAAAGCAGCCATGTCAGTGTCAGAAGAGGGAGAATGACTGGAGTGTCTTTGCTCCACGTTGCAACCACAAAGAGCACATCTGTGTCACAGCCAGTCACGCTGCAAAAAACCAAGGGCTGAACTGCCTAGGAACTTTGAAGTGCCTAGATGGTTCTTACCCTTAGTGTTCTTAATAGTGTTCTTACCCTAGCTGAGATCCCAGGTCCACCATTTCAGGCAGAGCACAGGCTTCTGCTTAAGGAGCCCCAGGAGATAACCCAGCAACCCTGGGATGCATGGGGCTGCCCTGCACTGTATTAGCAAAGGAGCCCTCATTTTATGAGACTGCAGTTGTAACCCAACTGCACCTGAAATTAACTTCAGATAAATATCTTGGGATATGTTTCCAAAGCTTTTGAAGTTTGCCTAATAGAATAAAAAATAACTAAGTCTTTTCTATGTTGCCTTGTGTTGGTTGGGATGTGTACGTGGCTCTCTCAAAGCTGCTGTTGTGATTTGTTTCTATATGAATGCCCTTGTATTTGCATAACGCAGATGGATTTGTGTTTTTCATCCTGTTTCTCCCTTTGGACTTTCTTACTTTGGTAGACCTGTTGCAGTAACTCTCAGCATTATTAGGCCACAATCTGAGCACAAGCGTTCATGGTGTCCACTAAGGTATTACTACGAAAAGAAGTTGGTTTGATATGACTCCTGTGAATTAGTCAAAAAAGAACAAACTGCAGAAGAAACAGTTATCCGTAGGGACTTAAAATGAACCTTCTAATTCTGTCAACTTATTGTCCAGAATAAATACCACAGTAGGACACCATCCATTGAACTTAAACTCTTTTTTCTGTGTGCTTGCACAGATTCTATGGCATCCTGAGGATAACTCTGGCAAGTAGGAGAGAAAGAAACTCCCATGTTTCCAATTTTCAGATAACTGTTCCTATAACTTGCTTCCTATATAAAGTCAATGCAGTTTATGTATCTTGTAAGGAAAATGGGACAAGCAATTGTTTAGATCACAACCAGTCATCTAAAAGCTAAACTAATAATCACAATTCAGAAAATAAAAGGTATTTTTGGTTGAAATAAAAGTTTGTTTTATAAGGTAATTCTTCATATTCAGATTTAAATAAACCTACAATCTGTTTACATTTTAGCCTTTAAGTGCAAACTTGACTCCTTACTGTTTAGATATGGTAATGTCTTTGTTATTAAACTGATGAACAATTAAAATCAATGAGGTCTTGATATACAAAACAAGGGAGAAGGGGATACACATAGAGAATATATGTGTGGCAGTGGATAGAATATGAGCTTCTACCAGCCCTTGGTCTCCCTGGAGCCAGAGTATATTAAGGTTCAAATTTTACTTTAACCAAATGACTGAAATAACTTAAGCCTGGAGATTTCATCCTGTCAGAGCCTGAATGAGGATTCATCCCATGCTGTGATAGTTCAGCCCACTCCTTTACTTCCAATGGTCGTTTGGTGTCCAATTTCTCTCCTTACCCTTCTTTTTATATTCTGCCTTGACCAAAACACTGAAGAGAACTGAGGTGTATTAATATACTGTGTCACAGTCCATTTTTTGTAACTGAGCCCTTAGAAGGTGTTGCCAATGTGGAATGCATTGCTTAGAAGAGGGGAAAGTGAAACCTGTAAAATACCCAAGAAAACATGTGATATCACATCTTTGACAGAATATTGTTTAATCTCTTTTTGTATTGCTTAGTCTTCTGGTGAAGATGTGACATGAAGACCAACGTGTGCCTCAGCAACACTTTTCTTTCCCATTACCACACAAACACTTGATGTCTGAACATTTTAGCAAAGGAAGGAAAGGATTTGTTTTGTTTATTTTTTGTAGTGTATACTTATAGTTATTTTGCATAGTTTCCTTTTAAGCGTAGAAATGCACAGAGTTTCTAATGGACTCAGCTGTGATATGTCTGATCCCCTCCCCTCTATAATTGGCACGCAACTCTCAGAATAGGGCAGCTGAGAACTGAAAGGGCATGAAAACAAAATTACGAGGTCACCCCTAAAATTATGGCCTCCAGGCTGAAGCACACTCATGATGCAGTAATGCAGAGCTACTTGCAGTGTTACAGTTTGATCTGCGCATCTTCTGAGGGGAAAAAAATGAATGCCTCAGGTCATTAATTAAATGCAATCTACATATGGAAAAAACGTCTTTAGATGATTGCTAAGTATCTTTAGAGTTGCAAATTTGTTAGGGATTGGATATTCCTTCTCCCGGCCCCATCTTTCCATTGCCAGAATGCCATTCACTGCATGTGGTAGAAAGGTGACCAGTCTGAATTGGGTAAGAAGGATGTCCTCTGGGCCCAATCCTGAGGTTTCTACTTACTGGGAGTCA
>JAOXNO010000013.1:62211571-62216571 GCA_028565335.1 Limnodromus scolopaceus | reverse complement strand
ATTTTTACCTGGAAAGAAATTTAAAAAAATCAAACCCAGTGGTTGCCACAAGTTAAGCAAATTAAAGATGTTATTTTAGTAGACTTCAGTGTCAGCAAAACAATTATATAGAAGTGGCAAAGGAATTAATACTTTGTTTTGTAGTCACAGGCTACTCATTAGTAAATATAGAAAGTAAGTCCATATTCACAAAATTCAGGCTTAGATGAATTATCTACACAGGTAATTTTAATAGCCCTCCACATGTGTCTTTACACCATATCCTACAGGTATTAGCAACAACTCCACTGAAAGCCAGAGGCACTCCACCAAGACAGGATCCCTGTGAAACTGGTGTTGAAGCTGTATGTTTGGGGATCTGTGATTGTGAAGTGGTCCTGTGAACTGTTGTAAAACTGTGCATGGACCATAGACCGCCTCACATGCTGCAGTCCAGACTTCCCTTTCACCCTATACTCAGCTGCGCTGCAACTCAATAAATGCCAAATGTTTGGATATTGGCATTTGCATAGCACTTAATTTTCTGCTTTTGGGCTTCTTCAGAAAAACTCCAAACTTGACCCAGGTGCTTCCTGCCTTGGTCACTCGTAAACCCTCCCAGGAACTCTGATTTTCGTGTTCCCTTGCTCAGAGTCCACCAAACGTCACAAGTTCTATACAATCTGGGGGAGAAGAAAGTCCTTCTGTTTCTTATCCTTCTGGTAGCTCACTGCAGTAAGAGTGCCCTCACCTTTCAGGGTGAACATCTAATGCTGTGGGTAGCAGAGGAGAAGTGCTTATTTCTTGTGGCTCATGATTGTGATTATTTATGGCCAGCATTGGCAAAAATGCAGCCAACGAACAGCCAGTGTGGTGAGAGGTGAAGCCTTGCTGGTTCTGACAACTGTCCGTGTAGGTTACATTAAAAGTACGTAAGCCCTATAGAAAGCACATCTGAATACTTAACCTAATGATTAGGGTGTTCATCTAGCCAAACACACAAATCTGACTCAGTGTTGAGGGCAGGCAGATGCGAGGAAGAGGTGCTGGCTGTAATACCATTTAAAAATGGTAGATTGACTAGTCATTGAAGCAAAATTGGTATCCAGTTTTTTTATCCCAATGAATTACAGAACTAGAAAGTCACTTATTGGATTAAGAGAAGGATTGCATATGTACTTTTAAGCATGTCATGAAGAGAGAGGGGGAGAAATAGCACTGCAGAAAGGCCTGCAGTTGGTTAAGTAGTGTACTCTTCTGGGAAATGGGAGATGGATCCAGAATACGTGTTAGACTAATCATCTTGTGTGAGTGCATGAACTATTTCTTGTCATCTCCAGGGACTTCATTTTGCAAGGAGGGAAAGATTCCTTGCTCATTTGTTTTCGAAAAATCATGGACTTCAGCTCTTGCCTTCAAGAGCAATCCTTTCTGGTAATACAGAGTAAGATGCCCGAATTCCTGGTTAAGGGTTTGTTTGAAGGCACAGCCTCCAGAATGCAATTCCTGCTGGTTGACATCAAGAGTGAGGCTCCAGCTGTGAGAACTAAGCATCATTCTTCATCTTCCCATCCAGCCAAGCTGGAGTCAGGGATGTGGACCCAGCTGGGACGCTTGTGTGGGCCAAGACCTTTTACAGTAGGGCGATGGAAAAGTATTCAAGATCCTCCACATGAGTGTGGTCTTCAACACCTCATTATTTTTAAACATTTCTTAGAATTATATGCTTTAGACATCCTCTGATGATGATGGTTGGTTGTTGGAGGTGCAAGCACCGCAGGAATTATTTCCAATAATTTCTTGACTGTTCATGGTTAAAATCTTTCCACTAAAGGAAGGGTAAGTATGGGCAGATCTCCCTGATCCTATTACCAGCACCTGGATTTAATCACAGAGAATGCTTTTTCATAGAAGTCTTCTGCTGAAAGTTTTAGGAGTACCTAAGAGCTGGAGCTAACTTTGGATCTAGTAACGGCAGTAAGGCAGCTGTTTTCGGAGAGGGGACTTCTCTTTTCAGAAGGCAAAGGAATATTTCTGCATTTCCACAACACTTTATGCCAAGCTGGCAAGCTCTCTGAGGCAGGGATTTCTTTTCATACCTCGTTTTGTGGATTTTACTACCTGTAAAGAATATACTTCTCTGTAATACATACAGAAAAAATAAATTTCTGTTTAGACTCAGTTTTCTTCTCCAGCAAGAGCCAGCAAATTTCCTTCCAATTCAGGTGTTTAAAAATCCTAAGGAGATGAACTTCCATTACTATGGTTGAATTTGTGTCCAAGTATTATATTTCTTTGGTGGACTCCTTCACTGGAGTTGTAACTCCTTCCTAAACATTAATGTGTGCATTTGGCAGCACAGAGTTGAGGTGTGTGGGCCAATTTCAAAATTAGGTATGTGGGACTATCACTGATGTACCCAGGGTCAAAAGAAAAATCTGTGAAAGAAAAGGGGAATTCAGCCTCTATCTGAAAAGTCCCAGACCAGAATAGTTTAATACAGAGGCCAAAGCATGGGATCTTCTTTCTTCCCACTCAATCACTGAATTACTTTTGCTTCTACTGAATTTAATTTGGCATTTCTTGTGCTGGTGAGAGCCTGAAACCTGGGAGCTTCTCATGGCTGCAAACTGGGGCTGGCCCTACTCCTAGTACTGGTTAACCAATCTGTTTTTCTAATCACCAAATTTCTCCTTTCAGGTCATAATTTCAGAAATCATGTGAAGTCATGGTAAGTCTTTCCATGTAATTTGGAATTTAGCACTGAGAATTTTGGAATTATGACTGTGGATACACAGCGTTCATTTGAGTTTTCAGTGCTTCTGAAGACTAGTATGCTCTTTTTATGCTAGTAACTATTAAACAATATAATACTTTGCCTACATTTTTCATATTACATACCATTCCACTGGTAAATAACATTGGTAAATTACTGGAGGAATCAGCCACTGGTAGATTTAATTTAGGTCCCTCACACTGCTTGTCTGAAGTTAGATGACAACCAGAATATGAAAATACTGCTAAGTTAAAAAAAATGCTGAAAATTAGTATTCCCTGTGTAGCTAGGTTTTAAAATTAATAAAATGAGTTTGTCAGTCCCTGCAGAAGGGCAGCTATGATTTCAGTGGTGATGTTCCTTGGTAAATACTATAATGGGTGTTGTCACTGAATAATGTTATTGAAATACATGTTTAAGAATACAAAGCACAAGTGCATATATGTTTCTGTGTGGGTGGGGAGGCTTTCATTTTTAGTCATTTATTTTCTATAATCCAGTAGCATATTCTTTGAGCAGAGAATGAGTTTGATGTCAAACAATTTTAAAAAACGTAGTCTATAAAGAAGGTTTTACTGAAACAGGCAATATGTTTTTACTCTTCTTTCAGTGATGGCCAAAAATTTTTTTGACTGTAAATGCAGTGCTTTATAAACTCTTGCCTCTGAGATGAAAATGTGGTCCTCTTCCAGTGCGTGCACACACACGCTTACAAAATGCAGTGCTTGCCCTGCCAAGTTTCATTATTAACATATAGCCACATAAATATTGCTCTCTTCACCCCTATCGTTGTGTTATAATTACGCTAGCCTATGTGGTGCAAACAGTGTTTCCAATAACAGTAAAAGAAATTTAGAAATAATAAAGCTGTCAGTGTTAACAGTGATTCTTGACAAGACTCATGTAAACCTGGCTAAAAATGGAAAAAGGTTCACTTGTCAAAAAACAGAATAATGCAAAGTTTGGGGGTTTCTATTTCCCCTGTCAGATTTATTTCTTGTAATGAATTTCATGGTTTTTTGAAGAGAGACAGTTGTTCTCCTTCATCCCTTTTCTTTTCCTCCCAGCCTGCCAATCCTGAGACCAAAAATGGCCTTTTAAAATCAATTGAAGGAATCTGATCCTCACTATAAAGAGCTTTCAGTTCTCTTTATAGTTTAAAAATCAAGACTTTTTTCTATGTATTTAATACAAAAATTGGAGCACTGCTATTACTTAGAAAGCTTGAAAGAAAGGCACGCTCCAGTGAATTCTATATAACACACCAGTTCTTCTAGGCTTGGAAGTAATGGCAGTAGTCTGATTTTGTTTTAAATATATAAAAAGCCTCTGATTCAAAGAAAGAAGAATCTTGATACTTGACTGGTTTCTAAATAGGCATTTTGAGCCTTAATGGGCTTAACATTCTTATTCCAAAGAAAGCTGCTGAAATATAAAAGCTTTTAAATACTGTATATATAAACAAATAAATCAACAAAATCAATCCAATTTATTTGGTGAAAGTGTTTGCAGGGGAATTACATGCAAACAGTTTCTTTCACAGAATTATGAATGCTCTGACCACAGGATGAGAAATTCCAACTGCGGTGAGAGGATTTGTGGAGTCCAGTAACTTAGGGTCACCTTCTTTTTGGGTGTGAAGCCACTGCTGTGCTTTTGTATGTCAGCACCTCAGAGTGTGCTGTTAGGCCTGAGACATAACATGCGCATTGTATATGGGGTCCGAATTTTGAGTTGCTCTGAACTGATACACCGTCTGTGATTTTGTTGTGCTGCATGAGTTTATGATAGAATGAGGCTTGACTCTAAATATCTAGCATACAGACTCAGGACCTCCTTTAGTTTAGATATCAGTAAAGCTCTGTCTGATTTCCCTAAGGAAAATATCTGGGTAAGTATATGAAAGTAATTTTAAATAGTTACTTTTTCCCTTTTTATGCTTAACCGTGTATTTTGCAAGAGGTTACGTAAGTTTTATTGATGTCTGTAGGAAAGCTCACAAGAATTAAAAGTAGCATGATGTTAAATTTTTGGTAGTTGAAGACGTGTTGCTGATGATAGAAGAGTTAGAAGATTTAAAATCTTCAAAGATATAAAGGGAAAATTTTCAGGAAGATTTTTTTGAAGGCAAAACCTGCTAAATCATAGAATCATAGAATGGTTTGGGCTGGAAGGGACCTTAAAGATCATCTAGTTCCAACCCCCCTGCCATGGGCAGGGACACCTCCCACCAGAGCAGGTTGCT
>JAOXNO010000013.1:62174931-62211471 GCA_028565335.1 Limnodromus scolopaceus | reverse complement strand
CTGCTCCATAATGTTGCCAGGCACAGAGGTGAGACTGACTGGCCTATAGTTCCCTGGGTCTTCTTTTTTTCCTTTTTCGAATATCAGGGTTATGTTCCGCTTTTTCTAGTCAGTGGGAACTTCACTAGACTGCCACGATTTCTCAAATATGATGGAAAGTGGCTTAGCCACTTCATCCACCAGCTCCCTCAGGACCCGTGGATGGATTTCATCAGGTCCCATGGATTATGCACCGTCAGGTTCCTTAAGAGGTCTCGAACCTGATCTTCTTGTACTGTGGGCAGTTTTTCATTTGCAGAGCCCGTGTTCTTGCCTTCCGTGACTTGGGCAGTGTGGTTTGAGCCCTTGCCAATGAAGACTGAGGCAAATAAGTTGTTCAGTAGCTCAGCCTTATCCATATCCTGGGTGGCCAGGTCTCCCATTTCCTTCTGGAGAGGGCCCACGACTTCCCTCGTCTTGCCTTTATCCCTGACATATCTGCAGAAGTTTTTCTTATTGTCTTTGATGTTCTTGGCTAGATTCAGTTCTGCCTGGGCTTTCGCTTGCCTGATCTCGTTCCTGACCGCTCGAACCGTTTCTCTGTATTCTGCCCGTTATACCCGTCCCTGCTTCCACCCTCTATAGGTCTCCTTTTTGGTCCTGAGCTTGTCCAGCAGTTCCTTATTCATCCACGCAGGTCTGCTGGCTATTTTGCCTGACTGGCAAACATTTGTACAGAAGGTCTGTACAAATGCAAGGTGTAGCGCTTTGGACATCTCAATGCCAATGATATCGTTAAAAGCTCTTTCAGCTCTCACATCTTGCTATTTGATTTGTTGAAAAATATTATAGAATTAATATGGAAGCCACTTGGTTGTTGTTTATAAAAGTGTTTGGTTTTTTTAACTATAAAAATGTAATAACTACCTGGTAGGCTTTGAAGGCTATCTAATATTACCTGATAAAACAGCAAAATTTTTGATAAAATTAAGAAACAAGAAAAAACATGAACTGTACATTGAAGCTGATGCCACTTGGCTTATAGAATATATTGGGTATACTTCTATGGTCCCGAGTTTTAATTTTTTTGTTTGGCTTACCTGATATTTTCTTGACAGTTTCAATTTTAATGCCTGTGTATATGAGAAACTAGGTTAAAATATTTTTTGTGAGGGTAAAAATCTAATTTAAGAGCAAAACAGTATTGATAAAATGAATAAAATGTACAGTGCTTTAAAACCATAAAAGCTGCAATGTACACTAATAAAGTCTCAGAACTTTAAGGTAATCTGGTCTTTGACAGGAAAAAAAAAGTACCAAAAAATTTTCTCTCCAGTTGAAATGCAAGTTCTGGAGTCAGTATTTCTTCTGCAGTTGTTGACAACCTTGCTAACACCTAAAACAATTGTTTCTGAATTCTCTGCAGCGTTAAATGTCAGCAATACCTTCATGAGTTACAGAGGAAAGACAGAGCAAAAGTATTACATTCCAGTTGCAAAGGAAGAATTAAATAGTTACACTCTTAATCAGCTCATGAGAAAGTGACAGGACGCAGGGCAATGGGCACGAGCTGGAACATGGGAAGTTCCACTCAAATATGAGGAAGAACTTCTTTTGGGTGAGGGTGCCAGAGCCCTGGAACAGGCTGCCCAGGGAGGGTGTGGAGTCCCCTTCTCTGGAGATCTTCAAGCCCCACCTGGATGCCGTCCTGAGTGATGTGCTCTGGGCAACCCTGCTTTGGCAGGGGAGTTGGACTAGAGGATCTCTAGAGGTCCCTTCCAACTCTGACGATTCCGTGAAAATGCAGTTGAGTTTATGATTGTTATTATCATTCTTTTGACTTTCGCCATCTTTACATTAGAAATTCAGTTGTGTTTTCCACATTCTTCTGGATATGTTCAAGTGAATACGGACAGACTTGTAGTATTTGGGGTCACAGGACAGAGTAGTTTGCAAGAAAACTCTGTACCGCTTGCTGCTTTTTTTTCTCCATAACTTTACAGAAGGAAGATTTGAGCCATATTGGACTTTTTTACCAAAGATAATTTAAAACTTTTCAGTGGAATAAAGATGTAAAATTAGCACCAAATTCTGAACAAGTCATGTTGGATTGTAGTGTATTTCCCTAAGGATGTAACTTACGGCTTTTGACACGTGTTGTGCCAGCAGGAGTGTGTAGTACATCTTCTGTGGGAATATCCCAAGGAAAAGCCACTATGGAATAATTTTGAAACTTGGAGGAAGGCTGCTTTTATGATGAGTTATTGGATGGAGTTTTGAGTCAGCAGCTACTTGATTTAATATTACTTGATCCTGTGAAATTTTCATAGATTTTAAGATGAGGGCAGCGGAGGGGGCAGCCTCATTATTTCTCCTTGCAACATTCATCGAAACATAGCAGCATTTTGAAGTTGTGGGTTAATTGTTTGGCTTAAAGTGTAATTTATTTTTCAATGCTGAATTAGCAATACTTAGGCATATTATTCATGCTTTAGTAGAGAAAGCAGATTAGTTAAACTCCAGGAATTGAATTCTTAAAGGTTACATTTTGAAAACAAATGTGGATGAGAGAGAAAGCAAACTATAACAAGACATAGGTTGTCATTACACGAATTAAGCATGTTTGTATTACTCTTGAAATTATTGACATTAGACCATGATTGTGGTCCATGATTTTTTTTTATACTGTTTGATAGTCGCTATGCTCAGACTGTATTTCTCCTTCTTTCTCATCCTGAAACCACTTGCAGTTTGTTTTTCGGTTCCACACCTGTGGAAGTTCCCAGAATGGGAACTCACTGATATAAAAATTAGGAAAGCTTGGGTTCACAGTTTCTTCTCCACTGAGGTACTCAAACAGAAACATGGTCTGAATAAATAGATTAGTAAGAGATCAAGTTCTAATTATGCTTGCTTTTGCAAGCATGAGGAATTGCAGGCTACAATTCCCCAGATAAACTGTACTGTTGCTCCCTCTACTTGAGCCAATGATAAAGTGAATTTATTAATATTTATTGGAATTATATACAGGCTTAAATACAGATGTATGCAGCAAAATTCCTGTTGGAACTTGGAGACGTTTAACCCATCATAGCTCTACAAATGATTATTTATAAAAATTCCAGCAGTGCAATCCCGTGCAGTTTCTCTCCTTCCCATTATACTGTCTGAGCAGTATAACGTAGATAATAATGCTGAATAGTATGTCAGATATTTAATTCAGTGTGGATAGTAACATGACAGGTCTCCTCTTCCTCGGTTTTGTCAAAATGCTATGATCATTTTCATTAATACTGCAACCTAGCCCCATGGTCTAAGAGCAGAAGGATACAAATAATCTCTGTACACCGCAGGAGCAAGTCATGGTCTTGCATTGCAATAGTTTCAAACGGGTATCATGGAATGCCACTGGTTACCAAAATGCTGGACTCTCACAGAAACTGCTGCTTTTATTTATTTATTTATTTTAAGGTGATAGTTTGTTTTACTCTGACCAGCCAGTCAAAACATATGCCTAAAGGACATTTATATAACAGGTCTGTACACAGCAGTGATCTTGCAGTGGAGCATCCCCATGAGCATCATCACTGCACTGAAGAATGGGACAACTTGGATGACTTTGACATCAAGCAGTAAGTTCCTGTGGGTTTCCAGGACAGCTAACACAAATTAACTCATGGCTTTTGGAAGTCATGGCTATTTAACGTTACTCTGGAGTCTCTTTTGTCTTTCTGTCATCTCCCTCCCTTGACACTGTTTTACCACAGAGTGCCCTTTCCACGTTTTACACAGGGCAGCATGCGTTGGCAGAGTCTGATAATGCTTTTCGTTAATTCGGAGGAATTCCACTGTAATGAGGTTTACATCAAATGGTAGGTGCTGAAATTAACTTTGAAAGAAGTCTGAGTATCCTAAAACATTGCTTTTTTATTGTATGCCAGGACAACCTGATATTTTAAGGCCTTCTTTGAATTGTATTTGCAGTATGATTTGCAGTAACTAACTGTTTATATTGAAATTATTGAGAAAACTCTGCAATATGTTTACAATATGCTACTGTTTTGAAAAAACATACCTCTGCTTTTCTGCTTGGAATATCATAGTAATGAATACATATTGTACCATTGATAATGAACCAACAGGTGGAAGCCCTGGATGCCCATGGTCTTCTGTCATGTTTCTTTTGTATTTAGCATCTAGAGTGTCATCTGGATACCCCACCAGTATTTTTGCTAGAAAGCGATATTGCTGACTTGTAGTCAACAAGTTCTTCTGAGGTTTCATATTCAAGCTCACTTTCTTGCTGCTGTGGAGCATTTGCTGTATCTTGAGGACAGCTGTGAATTGAAACTGTGCCTGGAAGAGTAGGCATTGAACCAAGGAAGAGAGAAAAACTTCCTGGAGATTTATATCTTTTTTCATGTTGGGACTCATATCTAAGTTACCTCTAGGAAAGCTCATTGTAAAGAATTTCTTTCACAGCAGGTAGGTGTGCCAAGGAAGCAGATCTTAGACTGCTCTTTAGACTTTTCTTTAAGTTGGGCAAGATGTAATATTTCCCATAGAAATAGATCATTTCCCGTATGGGGTAAAAAAAAAAAAGTGCTTGGCTGTGCCTGTATTAGGACTTAGCTTCTTGATTAATATAATGTTTCTTATAAGCCCACCCAGCTAGAGGATGATCAGTGCGCTTAAGCTATCATTTTCCTTCTGAAGCTTGACATACACTGCTCACCCTGCTCTTATAAGAGCAAGAGCAGAATCACCTAACACCAGCATCCTTTTTCTTTTTTTTTCTTTCTTTTTTTTTTTTTTTAAGAACCAGGCCCTTAGCCCTCTTTTCACTTTGCTTCCATTAGTAGCAAATCCCCCTTGTCCTTTTTAATTTTTAATTACCATTGTCTGTTCACCTTTGTTTTACCCATGACATCTTCAATTTAAACAGTATCAGAGAGGTTGATGTGAACAGTTTTCTTTTCAGCTTAAGTGACTGCAGCTCGTTTAGTTGTTAATTATGCAGGGAGGTTTGCATGGCTGCGGCTGGTAATTTGAATATGCTCCCAATGTCAGGTCTGTGTCTGGGCGGCTGAGCTTGTAAAAGGATTATGATGTATATATGGTTCATGGCTAAGAGGGCTAATGAAAGTACCTCATTTAATCAAACACAATTAATTAAATGAACTTATGATATTAACCCATCTTTCCGTGCATGTATAATTTATATTAATTGATCTGCTGCATTGAAGTTGACCAATCAGGTAGGCTGCTGACAGCCTAAGGAAGAAGGAAGTACCATTAGCATTAGTTTGATGCAAACCATAATTGATGGGTCAGTGTGTTTTAGGGATGTAGCAAAAGCTTTGTTAATTGTCATAAGAAGTTCAAATTGATTGTGTCTGCATTAGTACATAAATTTAAATTGATTAATGTTTTGTTCTAAAATTAATGTCTATACTGCATGGGTGATACAATGCTTTATTTATTGGATTCATTAATGCAGTCTCAGGAAAAATAGTGTTGAAGTTAGGTAAGCGGGAGGAGATCGTTAAGGATGAGTTCAGTGGAGCCATGTGGGAGACAGCATTCCCACACGGAGCCTGAGCCCGCCTGCGCCGAAACGGCCGAGCGTGGAACGCTGTCCCGAGACCCAGGAGGCTGATATCTAATTAAAGCTTTTTTTAAGACACTGATGACATGAGGAGGAAAAGGAAATGAAAAAAAGAAAAGAAAAGAAAAAAAACCCAACAGTGCTGAAATATAGCAAATGTTAGGAAGAAATATGAAGAAAGCCTAGAGGTGGCTGATTCTCTTCTGTGTAGTTAAGTATCTCCCTAGCTTAGATCAGCATTGTCCCCAAAACGTTTCCTAAAAACCTGTTTCATACAAGCGCCGCAGCCAGCTTGAACTGTGCCTTCAGCTGAACAGGAAACTGAAATTACACCCCAGCAGGTTTGTTACACAATCGTTTTGTCTGTCTCTCTTCTGCGTTTGCCAGCATAGGGAAATACCACAGGCATGTCGTGTTTGACAGTCCCTTTGTTTTAATAAGTATTTGCATTGTGTGATTCTTGTGCTGTAGCACAGGATGCTTTGGCATGTTTTATGGCACTGGCAGTTAAATATAGTTTGTCCTTCTTATGCTAGCTTATTATACCACCTAATATTTCGGTTTGCTTCACTATTGACGTGAAGTTTTAAAGGAACAAAGAAGAGTAGAAGATCCACTGAGAAGTCACTTTAATTCATTTATAACCCCTCTTTTTTTCTTACCAAAGGAAACTTAACATCTGTTTCTTATATACTGATTTAAATAGAAAATGTGTAATGCATCCTTTTACCAAATGGTTCTTTCTTTTATTGGAGGAATAAAGCAGTTTGACTGTTCTGCTTTTACTACAGTGCATTCATGCTCTTAGAAATGGGACATCTCCACTTTCACGAGGAGGTAGTCTGAGCTTCACACAGTAGAGAGGAGATTATATATCTTTCTCCACTGTCTTATTGAAGTATGGTATACAATGTATTATTTACAGACAGTTCCCTGGTTCTATAATGGTTGGGTTATATTCAAATATCACTCCATGTGGTGGCACTAGCGAGTAGCAAACATGGTAATTGGTTCCTGGAGCACAACTCCTTTTCCTTTTAACTTTTTGAGATTGTGTTAATGGGTGCCTTGCACTTGTTTTCTATTGCCAGATTTTAAGGACAGCTATTCAAAGCTAAGTCATATTGTTCTGAGGCAATCGCGATGAAGTGATGAGTTTTGTCATGTGCAGCAACATCGGCAATACTTTTGACAGTTTGGGCAAATTAACTTCTTATTACTTGTTTAAATTATGTTTAGTGTTGGTTTTTTGTTTGTTTTTTGGTTTGGTTTTTTTTTTTTTTGCCAGCTTTATAACTGCAGTGTATACTATATAAGTAAAGATATACATGCAGACAATGCAGACAGTTCTCATATTTCAGGTGAAAAAGACGGTGCTGTAAATTTTTGTGTTTTGTTTACACCTTTGTTTCAACTCCTCCACAGTATTACAGTTAATTACTACCGAAAGGAATGTGCTCTTCAGTGTTCTGGTTTCCCAGCAGAGTGGCTTTTTGCTTTGCAAAGATTTTACACTAATAACGCATGAATATTTGACCCAGAGCCAAGAGCAAGTGAAAAAGACTCGTGCTGCGTAGAGAAAGGCATGAACGGCTCTCCTTTGCACTCTAAGAGTAAAGGAAATGGAAAATAAAATAGAGAAAACATACTGCTTAAATAACATGAAAAATTGAAAACTGGTCTCGGTGCTACCACATGATGCACGGGAAAAGAAAAACACTGACTGCAGGCATCTTGTGCCAGAGCAGAGTGAAAATGAGCACCTTGGGAGTCACTGTCTTAAATTAAGATACTTTTCTGTCATTTTTCCAAAGTCAGAAAGGTAAAAAGAAAAAGATGTGTCTCTTGTTCGTGTGTGTGTGTGTTGGAGGGCGGGAGGGGGTCTTGGCTTTACAGCAGTAATGTTGCTTTTGCTTACCAGCCCTGTGAATGGGTCACAGATGTTCCAAGAATTATTTTTTAAAAAACGTGTGACTGTGAGCCGAATACAGTGACACTTGGAGTAATTGTTTTCTTAATTGTGTTCTGGTTTAGGTTGCCGCCAGAGCTGTACTCTTCGTGCACCATAGTATTATACGGACTAAAGTGCGGGAGAGGTGGGAGACCAGATAATTGGCTGCTTTTTGAAACGTTTGCAGTGAACCCAGGGTGGCAGAGCAGTTGCTATTACCAAATCATGTTGGAAACAAGAGTTGAGAGAGGTGAGTAAGAAACAAGGAGGGAGTTGGCCGTATCTCATCAGGTCTTGCCGGTAGGTCCCCTCCTTGTTTTGCCATTGCTGAGTGCGGATAAAGTCAATTCTTGGCTAACAGCGGAAAAGAAAACCTTTAGGAATTATTGTGATGCCTGTGGCCAATGGGTTCCTTGTGGGTTATTCTCTGTCTCTGAAACAGCATGAAAATCCATGAACTGGGCTGGCCATCCTCACCCCCAATTCAATGGTTCTGCCATCAGTAGGTGTCACTGCAGCCAGTCAGAAATACCAGCGAGCACAGGACGGCAGACATTCACCCAACCATAAAAAAGAAAACCATTACAGCGAAAAAGTACTGTCTCTCTAGCAAACAATAAAATTTATGCAATAATTTGGAGGCTTACATATAGAAAACAAATCAATACAGCTCTACTAAAAAGGTTGTCACTTAGTGAAAAAAAAAAAAAATCTCTTCCCCATTACCCCCCAAAAGGCTTGCACTGGGATTTGTAGATAGGGTAGCATAAATATTTAACTTAGCTAAATGAAGAAAAGAAGCAGTTATTCTAAAAACTAATAAAACTGTATGTAGTGCAAAGGTGTGTGTGTGTATCCCCCATACAGAATTCAAAATACAATGCCAATGTCATCACAACAGAAAATATTCCTTAAACTCTTATCTAATGAAAGCTACAATTTAAGATTGTAGTCATAAAAAATACCAGAAATTAATAGGTATTAGTAGGAAAATATTAGGCATTGAAATAGTCACAGAACAGCAACATACTCTCTGAACTTTCACAGCCTGAGAGCTGCCCTATCTAAAACTGAATATGCTATATTACAGTAAATCAAGAAGAAAGTGATGCGTATTATTAGTAAAATTAAAAAAAAATAATTGACTCCATACACCAAAAATTACCATAGGGGAAAGGATCTATCACATTCAATGGCAATAATAAATATTTTTTCAGGGTATCAAAATGATAAAACACTTCTGTAAAACCACATAATGTATTTCCTCAAATACCAGACAGCCTCCTAAGTTATCTTTTCATTATCATTTCAGTAGTATAAATGTAACAGGAAAATAACAATCAGAATTAAAAATGGAAAATTAAATTTAACAATATCCTAAAGTTTCAATGGTTATACCAGGAATAGGTTCTGAAATAATGTCAGGCTAGCTTCTGTTCAGTTGTTTCAGGCTATGCATTTAAAAAGCCAGTCCATGCTTAGCCAACTGCTAGCATTTTACAAAGCATAATGTTATATTTAAAGTCTTACAGTGTTGGTTTATTTTTGCACAGAAAATAAAATGAGATCTCTTTGGTTTAGAAGTGATTGTTCAGTCAGTATACTAAAAGAAAGATTCCAATTTTTTTTAATTTTCAAAACACAAAATTGGGATGGGAAAGGAAGAATAAATTTAAATCTGAAACTGTAATATGGCATTTATTTGTACTGCCTTTTATTGTTGTTTTGAGATGCACCAGTTGCGTGCAGTTATGTTGAGTGCAGTTATGCAGAAAAAGCCAGGGTTGTTTGGCAGAGGCGTAGGTCCTCTGCACAGAGAAGGCGGCAAAACCTTAATTAATTGGAATGATTTATTTCGGGGAATGGAAATGAAGTAGTTAGTTTAGTATTTAATGTTCTCTAATATGAAAATTTTAGATCAACTTCTGAGTCTTATGTAATAAGACTTTAATCAGGCAAATCATTGACAATAATCAGGTAACTAAAATGAGTTCCTCCTCTCAGTATCTCTTACTTCCTTTAGGACTCTGTCGTGGCCCTGTTTGGACAGTGATTCAGCAGTTCTGGTTTACCTGGCTAGTAACATATTATTATCAAATATTTTTGCTGAGTTCTCAGAGAGCTTAACCTAGAACACTACATGCTTAGTGAGCTTGTGTATACACGTGTGGTTACGCTTCAAAGGCACATTTGATGTGAATTGTATGCAGCAAAACATTTTGCCTGCATGTGTCAACGTGTAGCTGATAACCATGCACTCATGCATATTTGTGGAAAAATGAGGATTAACGTTGTTCAGTACGGACCGGCTCCTTAAAACACAAATTAAAATTTCTTCTTAAAAAAAAAAAAAAAAAAAAATCGCTAGTAAAAGAGGACATGCGAATGTTTTGCTCCTTGTGGTTTTATAAACCCTCTAAAGGTAATCTCCGTGAGCATATTAATGGCTCCACTCTGCGTGGGGGTGAACACTCCATTTTCCTCTTTTCATTCATTACGGTGATTTAGGTGGTAAGGCGGAAGGCTGGCTCGCAGGCTGCCGTGGCTCGGGTGCTGCAACAACCGGCTGAAGTTTGTCTGTATTAATGTTTCCAGCTATCATACCTGAAGCAAAAGAGAAAGTGAGATGAAAGAGATTAGTCCTATGTCTAAAAATTGGTTATCTGTAGCGTTTCATGAAATTTGCCCCGAAGGGAAACTTCCTGGATAGTTTTCTTGTTACTTGACACAATTCAGGCAGAATCATATTTGTTCCTTTGTCATGTTACTTTAGCATGGTGTGTTGAGTAAAGTGAACAGGTGCCCTCTTGTATTGATCAGCTATCATGGCAAGGAGCTATTATTAGATTTTGAAGGGGAAAGAGAAGGGTTGAGAAATGAAGAGGAGAAAGTGGGACAGGTTATTGATGATGGTAATAACTGTGCTCACTGGTCTCCAAACACCGGAGCTGTAAAGTTGACCAGATGAGGAGATCAGTATAGATATGTTGAAGGGAAAAGACAACATGAAGAAGTATGGAGCATAGCTTCTTACCTGGCAGAGTTATTAAAGTTCATTGAAGGAAGATGAACTGTTTCAATATGTTAAACACTTGAGGCTGTTAAGAGAGAGTTGCTGTCACAGAGAGAGGCATTGTTTAGGAGGTTTCTTTTTCCTTTTTCTTTTTTCCTTGCTCCTTTCTTCCTTTCTATCATTTTTTAATTTGAGTTTGCTTCTGTTCCTGTTTAGCTGAATGCTAGATAACCACACAGAAATTAAAAAGCAAACAAAGGGAAAAGGGTAACCGATTCCTTTGAACAGAACTTATTGCTCATTTTATCTGAAAACTGACTTCATGCTGTGAATTGCACAAAAGCGCAGGATTAATCATCTTTAACGTATGAGTAAGAATATAGTATGTGTATATATATATATATCATATTGTACCATTACTTTCATTTGTTCAGTAGGATGTCTTCCTCAGCTATGGCTTTATTGTAGGCAAACCACTGCCACGTTTTAGGAGCCAAGTATGCTGAGTGTTATATAGCTTGGTGTGTAATGAGATGCACTAGCCAGCAGAGACTCAAAATAGACCAAACATGATTCAGAATATGCTACTTTTACCCAAACAGTGACTCTAACATAATTAATTTGGTGGTAATAAAAGGCAAAAATGTAATTCTGCATTCTGCTTGATAGTAAGAAGTGCACTAAATTAAGAGACAGTGAACTCTCAACAGTAAATTTTGCTTGAGGGTTAAACTCTCTGTTCTACTGAAAGGTCACCACATGATTCAATGTTTTTAATCCTTCCACAGTGTAATGACATTTTAGGGGATGTTTGCAAACATATATCAGGGTTGTCTATACAAAATCACATTTGATTTCAACGCATGGAGAAGGGATGTTTCCTCCATTGTGTATAAAGCATGTGTTAATTTAAATTCTGTCACTGGAATTTGTTTTACATATATTCTGGAACAGAATATAAATTGGGACTGTTGAAATGTATATAGTTTCACTGCAGACAGAAAATAATTATTAAGTTACTCCATTGACCACCTCC
Organism: Limnodromus scolopaceus; assembly: GCA_028565335.1. Classification (NCBI taxonomy): domain Eukaryota; kingdom Metazoa; phylum Chordata; class Aves; order Charadriiformes; family Scolopacidae; genus Limnodromus; species Limnodromus scolopaceus. The sequence goes on along the minus strand of JAOXNO010000013.1, from coordinate 62,199,884 downwards.
CCCCACCCAAAAATAAGTCTATCTTTTTAAGCGGTTCCCTTTAATTTTGCTGGAAGTAATATGACATGCAAATTGAGGAAAGGAAGAAACTTCTTTAAGTAAATGCATAGGCATTTAAGACAATCTAAACCCTATGCAAGGGAAATGGAAACTTGGCTGTCTACGGGTCTATCTACTGGGTGGGATGAACTTTGTGCAGGGATCACCGAGGTACCACTGGTGGCCCTGGTATTCAGACAATCCCCTCTGCCGTATGGGGGGGGCATGTAGTATGGTAGGTCTTAGTGCAGGTTTTGAAAACAATGTTGACATATGAGCAGGGCACTGCACCTGATCTCGCAAATCCTGCCTTCAGCAAGACTGATCATTTGGGCATAGCACCCCACTGTTTCCAATTTGAAAAGTATCACTGGGACCATGCTGTCAGACAACCACGTCCTGTCTCTGGTGCTCTTGATCTTGAAAGGGATCCTTCAGTCACTTGATGGGAATATGAGAAGAAGAATATGAGCAGTCACTGGATGGTAATACAGTTTTTGAAGTTTTTGTCATTGTTTAGGGAAGACTCACCTGACTTGAGCACTGGGGAGATGAAATGATGATATCAGCGCTCAGATATGGGGCTTTTCGTCTTGCATCTCTCTCTGTCCCTTGGCTCACCATGGAAAATGAAATGAATACTCCTGCTGTACCTATTTATGGAAGGTGTCCCAAACTGACAAAGCACTAATGACTAAATGGAGCACTCACTGGAGGAACAATAAGTCGTGCAGGCAGAGGAGAAACGGATTATCACAGACTTACTGACACCACCATACTAACGACAGTCTCTTTCAAGCCTGCTATCATACTGGTATGATTGTACCAAATTTGCAGATTTCTGTCCATCGCAGTCAAAAGAATTGTTGCATTGATTTTGTTTCCTAATAGGAACAGGCAGCAGCTGAGAGAAATGTTTTATTTTCTTTTAATCTTACTGTCATATAATTGGTGTGTTTGATAGGAGTAAAGAAAGTCTTGCAAAATACATCATATGCTCATTTTCTTAGCATCACACCTCAGCATTCAGCAGAAGAGAGTTGTGTATAACTGCTCCTTCTCCCCTCATTTCTTTTTCACTTATCACTAATGACTAAAGCCTTTTTGACTCTTCCTCTTACATAAATTGTCAGCATTTTTAAAGATGCTCAGGGATTTCTCCTTAAACAGCCTACATTATTTTTATGAAGTAGTAGTTTCTTCATGAATTTTTTTTCTTTCTCTGTTTACAAATTATTTTTTTTAATTTAGCTTATAAATATGACTCACCTCTGACATGCTGAAAGAAACTGGTGGTTGCACTGTTCAATGGTGCAAAAAGAAAAGATTTCCGCATCAGGGGAAATATAATTTCCTCTGTAGTGAAACTGCACATCTAAACCACTGTTGGTTTGACAATTATGCCCTAAGCTCTGACCAGCCTGCGAGTGGGCATCGTGCCATTTGAACAGTAGGGCAAAATTGCAGGCAGCCAAAAATGTGGCTCAAACATGTTTCTTGAGGGAACAATCCCAGCTAAAAATACTCCTATTTGTCTGATTTCAATTTATTCATGCACATGCTGATGTACCATTAAAGATGACATAGGAGATGACTCTTTTTCTTAATCTGAAAGATTAGAAGAGACACAGAGAGGGGAGAGAACCTCTTGCTTCTTGTGGATGTGCGGGAGAGACTCAAGGTATGCTTTTAAAAGGCAAATGCTCTGGAGGCATTTCCTACCCTGCTTCTGTGCTTCCCGTGGAAGGCAAGGCAGGGGTCCTCTTAGTCCCCAAGGTGGTGGCAGGGATGCCATCATCCCTCCTGCCGCTGTGCCCCAACTGGAGACTTCCCCCAGCCACTTCCCCTTGGATAAGCAGCAGACAAGAAGAGCTGGTACGTACCCACAGCCAGTGTCCTCTGCTGCCTGCTGGACCTGCCAGGTTGGCCTGCAGCTTCCAAACACGTTTGGGTTCTGCTCTTCCCTGCCCACCTCTCCATGCCAGTCTTCTGGATGGAAAAGAGTAGCTACAAGTCCTCTTTTGAAACATCTGATGTAGACCACTGCTTGCTGCACCTTATAGGGTAAAAGGGGATAACAGTGGTGGTGAGGCAATATTCACAGTCAAAAAATTTCTGTGTAAAAGGTTCCAACTGAAAATGAAGTCCAGTACTTTGATTATTTTTTTTGTAGCATTACTGCTGCACGTGTAAATATAATGTATGTTTTCATTCACTAGAACTGAACTTTTTTTATTTTTTTCCCCTCTCACATGAGTTTCTTCTGGTTTGCAGGTGTGTTAGAACATTTTGGTGACATGCATTTGTGGAATTTTCTGTGATGTACACTTCTACTCAGGAGGGCCAGGTATGCCTAGGAAGAGGGGAACAAAAAACCAAACTTCTGTGAAATATCAGAGGCCGTTGAGAACGGTGTGCTTACACGTACGGTGTTGCTAGTGCTTCATCCCAAAGAAAAGGATGTGACAGTGCTGGGGGAAAGCTCATGAAATTTGTTGTTATATCTCTTGAACCCTCCCCTTTTGTGCTGACTAAAAATGATGTGCAAGCTGCTGCTGCTGTTGTCGTTATTTAGAGCAGCAATAGGAGAGCGCAGCTCTTATATGGTCTGGTAGATGTAATGATAGGGAGAAAACAAAAAAGGTTGGGGTCTAAACCACAAGTAAAATTGCCTGAATGTTTCCTCTTACTTGTCCCTTTGTATTTGAGGGTCCGAACTCCTATCTTAAAATTCGTAATTCCTCCCAGGAATGAGGAATAAAGTACTCTGAAGGAGTACTCTGGCACTTTTAATACATAGAGGCCACTCGTTACTTTGAAGCAAGGTCTTTCCTTCCTATCCTTTCATGTTGTAAGGGAGAAATTTATGCCATGGTACAGACCCGATGGGGACACTGTACAGTGTTCCCTAACTTCCTCTGCCAACGTGCCACAGCTCTGGCGAGTGGCATACTGGCAGCTTTGCTGCCCTAGGTTTCAAATAGGTGATACTCTGCTGCCCGAGGCTGGCTGATGCTCAAATAAAAGTTGAGCGTGGTGCTAGATATAGTGTTGTCTTGGAGTGAAATATGGTGGTCCAGAATACAAAGCTGGTACTGTTAATCTGAAAGTACCTAGCCATGAAATGGCATTTACAACCCAGAAATGAAACGCTACTACCTTAAATTTTTGTTTTTCTAAATAGACTTGATTTATTTTACATCTTATTCCTTTTACTCCCCTCTTCTTCTCTCCACTTTTCTTAATGTTAAATTATTTGCTGGGCTGGTTGTTCCAAGTTCTCTTTATATTAGATTATTTTTTTCCTAGGTAATTAAATGTACTCACGTTTTTGGCTCCTCTGTGACCAAAGCAAAATATTTGTCTTATCCGGAGAACCATTCTGATGCAAGGGAAGTGACTTCATACAGCTACATTTCCTCTGAGAGGCATGCTTGAGTCCTTCCCCAACCAGGGCAACCTCTTTCACACACTCAGAGAAAGCTCTAGAGCAGCTGGTTCGTACATGCAGCATCTTCAGCTCTTGTGAACACCACGTAACCTCAGACCTTTGCAGACAAGATGTGTACCGACGAGTTGGAGGGACTTTCTAGCGAGATGATTCTGGTCATCTTGTGATTTTCATCAGTATTATGAGAGAAAACATTACATAGCAGCTGCCTGTGACAGTGTTTGTGTGTCGCTCTGATTTACTCTTACAGCACTTACTGTACGCGGGTGCTCTATTAATCTTTCTATATGAACAGTTTCTCTGTTTAATTAAATTGGGCTCAATGAGGCAGTGCATGGTCCTCTGATAAGCTCATTCATCTTTATTTGATTCTTTGCTGACACGTTAGTTGCCCTGTGACATAGGTTAAGTCATTGAGTGGCCATTACCTCCTCGTTTACTCTCTCATGTTACTCCTAACCACCTTCCTGAAGTCAAATCCAGATGATTTGTGCCAATTTCATGGGGGCACAAACTGGAACATCCGATAACTTTCTACATGGCTGACTTTATACAATCTTGCTTGCACATCTCAAGCTGCTATGTCTGTCAAAACACAATTTTTTCCCCTCCTCCTTATGGGCTTTGATAGAGCTATGAGTACTAGAGGTCTCAATTATAAAATGTCATGACACTGCCGCACAATTTTTTACAGTAATTTCACAGTGTCACTTTGTGATTATTTCAGGATAGCTTTGAACCATGACTGAAATGAATTGTGGCCCTTAGTGTATTGGGTGATACAAATTGTGAGCTGGTGTGACAGAGAGGCAGGCGTTGTTAGGAACGAACTCCATGTGAAGAGAGGGAAGCATGTATTTTTGCAGATATGCTACAAAAAGCAGGCAACAAAAGGGAGGCAGGGGAAAGGAGGTGGAAGAAGAGAGAATTAAACATTTGCTACGAAGCAAGCATCGGCTGCATGCCTTTAATTCAAATGATCTGGTAGCTTGAGTTGGGGCTTTTCCAGGCTTATGCAGCAGAAGTCCAACCTGGAATTCTGCAATAAACCTCCTCAATCTCCGTCCTGAGCCGTGGAAATGTGTCCGGTGTGCTTCCCAAAAAATCCAACCCCTTTAAACACCCAGTGCTTTAAAAACGTGTAGTGAGGAGTCAGATAAATGCCTTACCGAGCAAATGTTGGTCTTGGCAGGCAATCCTGTCATTTTATAATACCGCTTTGAGTAGTTTTAAAGCACAATTGTTCATACAGAATGAGTGAGTAGGGAGACCTTTGCAGATGTCTCCACCACCTCCCTGGCTGAAATAACGAAGGGAGAGCAACGAGCCACTTCTCGCAGACCCAGGCTTGTGAGGAGGTGGGAAAGAGAAAAGGTTCATCCTTCTTCCGCTCTATGAGCAAGCCCAATTTTGGGGCCCGGTTCAGCAGAATGGGTAAACTAAGTATTGCACCTAGTCCTCTGCTACCTTAGCGTCTTCAAAAGCTCAGGGAAAGCAACAAATCAATATCTCTACTCTAAAAGAAGGATGATGTGCCATTTAGAGAAGCATTTTCAGCACGTAATTCTGAGGAAATCAAACTCTTAGGAGAGGAAAACAAGGACAGAAGAGGGAGGGACAGGAAAAGGTGTTCCCTGAGATCATTCTAGACCTCTGAAATTTGCCTAAGATACATAAGATTCATGGAATAACATATCTGTTGTTCCAGGGGGAGCTGCAGATATTTGAGTGTTTTATTAATTGTGAAAAAAAGACAGCAAATGCTGCCAAAGCAAAATATGTAGTTAGTTTATTGATGGCCATGTCTTTAAAAGCTTTACTCATAGCTTAACATTTTTACATGAACTTTTACCTTTTGTCTAATGTAAAGTTTATAATGGCCTGTCACGTGCTGGAAATATTAACAACCTCAAAATCCAACAGTGATTCACCTCTTTTCTAAAAAGAATGACAAAAGCTAGTAAGAAAAATCCTGTAAGAATCACTAAATATTCAATTTATTTTATTTTGGTGTATGAAATAATTTCCAGAGTCCTACCTTTGAAAGTCTGGAGTGCAATTAGCTTAAGCAGCTCTCCATAATAACAAGGGAACTTCAAGGGTGATCCTGTAGCTAGCCTGGGCTTGGGTCAGTTAGATCAACTGGTGACAGTATGGATTTGCTAGCATTTTACTTTGCTAACTTGATATTTAAGGAATACCTTTTTTAAAGCAAAAAACAAAGTTAAGATTTTTTTTTCCCAATTGCAGGTTTTTTTCCTCTCTCCCTTTCTTTCTTTCTTTCTTTCTTTATTTTTTTTCTCACTCTTTCTTTCCCGATTTTTGAAGTCTACCTAACACTGATGAATCTCCTTAACATTTTTTTGTTTGTTTATGTCAGGATTTTCCTGCTCCTTGTTTTTATGCAGTGAGAAGTATTACATCAAGTAAAACAAAAACAAAACAAAAATTGATCGTATAAATGATAGGCAGCACAAGGAACAAGGTTGACAGCAAATGTTAAATGGCATTAAAAAAAAGCTTTTATCTCCTCTCACCTCCCATAGTGCATGTTTGATGTAAAGTACAAGCCACTTGTTGCCAGCAAAAACGGTCATCTCATTTAGACTGTATTGCTGTGTATCTTCACCCAGCACCGATAACATTACTTTATATTGCAGGTTCAAGCATTTTTATGTTACATAGAACAAGGATAACCTTCTTGCATCTAAAACTCCTGTGCAATCTTACAAGAAAACTCAATTAATCAATTAGAATACTTTACTCAAATTACAGGGGAATTATGTGTCTCCGTTGCTGAGAAGCGTTGGAACTTGCGGTGCATTACAGCAATTAAGAATACTTAATTTCCAAATGGCACAAATGAACAAAGTATGAGTCATGGTGAACGTTTACTCCTTAAAAGCCATCAGTGCTAATGGTTTTGTAACCTTTGTAAATTTAATATGGGCTTCATTTATACAGCAGTGAAACCCACGTCAGGACGGTATAATATTACTTCTTATACGCACAGAGCTTTATGCAACCACACACTTAATTGCATAAATAATAAAGATAGGTTTTGAGGTAGGCATCTGCTTACACTACTTTTTGTGAACAGATACGATCACGCTATGCTATCATGCTCTAAGAAGTGCACTTAAGGCAATCAATAAGTAATGATTCATAACATTTTTTTCCACAGTGAAGTTATGATAAGTAAAGATTAGGCCAAGAAAGCAGAATATTTTTAGTGCCTTTTTGGAAGGATATCTTGCCTATGTCAGAGTATTCAAATAGCCTTTTTAGAGCTGGTAGTGAAACTTTTTCACCTTTAAAAGTGGTCAGTTCGTATTCAGTTATCACTACCTGATCTTTCTGGTAGCAAATAATTGCATGAATGAATAGTTTATTACTAATCTTCATGGCCATTACCAAACGCTATGCTTTTAAGTGGTGCTGATCCTAATAAATATCTTGGATAAATATGCTGCTTTACAAAAGAATCATTCATAATACAGACAGGAATATCTTTGTGTACATTGGCAGTTGTTTCCAGTTATAAATTCCTCTCGAAGAGCTAGGGCATACTTACGGGTCTGTCTTTGAGATTCTTGTGAGTTACTTTAATAGCAGTAGTAAAGACTCTGACTATGATATTCTCTTCCCTCCCTCCTCCCACAAATAGTGGATTTTCTCTGAGGAGAAAAGATGGAGATCATAAACCCAGGAAGCGTGTAGATTTATTTTCTTTTTCAGCCTTCAGTGGGATCAATGAACAATCATAGGCAACTCCGTGGGGCCACCACAGAGATTACCAGCAGTGCAGTAATGATGGGATGTGGGCACTGAAAGTCTTTTTCTAGCTGATTTTTTGAAGGCTGAGGACAGATCCCGCAGTCCTCTCCAAAAGGAGTACACCCTTCTCTCAGTGACATTATGCACATACAGATTCAGTAACGTCAGATGATTCCGAGTGAGATTTTGTTCCTACACCTTGCTGTTCGTGCTAGAAGAGAGCTCTTTTACCCTGCCCACTTAACTTCTGGTTTTGATCTGTTTGATTTGGTTTAGTTTTCTTCCTTTTCTTTTTGCTCTGTTTGAAACATTGCATTGATCAGAGTCGCTCTGAGCATTAGTGACGTAACGTGAAAAAGTATATAGTGATTCCCAGTGCTGCAGATTTTACTGCAATCCAGGTATAAGAACATACTAGCAAAACGTGTAAAGAAAGCAAGTTGCATTGAATAGAGTTACGTGTCCTCCCTCGGCATTGTGACCCTACAAGATTTTATTTAATTTCAAAACTTAGTTTCTGAAATGATTTCCTAGCTTTTGTTTGTTTGTTTGTTTTTGTTAGCATAGCTGTGCTCCCCCTGCCAAGAGGAAGACAATTCTTGTTCATTTCTTTTCCACAGGAAAGGTTTTTCTTTCTTCGATGGAAATTCAAATCTAGGGAAGTATCACTAATTTTGATGAAGTTAGACAAGTTTTAAAACAAAGCTGAGATACAAAACCTGACACTGCTTAAAACCACACTGAAGATTTTTCAGCTTCTCCAAAGATTCAGGTGAGGTGAGAAATATCCCTCAAGGTACTTTTTCAATTGATATACAAATAAAACAAAATGAAAATTGTTAACAGCAATCCTCAGAAAATTAGAATATTTATTATGCATTTTTTTTAAAAAATAAGCAACCAATCATCATTAAATGTGTTGGTGTTCATTACAATTAAATTAGTCTTAGTTAATTCATTAAATATTAATGTGGAATTCAAATTCAATTCCATAGAAATTATAATCTGGTAATTAATTAACATATTAAAATTGAGGAGCATTACCTGTCCCTTCAAGGCAAAAATCTTCCTTTTTAATGAAGAAATCTTTCAGGGAAGGCATAATGGGTGGGTTTGGTTTTTTTTCAGTGATGAGAGATTTGTAAGGAAAAAAAAGAATTTTGCAAATGGTCTAGAAGTTTTGTTTCTTTAAAGACACTTTCAGATATTTTTCCATGAAATGTATTTAGACCAAGATGAAAATAGTTTTTAAAACATACCTGAAAAATACGTAGTATTGACTTTTTGTTTTTAGAAGAAAACCAGTTATAATCAGAATCCTCTAAGTTCAAGTTTTCATTCTGAAAACCCCCATGAAAATGGTAAACTTTTCAGAAGTCTTCTCACCGTCTTCATTATTTTAAAAGGTAAAGATTGCTGTCAACAGGAACTTAATGTAACTCTTTTATAATCATACCTTTCACTATCTCCTATTTCATGTTTTAATTTGATAATCATAGTATTTCATTATTTTCTTGGAAAATTATATACCCCCCACGCACTGAAACATATCTGTGCGTGGATTTTAAAAAAAAAAAACATATAAAAATACAAATAGTAGACTGCCTGATTCCGGTGTGATGCTCTACAAATGAAGCCTTGAGTATAGACCTATGTGTGATGACATATGCAGCAATATATGAAAGCTTTGGCCAGAGAACCAGGCTCTTAAAGGCCAGTCATCTGTGGTTGTAAACCAAAACATTAAATATTGATAAATCTACTCAAGCACTATTCTTTATTTGTGAAGATTTGATAGCAAAAACTGCTTTGAAATCATAGTGGAGAACGCTAAAGAAGAATACATGTTTATGCTATATATGAAAAAATAGCTACATTTCACACATTGATATATAATGAGGAAAATAGGCTACCGAGTTGGAAAAAGTTAACTGTTTTTCATTTTGGAAAATTATGACCAAAGAAAAGGATAAGACACTCATTCCAATTCACTTGCAAACCTGATGGGATTTTTTGCCATTTTTATCAACCATGAGACTATTTCCTAAAGGTGTTATCTGCGAGATATAGTAGTTTGCCAGTTCTAGTTCGGTGCTATTCCACATTTTTTCTCTCACTTTCATGTCCAAAACTTTGGTGTGGTTTGAGTACCCAGTTTAGATGGATGGCATTCATTGAAAGATGATCATAGTATCTAGTAAGTGCCTGATTACCCATTGGACATCAATATTTTTCTTTAAAAAGTATTGACATGCCATTAATTGTGATTGTAATTCTTGTGTCATGCCCCTAGAAGTAATATATTTGAATTCCAAGTGCCAAACAACTTCTTAAATTGTTTGTGTGGAAAATATTGAGCACTCTACAGAAAGAAAGTTGGAACTAGATTACTCTTCTGTAAATCTGGTGTTACTGCCTTCGATAAAATGGTATTGTTTAAGCAGTATCACAAGAATTAGAGTCTGATCGGTTCTTCTAGTGCAACAGAAAAAAGAAAAAAAAAAAGGAAAGTCAAACAACAAATCTGTATCCCTATTCGACTTTTTCAACAGTTGTACTTACTGAAACCACTAACCAGAGTTGATTGTCCTTAACATAAAAATGGTTAGCTAATATCCATTCAGGACTCAGCCTTGAATGGACGGCTCAGACTGGTATTAAAGTACAAAGGAGGGTTCACAAAGAGCCACGTTTCCTCTCCTGCAGTTGTACTGTGTATTTTCTTTTCCATCTAACTTCTTACAATTGAGATAGAAAATCTAGTTACGCTATCAGTGTTAGCCCGACCTCCACTAAGTAATCCATGCGGTTTCCATATGGTGGCAAGCTTACCCCGCAGAAAGGGAATGGGTGCAGTGGCAGCACGCACGCTGTGCTTCAAAGAGACACCCTTGAACAAGGTCCCCGCCAGTTGCCACTGAGATGATCCGCTGCTGCTCCCAACTGAAAGTCATGCTTTAAAGTACCCTTGCATCTCCTAGACCGAAGACTAAGAAATACAGTAGGGTTCTTAGATGCTTAGCTAGCTTTTGACTGATAAATAAAGCTTGCTTTTAGAAAAATAAATTATTCTTAGCTTTAGGATTAAGTTTATAATAAAAGCAGTGTGTATTAAATGCATAGACCTTACACTAGGGGAAAAAAATGAAGAATTTGAAGAAGGAGGGGGGTAATTAAGTTTTCTAGGCTTGTTTAGTGTAGGTGTAAACCAATTAGCATTTAATATAATTGCATGCGTAACAATAAAATAATTGCTCAAACGAGTTGGGCTTCAGAACTGTATGCACGCTGTCTACTGTACTCCACCTCAGCTTCTTTAAAGGAGAGGTACAAGTGATAAAGGATGGGTTGGGATGCACGCCATATGCCACCACGTACCGATGATACAGTGCAGCAAGAGCCAGGAGAGCACTGCCCGTGTATACAGTCCCCTTTCTTTTCCTACTGGCACCCCGTTGTATGCAGAATCCACTGAGGTAACTGTCCAAATTTGTCTGTATAGACAAGGAAAACTTTGAAATTACACAGGTGGAAAACGTATTTGCATTTAATTTGTTATCTCTATTTGTCGTGAAATTCTAGTAAATATAGATAACGTTTGCTATTTTAAACTAACTATGCTAAAACACTTGCACCATTTTAGAAAATCGAGTTCACCTTTTGCCAATAGTAATCACAGGTAGAGCATCTCAAACTTGTGACTAGATCATGAAAAGTGTTTTGACAACGCAGAGTGTCTCTAATTGTCCTGTAAAGAGAACACGGGGCCTTTGCCAACAACCCCTTGTTTTCCACTTCACTAGTATCTTGTGTCGCACTCATTCATTATCTACACAGAGGCTGTAACAATAGCAGCCGTTCTAGGCAATCGCATTTTTGCAGGTCTACAAGGGAACTGAAAGTTGTCACTTTATGAAAAAAAATCCACATCGGTCTTGGCTCAAAAAGAGATTTGCTATTTTGCTGCACTTATTTTCTGTTTCTGTTAAAAAGACATTACTTAACTAGAAGAACAGTCATCCAACCATGCAAAAATCCCGTGAGTACCTTACAGTATTTTGGGGTGGGTTTTTTGTAATCAGTAAATTGTTTCCCCATCACAGAAAATATAAAAAAAAAAAGCTTACAAGTAAAAATATAACTATGTACTTATTTTGGGTTTCTTTTTACTGTTTATGTAACAGAGGAACACTTCATCACAGAATTTCAAGGAAGATGATACAACTGTCTCGGATAAACATTTGAGATTTTATCAAAATATTTTATTCTAATAACACATGATTATTACTCTTTTACACAAGTGACAGAAATTACAATTGTGAATGAGCATATTGGCAGGCTGCCACTGTGGTACAATAATACAGTGTAGCTGCTGCAGCTCCCTCATCTCTTAGCAGGAAATCAGTGTTTGTATGTGGTGGATGGCATTTAAATGTGCTCAGGTGGTTCACGGTGTATCAGCTGAAATAAGTATTCAGTCACAGATTGGAAAAAGCTTTTAAAACATTAGACTACCTAAAGGAAGAAAAACTAAGTCAGCATATCGTTATCAAGATAAGCGCAGTGAGAAAAGCGCACTATACCTTGTAGGCATCAATAAGTGAACTAAATGATTCTCTTGGAAGCACGATTTCATTCCCTTTTCTTACTGAAATCTTAACTTCAGCGAGTAGGCAGTAAGGTCTTGTAAGATGCGCTTGATTTATCTTATTTTAGAATTTCGAAACGGCCTTGTGCTGCTCTGTGTCCACGCGTGAAAGCCAAAAGCGCTCTTGAAAGCGGAGTCCCGCCTGTGAGGGCTGGCACGCTCTGCGCTCAAGGGCTGCACCGTGGCAATCGCAGAGCAACATGTGGCTGTAAAGAAGGGCTCAGGATTAGCATCAAGAGCAGGGATACCTCCTCATCGTGCTTTTTATTGCGCAAACGAGATCATAGTAACTTTCAGCAGGCACAGGCAGAAGCTCAGCCACCAGGAGGGGTTCCTCCTCTTTTTGGTCCCAAAACTCATTTCTGTGTTGGGTCCCTTTGTGAATAAGATTTCTGTCTCAGTTTAGGCAACTGAATCAGGCAACTGATGTGCATTAAAACCCATTCTTTTCTGGGGGGGGGATCATGTTGACTTCCAACCAGGTTGCAATTGGTATATGACCATGTGAACGGTCAAATAGCAAAAGGCTATTAAATGGCTAGAAAGTTGTAGTGAGAGGGACTGAGCTTTTTGCTGGTATTGCCAACTTAAGTTAGATACCAGTTCAGGTATCTAGTTATAGATCTTAAGTATAAGGCGCAGCTCCTCTCCTTCTTGTCATACCTAGTGGGTTAAGGTTCTCACATGGCTCTCTCATGGCTTTCCATACAAATTCAGGACTGGCACCACAGTACTTTAAAACGTTTGCAAATAGCTCTCGCTTCCTCCCTTCATTCTGCTTGAGCCTGAGGCTGGAACAGGTAACGAGTTTAGATGCTTGCGACAGCTGCATCGAAGTTGCGTGCGCTCATCTACTTTGTTGTTACTAGCTTAAAATACTTTATCATTATAATCTTTTAATAGTCTGCCACCAAACTTGTCAGCTGCTTATTTAAGGACAGAAGGAGGAAGCAAGAATCACTAGCATATTTCCTTATTGCACAGTAGGATTTGTCCGATTTATGGTTCCTCATCACTGTTAGAACTGTGAACTGTCTAAAAAAGGTAATTAAGCATCACAACTCCTGATGTGTCTTGTAAGCAGTTGCAGACTGGTAACAGCACTCTGTGCCGGGGCAGAATGGAAAGTGGAACTGCAGGAGCTCCCTGGAGCTTGCCTGGCATTCTTCTGCCTCCAAAGGCCTAGGAGACACTGGGTTTTCAGAGAAAGATCTGTATTGGCTTCGCAGCTTTGTTTTTGGTTCTGCAAAGATGCAAGTCTTTTCTTCATCCTTGCTTTTGAAGAGCTGTTCTTAGAAAAGTAAAGAAAATTAAGGGCTGCCTGTTTTATCATACCATGGGCATTTAAATAATATTGTAGTCATAAGATTTTAACATGCTTTGTGAAACTCCAGATAATTCAAAAGACATAATGCAGTATGACTTGTACGAGAACATTACTTACAAGAAAACAAAGCAGTCTTGCCCTAAATGACTAGATATCTCTATTTCGGTATTGATGTAACCCCTGCACTTTGGCTAGGGAATACTGTGGATGCTGAAATAACTTTTCACCATTATTCCTTTCTTTCAGGTTAGAAAACAAAAGTACAGCAAAGACACTATTGACCTGCTGTGTGTTTTTAGAACAGCTGTGTCCAGTGAAATACAAACGAAAGTTTATTTTCATAGCTTTCCATATTTATTGACAAGTGAGAACCAGCACATTACATTTTAATTTTGGGGAAAATATAAGGTATCGTTAAGAGTAGTGAACGTAACGCTCTTCAGAGAGGGTAGCTATTTTCATATGCTGGTTCTCTTTGTCTACTCTGACTGGTAGCATGGTAATTCAGATGAGGCTACTCGAGGAAAAGCACTGGAAGCATGAGGGAAGCAATAGTAGATACGTATGGAGCCTTTCTCCTGCGTGATGGAGTCCTAAAGCTGCTTGAAAAAGTATGTTTGGAGAAAAAGGGAAAATGGGGAAATTCTCAGAAATGATGGGTGGATACCAGATGAGCTTATTTGTTTTCTAGCAGCAGACACACCAAAACCCCAAATCAAAATCTTAAACCTTTCTCTTTTGTAGGAATTTTAATTAAAGGGGCCTACAACAGAAAGGAAGAAAACCGTCTCATCTCTGAGCTTCCAGAACTAAGGTGAGACTCTCTCTGCATCACATGGAGGCACACACTTTGATCATGAATCTTCTCATCCCCTAATTAATCTTCTTGTTGCTTTTCAGTGACAAATGCTCTGACTACTGGAGCTTTTCTGCACTTGTGTTTACAATAAGGCTCGCCTCTCTTCCACTTCACTTTTACAAAGGTCTCAGCATCCACACAGACTGTAAGCATCTATCTTGTCTAACTTTTATCTTCGATGCTATACAGAAATCTGTATAACAAAATACAAGCCAAAGCAGAAGGTGCTTTGATATTAGTGATTGTTGCTGCCAAACAGAGATTTTCTTGGGACTATAGTATAGAATTCAGCAGGAAGCATATGTTTAGTACTGGTGAAATACTATTCAATACTATTCAATAGTTATAATTTAAAGATATTTAGTACTGTAACTCTATGTAAGGTTTTGTTTGGTATATATAATTAGCACATATTGCTAGATGTGCCCTCAAATGAAAAAAGGCACTTGGGCCTTCCTTTTTGAAGGGTAAAGAAAGCTTATTAGAAGGAAGTAGTACTCATTACTAGAATCAACGAGCTAGCAGAATATTTTACTGAAAAGAAACAGCAATGGATTAAGCCGTTTATAATGAAAACTTGCTACTCAGTTTATCAGTGTAGTTTTATTACATTTCTGTAATGAAAAAATAAATTATCCCCATTTCACTTGTTACAATATTTTAGTTATTTTTTGAATGAAAAGGCAAAGATCCTCTGTTAACGAATGGGAAGCTTGCATTACAATTGGAAGCTTAAATTAGTCAATTCTCATATTTTGGTAGAGTAAGATCTTTGAAGTAATCTTTCCTATTGCATGAATTCAGTGTTTTATTGAACAAGCCCCAGGAGGCTTCCAAATACCTGGCTTGTAGATGTCTAGTTGTACAACTTAGCAACGGCTAAGAGTCTTCATGGGGCATAAAAAGCCCATAAAATAAGAAAAAAGTCTGTTTATGAGATGCATTTATAATAAGTTTTACTGATCATAGTCTTCAGTTCCAAAACAAATTATGCTTCTTCCAGTCACAACATTGCTGTCAGTTTCCACTGGAAGATTTCTGGGTTTAACATAGAATATCTAAAGAATGTTATCAGGACTTACTGGATAACGTTAACAGAAATCACTTGCCTCCTTTTTGACAGAACAGGGCCTAAAAAATTACAGACCACCCTGTTTTACAGCCGATTAAAAAACCACTGGAAAGATGCAATTCTGGTAAAAATTAAAGCCTCACTGTAGTTTTACATATATTTTGAAAACTGGGGGTATTTAAAGTTAAATGTTGAAACATATCTACTTGTTAGCTGCTTGCTAGGTAATAAGATTGCTCCTGAGTGTGTTTTTTCATACACTCTCCTAAGTGTCTCTGTAGAGATACAGACAGGAAGATACGAAAGTCAGCTATGCCGTAAAGCATCACGTTCCCTAGACTTAAGTGTCTTGTGTGCCAATGGGGTATATAAGCAAAGGGAAGGAATTTTTCTCATATTGGTTTGACTGGGAAACTGAGAACTCAACTTAGTGGCAGGGAGAGCAGAAAAAAAGCAAGCTATGAATGGTTTCCCCTTTCTACCCTATTTTCGATTAGGTCTTTGCTCTTCTGGAGAGATGTGGATCCTGGATCCAGATCCGGAAACATCAGTATATGTTTCCAAGTTCCCGACTGTATTGCTTGTGTTAATCAAGGTAAATTGCCTTATTCTGCTGTGGGTGGACTTATTGAAGTTTGTGTTTCAGTAAGGGAAAGGGCTTTCAGTAATACTGGATTCCTTCTTCAGTAGTAACTATTGAAAAAAGCTGAATGGAAAATAGATTTTCTTCCTGCAGGGAAAAAAAGCCACATATTTCTGACAGAACAGTTTTGGGAAAAATAAAAATGTTGTTATTTGGCATGCTGGTTTTCCAGTGGTGGATGGGCTGTCTGCTTCTCCAGTTTTCCAGGACGCTCACTCGACCAGTCACCTGCCACCCAGGCAGACCAAGAATCAGATTGACTGCTTGAAGGGGTGGGGATCTTGTTCCTTGGGAAGCTATGAAGGGTGAGTAGCTGCTGTAGCTTCTTGGCTCCCACCATGGGAAGATACAGTGTTAGGAACCAGAGTGTTCCTGAGAAAGTGCTGAAAACATTCCTGAAAAAGATGTGTTTGAAAAATAGGGCTAAATGTTGCTTGTAACCAAACTCTAAAAAAATTTTGCTCCCAAAAAACTTACAGCTAAGCTTCTCTGAATGATGAAAAAAACAATTGTAATTAATGAAGAAGTTTTGTAGAATAGTTTAGTATTAGAATGGCTCTATGACAAAGGCAATACTATAAATACAAATCTTCCTTCACCTAGACAGTCAGGTAAGCTAGTCACGCCCACTAATTTTATTCCCTAAAGGTAAGTGTGGACTTCAGTTAACAGGGACATTCCCAAGGGCATTCAGAGCAGAAAAGAAAAGAATAGAATTCTTTAAGTGATAGGGGAAAAACTTTATTGAATGTACATAACAGCAAAAAAAAAAAAAATCTTTCTCATATGTCTATTACAGTACATTCAGACTCTTAGAAAATCACAACTATTGACAGATTTAGAAGACAGAAGATCTGTATAGAAAAAAACTGCTCTAATTATTGGCTAGCTTGTAATTAGAGGAAAGCAAAATCAAACTATTTGTTGATAGGTAGTGACTGAATATAGAATAAGATACGCTGGAAAATATTGTTCTCATAACTTCAGAAACTCTAAAAGTGGGTGTTCATTGGTAGCGTGCAGTTATACTTAGAAGCAATGCTTAAAGAAGATTTTGTCATACAGAAAATCAGCTGGTTTATCTTCATTTTACAGCATGAAAGAAGGAAAATGTGTTGTCATGGTATTTGAAGTGATATAAAGAAATGGTCGAATGAAAGTAATTTGTCTGCTGCTACCTTTTACATGACATTATAGGTACAAGGTTTTGCCATTAAGCAGTTTCCTTATCAAGCAAGCAGTGCTGTTTTCAATTACAGCAAACACAGTTATGATACATTCTTTAAAATGCAGTTCTGCTAAAATAATGCTATTTGTGTTCAATAAATACAGATATACGTTTTTATAGTAAATTTTAAGAGTATGCAAAACAGGGGATGCATTTTTAGCTGCTGGAGAATTGCCGTCATTTGAAGAGACCCAGACCAGATGACAGCAGGTGTGGGTATGGCCCTGTGTTCAAACCCCACTGACTTGCAGGGAGAGAGGACTTGATATTAGTATTTAATTTAAGTTTAATAAAAATTCTAAGAGTTAATCCTGTGT
The DNA here is from genome assembly GCA_028565335.1 of Limnodromus scolopaceus. Classification (NCBI taxonomy): domain Eukaryota; kingdom Metazoa; phylum Chordata; class Aves; order Charadriiformes; family Scolopacidae; genus Limnodromus; species Limnodromus scolopaceus. The sequence goes on along the minus strand of JAOXNO010000013.1, from coordinate 62,182,523 downwards.
TAAAAACGCAACATTCCCTTAAAAAGGGCTTCAAGATAAAGTAATAGTAAGAAGTTTCAATAACAATAAGGACCAGACCTTTCTTTTTGTCAGCTTGGACTGTTATTAGATCTTTTTGCAGTTATCAGCTGAGAAATGGAGGCATACAGTTCTTGGAGACTTATTTGTTTGCATTTTTCATCATGTTAACCATCAGTATAGAAGATACTACAGTTCAACAGGCTTTTCCAGTGCCCTCAGCCTCTGCTTGCACCTCTTATTCTCAGTCAGGACTGTGCACATGAATGGGGAGGAGGGCATGCTCTGCTCTTCAGCCTTTGTTGGCTTTTAGCATTGTCCTTGCCTGCAGTGTGGAAATTGCCATTAATGAAACCTCAATAAATTGTTTTAGTGTTAAGGACTGCTTTGTTTTAAAGATTTCAAGGCCAGGCTGGATGGGGCTTTGAGCAACCTGCTCTAGTGGGAGGTGTCCCTGCCCATGGCAGGGGGGTTGGAACTAGAGGATCTCTAAGGTCCCTTCCAACCCAAACCATTCTATGATTCTATGATTCCTGGGTGTCCAATGGTACTGGCAGGCAGTCACTGGGGTTTTTAGAGGCACTTGGATGTTTGGACTGCAAGGTGTGACAAAAGTCTTCTCGGCGCTTGTCTGTGCTTTGGACTTCCTTGTGACTTTTAGAAACAACGACCCACGCATTAAGTTCATGCAGCTTTAGTGAATTCAAAGTGGTTTACAGTGGCATTTAGTTTCGCAAAGCAGTTTTGTCTTAAACTTGGCTTGTTCCGGAGCGGGAGGGTTGTCCATCAGAAAATGGTCAGTCGGTGGTTTTCTACCTGCTGAAGGCAGCGTGCGCAGCGTGAAGTCCAGGGAAGCCAGCTTGTCTGCTGCCTGGGCATGAAGCCCTTCAGCTGGTGAGATTGAGCCGTATATTCAAACAAACACAGGCCAGCACTTCACTTAACGTGTTTGTTAGATTTCTCCCCCTTTTGCCAGCGCTACTGTAGTCTTTAAACAGTGTGACAGAAGTACACTTCCACTTCAGTTAATGGATTTATCAAATACCTTATTTCATGCTTTCTGCTTTTGATTTATGAATTTTGATCCCAGAGACAAGGACCCTGTGAGTATTGATTGCGGAAAATGTCAGACTAACAGAAGTTAATTTCGCTCGTACATGGGGAAGTCTGTGATTCTCTGACAGCGCTGTCTGCGGAGAACGGGCTGTCACCCAGCCCAAGTGACACCACGCCGTCACAGCAGCCAGCCCCTCCGCCCCGGGATGGAAACACAGGCTGATGCGGGGCCGGGAGCGGGGTTGGGAGGAAAGGGACGCGTGGGTTGGGACAGGGGAGGAAGGTGCGAGCTGCTGCGGAGTCCGTCCCCCCGCAGCTCCCCGTGCGTGATTGCAAGGCGCCTGGCGGGATAATGGAATGTCACCCTGCCAGCACCACCGCTGATCAGCGACACTTCATTTATCGATTGGCTTTCTTTGTAAATTATAAGTCCTTTTTTTTTCCTTTTTTTTTTTTCTTTTTTTAAATGGCAGAGTCAAAGTGTGACTTATACAGCGGGGCACTTGGGTGCTAGGTAGGAGATGTTTTGCTTTTGCTCCTCATAACTCTTGCATTTGAGATGTGGTTAAAAATTTCAGACTTCTTGCCATCTATTTATTCCAAGTGAATACATTAACACAGACTGCAGAAAAACACAGGACATATTGAGGATGTTGGGTGAAAACTAACAATAGATGTTACCAATGCGTGGTCTTATTTCTTCACCAGAAAAGAGAGATTCACAGTAGGCATCCACATGGATGATGGGGAAAAGACGCCCACTGGTTTAAGTCAAAATGGGTTAAGTGCTTCTGTTAGTCCTGTAATCTTCCTTTTTCTTGGCACTTTTCATTGGACTTTTCATCTGTCACTTTTTCACTGGGAGAAATGTCACAGACTAGCAAAATAACATGGCTGTTTGCTGATTTTTTGTCTTAAAATTAGATTAAGAGTACCTATAATAACGTAGGGAAAATGTTAGAATCTATGAAGTGGTTATTGTCCCAAAATTAAACAGTCTAATCCAAGAAATACAGAGTTAAGGATGTTCAAAATTATATACATTGACAAGCCCAGACAGCTAACCACAGAGACTGTAACAGTGTTATGGCTTGCACTACTGAAGGAATGGAGAATAATATGTTCTTCCCACAGAAAAATATCTTTAATTTATTTTTTCCTGCTTAAAAGATCAATGTCACTGTAGACAATTCAAGAGGTTTTGACAAATAACTTTATCACAGAATCACAGAGTCTTCTAGGTTGGAAGGGACCTTAAAGATCATCTTGTCCAACCGTCAACCTAACTGACAAAAATAGACACCCACACAATCACTAAACCATACCTCCCAGCACTACATTATGTGGGGATATACAGAGAAAAGTACCAAAACTCAGATTTTATCACTTTCGTTTCCCTTTAAATACCAAAGTACTCAGGGTATGCTAACTAATGTGAAGGCAATATAAACAGGTACAATGCAAAAGCTGTGCCACTGGTAGTCCATAAAAGGAGTTTTGAAATGCAGTGAGTACTATTTGTCCTCTTGACTGTAGAAGGAGGGGAGGAAAAAGAGTTGAAGGTTTCCCTCCTTCTTCACCGTACTTTAAAATATATGTTAGATTATACTAACAGTATAGTAACTGTAATAAATTACTAACAGTAATACTAACAGTATGAACTGTAATACTGTTAATTACAGTACTAACTGTACTGTTACTAACAGTAATAAATTTTTAAACAAGACTTGATAAAGAAATAAGAGCTTTTTTTTCTTTTTTTAGTCTGAAGATGTGCACATGAAGGAAGTAGTCTATGTTTCATTTTATTTAGATATTTTAAAAGAAATAGGGCCATTTTTTTTTTTACTGCTCCCCTTCTCCTTTGGAAATGTTGGGTTTATCCACATGTGGAGGTGGATAGACAGCATGTCATGAGAGAAGAACTGTAACTCCAGAATGTAAGTAACTTCAGTAATCATTGAGATGGGTGATTTTTTTTTTTTTTTAGTTAAATATCTTTCTGAATGTAGGAGGAGGCTGATCCCCGTTGTATCATAATGTGTTCAGCTGTTTCAGGTGTCCTCACACCATTGGCATTCTGTCCAGTCCACTTGGTTTTGCTTGAGAATTTGATTTAAAAAATTCATTAAAAGTATAAAGCATTTCTATCTAATGGCTAAAACAGAACCGGTTTCTCAGTTTTGCGGAAAGAGGAATGACATTATGGTAATAATTAAAGAAGCAGTGGCTGTATTTGTTTGATGAACCTTTTTGCTATAAAATGTATGTATTTAATGAGGTGCATTAATCCTGTGGGGGTTTTTCTAGAAGTTCATAAGAACAGATTTCCATACAAAATTTCAAGTGATATTTGCATGTTACCCTTTAACAACAGTTTGACAAAGTAAAAGAGTCTTTGTTTTATAGAAGGGAAAATGCAAACAAATACTCCATCAACTACATAAATACACAAAATCAGCTTCTTGGGAGCATGTCAAAAATAATATGGATGTATTGCATATGGTTATATGGCAATCATGCATTTAAGTCTGTATCTCTAAACACATGTGTGTAACTGCATGTGTCCGTATTTACGTAGTATGTCTAAACCAGACAACAAAGAATTAAAGAGAATAAAAAATGTGCAAAAATAATTTTTTACCACATCAAGCCATGATAAACATTCTGTTTAGAACTTCTATTCAAAGAAAGTGTAAGATTGGGATATTTCTTATATCCCATATTCTGTAAAAGCCTTAGCTAGGTGGCTCCAAAGAACAAAAAATATTTCAGCTAATATAAATCACACCTAAAAATTATTTTCTTGATACACTTCCAAAAATGTTTTTTCTTGGCTTAAGACGATATGTGTTAATAAAAACAAGAACCGTAACGTGAGTGTTCCATTCAAAAGTGCCTCTAGTCCTATAAGATTTCTATTTTATCTTCAAAAAGACACAAAGAAAAAACCTAAACCTATTTTTGAAAAGAAAGTTAATATTATCTTCCATGGTTTCAACCATTGTCTTGGTTTTTGTAGATACAATTCTTTGTCAGAAAAAAGTGTCCTGGTTCCTTAGCTATAAATTGTTCTTTTAAAATGATGTTCATAGGAATCCCCTTGGTGTATGCATTGAACGCACAGGAGGCCTAACGAAGGTGAGATTGTCAGAGGTGTCTGAGCAATTGTGAATATTGTTATAGATTTTATGCTTTGAAAACCTGTCATTATTTGACCTGCACTCTGTTTGGAACAGAGACATATTGTAATGTTAACACCACTGAACAGCAATACAGCAAAAAACAGCCTTTTCTTCCTTCCCCTAGGACTTCTTCACAGGAACCTGAACAATGACCTACTGAGACAATGTTTTCTTTTTTCCTTCAACTGTGAAACTTTCCATCGTTATAGCAGTTAGAAAATATTGCACTAGTTGGGCACTATTTCATCTTGGTTCCAGTTTAAGAACAGCTTTGACTTTGCATCACTTGCAGGGAGCAGAGAAAGGGAGTTTGTACTACTAAAGCAAAAAGAGTAGCTACTTTTTTTTTTAAGAAATGGTATACGTGGTATCTGTATTTGGGAGGATGCAACATAACGTATTGAGTCTAGAAGAGATGATTTATATACATAGAAAAGTATTTCATGTTTTTAGACATGTTTTAGATGTATTGTGATTTTTCTGTTTCAAAAAGGCTTGCATTAGTAGGTATATACTGCTACGGAAGACTGATACAATCAAAACTACCCATACTTTTTAAAGAGTTCTCTAAATAGTAACAGATATGGAATGTGCAATAGTGGGGTGTTATTTAAAAACTTTGCTGGCACTAATGAGGAGCGACCAGTGAAAATCCTCTCTACTCGTGTGTCATGGCATGATTTTAAATGCATCCTAAGGAACCCTGTGCAACACCAATCCTGTTCATCATCCGTGTTCTGTGGAAAAAAAAGTCTATCATTTTTTAATATTTTTTTTTTGCTGTAAAATGACACACAGAAATGACATTAAGAATGTTGTTTACAAGGTATGTTTTTTCTGCAGTCCTTTCTCTAAAAGAAGAGATTCCCTACAAATCTAATGTATAAGTATTTAAGAGGCTTAAAATACATATCTAATACAATCCAGTAGGTCTAAAATGAATATCCAATGTCATGAGTTTAAATCTAATAATTTTGGATTTACTGCAATAGCCTGATTTATTTACTGCAGTAGCAATAGCACAGTCCTACCATCTTGCTGCTGTAATTATAATTACGTGGAGATGTTTGAATGATTTTGCGGTACTGCCTTGCAATTAATTTCCCTTTTTGCTTTCTCTAATAATCAAAAATGCTGACAGCTTCAGAAAAATACTTGCACAAAAATCTATTTGCCTCAGAAATGTTTTCCTTCACCTCCTAAATGCATTTTTTTTTCAGAGGAGTTCCCAGAAAAAGTTAAATTTTAGATGCAGCTTAATGCCTGATTACATCACTGCTAAAAATGACTTAAAGAAAAGCCCTTGCTTCAGAATCCAGTTTCTTCCAAATGGAGATGTGAGAGGGGAAAACATTTTATCCTCTATGGAACATAACATGTGAATCTGGATTTGAAAGCAACCGAGTTTAAAATAATAATAATTTTGTTTTAAAAAATTCCCTTAGTTTATTTGAAGTGGTTTAGTGGTTTCATTTGATTTCGTCTGACTCCAGGGGAACTGGATGAATTGAAGGTCTAAAGCACTGATCCTGTGCCCGCTCACAGGTGGGATACTGTGGTAATGTAAGTCCTAATGTATGCATGTAGAATTTAAGTAGCATTATCTTATACTTATTTGATTTCAAGCCTAAAAAATTTGACTTGATGTAGAAAGTGGCAGAAAAGCCTATCATTAGAAAGATTTAAAAGTAGTATCTCTGAGCATGTTTAGTATTTATTTCATAAGACAAGTATGATAGAATTATTCAGTAGAAAGGTTCTCAGGTTGCGTATGATTTTTTGTGATGGTTTGGTTTGAGCGCTTGTAAGTAATGTGACCATCTTAGACTCATGCTGGGAAAACCAGATCTGCGTGGAAAATACCACTCTTTTTGAACTTCCTTCAAGTTTCAGATCTTTTCTTCATTAAAATCCCTTGGACTTTTTGTGTCTGCAATTTACCTCACTTTTAAATACGCTTGGTGGATACAGTGCAAGCTGAAGACGCGCACGTCTTTGGTCTCCTCTCTCTCCCGCGCTGGGGCTGTTTCTCCCGGTTTGATCAGCGGGCCCTGGCAACAGGGAGCAGATAATGCCCCAGTCCCGAGCACAATGCCGTGTTGTTTGCCCAGCTCCCGTCTCCTTCTCCCCTTTTCCTAGAGGCTGGCGTGGTGGGTATGGTTAACAAGCCCCACCAGCTGGCATATCTGTGCAGACATAATTGCACATGAATGGTGCGGGGAGAGGGGAGCGAGGGAAGAAATAAAACAGATAACAAGCAAAGGGAAAAAGTAGCACTGTAAACAAGCAGCATATATTTTTCCCCTCCACAGAGCGAGCTTTTGTGACTGGAGGCGGTATCTGTGTGCCGCCTGACTTCTAATCCATATCGCAAACAGCTTCCAGATGCCTGAGTCCCCACCACTATTCTGGCATCCCTACCCTTCACAGATGCCTCTCTATGAGGGGGGTCTATAAGTAAAATTGGGTGTATTTTACTAATCATTCATTTCCAATCTTCCTGAAGGGGAACTTTTATTAATAAACTCTTTTCATCTGTCTCTTTGATTAGGAAGAAGATAATCGCTTAGTCATGTGAAAGGGGGGAAAAAAAAAAAAAAAAAAAAAAGATTGCTGGGGGGTCGCCTTTTTTTAACATGTGCTTGAGTGGAAGGAAACAAATAAAAACCGCAGAACAATGCGGGTACTAAATGGTTCCAGTTGAGCTTGAGCGGTGGAGGGGGAGTTTGAATAGAAACCACGGCGGCTGGGCTGGCCTCCCAAGGCAAGCAGAACTAATTCCCCTGATCCCGGCTACCCCGCCGGCAGCAGGCACGTCAGCTGGACCTGGCCGGCACGGCCGGCAGGTGCGCCGGCGGGGGGAGACGGGGACGGATGGGGACCGTCACCCATCCCTCTGGGAAGGGGTGGCTCGCTGCAGGATGCACGGCTTTCACTACAAGTTGTGAAATCAGTGAGAAGCAATCCGAGGAGGGTTGTGGGTTTTGGTTTTTTTTTTTTCTTCCCCCCCTGGCTTCATTCTCAATACCTCTTCCCTTGTTACTCGCCTCAGATTACTACACTCGGGCTTGTTACTGTGTTAGATCATGTGCATTTTTGTCCAAAGGTAATGTATCCAGCCTGGTGGCCACCAGTACTTAATTACAAAGTGAAGGCTGAAAAGAGATCATAGAATCATAGAGTCATCTAGGTTGGAAAAGACCCTTGGGATCATCGAGTCCAACCATCAACCCTACTCTACAAAGTTCAACCCTATTCTACAAAGTTCTCCCCTACACCATATCCCCCAACACCACATCTAAATGACTCTTAAACATGTCCAGGGATGGTGAC
>JAOXNO010000013.1:62162616-62174831 GCA_028565335.1 Limnodromus scolopaceus | reverse complement strand
CTAATACAAGCCAGGATGCCATTGGCTTTCTTGGCCACCTGGGCACACTGCTGGCTCACATTCAGCCGCTTGTCAATGAGAACCCCCAGGTCCTTTTCTGCCAGGCAGCTCCAGCCACACTTCCCCAAGCCCGTAGCGGTGCATGGGGTTATTGTGGCCCAAGTGCAGGACCTGGCACTTGGCCTTGTTGAAGCTCATACCATTAATGTTCACATTAAGGCGCGTTTGTCTTCCGAACCACGTTACACTCCTACTTAAGCCATGTCCTGGATCTGGTCCACATTCAGCGGCTGATTTTTAAGAATGCAAAACTGTAATTTTAATTGATCAGTGAATTCTCATGATCAGTTGGCATCAACAGGCATTGTTCCACTGACTCACCTGTAGCCAGAGACTGATGCTGACGGAGGATATTATTCACATAGGTTATAGTCACAAAATCGTATCTAACTGATTCAGTCAAAACTATTCTGACTCACCTGTCAGGTCTGAGTAACGTTTCTTTCTTCTTTCCATTCCTATTTCTCACTAACCTGGCTGAAACTTGATTTGCATGATTGAGAAGATGCAGACTTTTTATTTATTTATTTTTATTTCCATTGCATTTTTAGATTTAAAGAAGTGTAGATGTTTGCAATACTAAGAACCCCAGCGCCACCACACACTCAAACCGCACAATTTTATGAAACTTTTTGGGCTCTGACACCATAGCAGTATGACGTAGATTTTCATAATGATTTCTGTACTCTAAAAAGGTAAAGGTTACTGCAAAATTGTGACTTTATAATGTGTTGTCCTGTAACACCACATTTGGCTTTTCAATTCTCTGTCACCACAGTAGTTAATAATTGTACCTTTACTTCTAGGAACAACCTAGAGGGAATGGAAACTGCACTACTGAAATTCATGCTGCTTTAAGAAAGATATTAGTTGATCTATAAACTTCATCATATCTAATCAGAAACTTGAAAAGTTTCATTGCTCTGAAAGTTTTATGTGTTGATTTTACAAAGAAATTATAAATGTTTCTGAAATATCTAACTTTTTTCTGCATTTCAGAAGTGTCTGGGGACAACTTTTTCTATAGGAAGAGAGAGAGAAACCGGCTCATTCACTGGAGATGGTGGTTCAGACACTGGCATAAAATGTAGGTTGAGGTTTCTTCTCTGACTTCTGCAAAGCCTGACTTGAAGCCAGGTCTTCCAGGTGAAACCCAAGGGCTCTTTCTGCTGGTCTGTTGATTGTACTGTGCTGATAAAAGTATATTTTCACCAGAATTTCCATTCTGAAGCTGCAAATCTTTTGTGAATGAAGAGGTGTCAAAACGGATATGTTACTGCATAGATCTGAGTGTGATGGATCAATTTAACCAGAAAATTCCTGGCCAAATCTAGTAATGTGTATATGAAATACCAAGAAAAAGTATATATTTTCCCATCAATGAAAGAGCAGTTTCATATAAAAATTGTGATGGAATTAAAATAAATAGTCAGTGGTTCTGGTTTTTTGTTGTTTTTTTTTTTTTTTTTTTTAAAGTGTGAGTTTCATAATGTTTGGCTGTTTTCTCGAAGTTTTTACTTCAGAAATCACTAAATAGGAAAGAACTTTAAATTAAAACTTTTATGAAGTGGGAATGACTATCACTCATAGCCACAAAGGAAAACTGGGGAAATAAGATATAAATCTGAAGAGTCACACAAGTAAAAGGGAACCTGAAATCTACTGTTATTTTATTTATTATTATTTATATTTTTATATTTTTCTTCTGCAGTTCTTCAGTTTTCCTCTAGATTTTGCCTTAGAAGGCAGCAGAGGGATGAAGCACAGGTTTCCAATATTTTGTGTTATTGAACTATTAAGACAATGATGAAGCTATTTCTAGATGTAGAAGATGGCAAAACTAATCTCCAGATTGCCTGCTTGCCTCAGTTGCCATGCTGTGAGGAGCACCAACACATGGAGGTGCAACCTGAGCTGTGCATGACTCCTCTCTCCCCAGCCCCTCGTCTAGCCCTTGTGTGAGGATCCTGGCTGCCAGGAGGTAGGTTCAGAGACACAGAGACCGTCCCCAAAAGATGCCCAAGAGTCTGCAGTGAGCTGCATTAACATCTGACCAGTGCTATGTTTGGACCATCCATTACAGAGCTTTCTTTGCGACAACTGTGATTTTTCAGGGACTGCTTGGAAGAAATCAGCTGATCGCAACGTGTGAGCTGGAAAGGGGACATCCTGGGATCAAGGGTGAGGTGTGAAGAATGTTTCTTAATGCAGTACTAGGCAAAAACTTGCATTCAAGCCCCTGATGGTCATAATTTGAGTAAGAGGATTTGTCCTTGTTTTCTGTCTAATTCAGTTCAGGTTATTGCTTCAGTCTATTGTGTATTATGTATCTCTTTGTGTGTTTCTCTTTTTGAGAACATATTTTCAGGTGTTCCAGTGTTCTCATATTCTCGTGCTTGGATCTTTGGCTATGTGTGGTAAGAGTGGAGGAGTGGAGCGCAAAAGACAAAATGAGGGTTTGGTGAAATAGTTATGCCACGGGCAGAATCATATTCTGTCTGCTGTTCAGTCCTGCTTCTTCTTCAGCTGAGGCACTGACATATCTGTTCCCCAACGAAAGATCCAGCTCCTGCTTGCACAGGGGTCAAAGGCCTGGTGACCTGGTCAAAGGAGACTGATGTGTCGGTTTCACAGCTCGCAACTTTTGGTAACTAGAAGTTTGGCAAGTTCTAGTGAATTGATGTTCGGGTATGTGTAATACAGGCACACGTACTTGAGTTAGTGGTGGGTTGGATTCATTCGATGGCATGCAGGACAACACAGGACCAAGCTGCAGGGCGTAGGGGTCTGCTAATTGCCTAAATTTACGCTGTGGTTTAGTTCGTGTTTAATTTTCAGAATGGGCAGGGCACGGTGTATGGAGAAGATTCTGTTTCTGTGGCACTTCTGCATTGCCTCTGGGTGTTGGTGTACTGTCTAGCTCGTAAAACACTCGTGCACAAGAGAGCTTTGCTCTGCAATTTTACCAGATTGTGACAAAATTTCCCTGGAAAGAGTGTGCCTGGAGACCAAAACATAAAGCATGTGCAAACCATGATGTATATTGTGTCAAAAAAAGAGAAAAATCTAAATATTTCGTGGCCGATAAAGCTTTAGTCTAATGATGAGAAAGATATTATCCTCCAAATACAGGTGCCACTTCCCTTTCAGTACACAAGCAGTCATTTTCATTGTCTTGAATTTAACAGCATGTGTATTCCCATGTGTGGGAAAAGGGTCCTGGTTAATTTTTATATGCAATAAAAGGACCTTTGGGCATATTTTACCTTAATGCTTTTTCCTTTGTTTAAGAAAAAGAGCTCTCAATCAGAAAAGCAAGAGATTAACTTAGACTGCAGCATGGATGCTGGCCTGTTCAGTTAAGTGCACTGCTGATAATAGGTATACCAGATCATGAATAATAAGAGATTGTTCCTTTGATTCCAAAGTTTCCTCATTTTGGGTCTTTCTGCAGAAAAAAGAGACACTTTAAAGAGCAGTTTGAGATTTCACACTAATATAAAGTTTTCAAAGGATACTGAATATCTAAGAAAAAAAGTTTAGCCTATTACGCTACATAATGACTCATTAGCATCTGATTTCTGGCTATGCAAAAACTGCTGCCTTTGGTAAAACAATCGGTTTTAGAGCTATATTGAATAAGATATATGCCGGTTGTGTATACATTTAATGTCCATAAAAAAGAAACAACAAAGAAAGGAGTTGCTGTACATACAGAGAAGGTTAGAGTACAGAGGTTGATGATCTACATTGAATCACCGGTTTTCCTTCATAATTGCAGTTTACTTTAACACATTAATGAGTGAGGACCATCACAGTTTTCATTAACCTGTTCAATTACCAGTGTCAGATTTTGTGAAATAACGGTGCTGAGTTTTGTCATGAAGCTGTTTGCAGAAAGAATTGAATAAAGCTGCGTGCTCATTCTCCCAGCCCCACCAACAATCAGTTAAAACAAATGTTTCTGAGCGTGCTGTGAGCCTGTGTCAGATCTGCTGCTGATTCACTTAACACTCTTTTATTTGTGTTCAGCCAGTGTGGAAAAAAACTTCTTCAACTCCATGCCTCTCTTCCACCAAGCATAGTTGTGGTGTTCGAGTGACCCCCGGTCTCTCCTTGGTTAAACCCTACGCCTCTTATTTCATGACTTTTGATTATTATATTTACAGTTTGCCTCCTGCTAAACTCAGCAAAACTAACCCATGTGGCAAACCACACCACAACTGTGAAACACAGGGTTGTGTATCGTTTGGTGGGGTTTTTTTAAGACAAGCCTGCAGCTACAGACCTTCTTCCACTTTAGTTAGAGGCCGGCCTTACCACATCCTTGCTGTTATCACAGCACGCTGCTCCTGCAAGTCGGTGCTAAATTTTTATTTTATTTTAAGCTCTGCACTACACAGACATTAACCAACTCTTACAACACCCTCATGAAGTCAATGGTTAACTGAAATTATCCTCCGTAAGGACACGAGGTTCTTAAACCTGAAGATTTCGTAATCTTTGCCAGGCCAGCCGTGATTCTCCAGTACACTCCGACCACAGCTCAGGACCTGTTGACACTCAAATCTCTACTTATGCCATCAGACCATGCTGCCTTCTGACTAAAGAAGATGTTTCCCAATTAGATGTAAATTATACGGTTTTATATATTATGTTTAATTAAAGAATGAGCAAATAGTTGTGACAACTGGCAAGATGGTTATTTTGTACCATCTCAGGCTCAGCTACAGCTACAAAAGGGGCATGCAATCAGCAGTTGTCTTTAAAAAGAGCAGTTAGAATAAAATGATTAGTTTAATCAATTTAAACCTATTTTCTTAAACAAATGGGACTCCTAGAACAGCTCGCTCTTTTCAGACTAGAAGAAGACTTTGTATGACTGAAAAGGAGACTTTTAAAAAGTACTATCCCTTTCTCTTGAAAGAAGGAAATTACTTTATTTCATGTAATTAAGATTACTTTTCTTACATTTCCCAAGAAAGTGTTATTTGTGCTCAGGGACGCTAATTTCCTGATACAAGTGATATCTCATAAAAAGGAAGAATTATTTTAGAGCTTTAAAAAAGGTCTAGCTAGAAAGTATTCAAGACTTATTTCCTTTCCTGAGCTTGCAGTTCAGTAGGAACGTAAGGAACTATTTAGAATATATGCTGGGATAGGAGACTGGGAGGTCAGTTCAGCAGAAGACATGCAGAAGACACACAAAATTACTTACCCTCTTGATAAGAATAGTTTTATTCTGCTTGCTTGTCATACAGCAATTTTTCACAGTGCATTAACAGTTGAACAGCATGCGAGTGATTCAGGGACTTGAAACGTGTTTCTGGAATTTGTTGAATTGCACACTATAATCACTTAATCTGCTCCAGGTCAGCTAGGATTTTCTAGTGCATAAATACACATGCAGCAAACTCTTTCCAAGACATACTTAAAGCAAAAGTATAAGTGTGACAGGTCCTATTCATTTCCTGTGAAAGCTATCCTTTATTTTTAAAAAGGTATTTATATTACACCTTTTTAAGGAAAGATGTAATACCACACTACAAAAGTCTTCCATAAAGCCTGGTAAAGTTGGTAAAAGTCTTTGCACTGAAGCACAAAACATTTAAGTTGGGCCAAGTGAACTGTAAATGTCTATATACCTATTTGAGTGAAGTTACTTTCTTTAGTTACATGTGAGATATTATTTTATTGTGCTTTCAAACTTGTGGGTGTTAATATGTTTTGACTCAGATTCTTATACATGCAAGATATTTCAGCTGTTCCTCCTTATCAAAATTAGTTGCTTGATACATAAGCAATCTATTAATTTCAAGTTCTTTGAAATTTATATAGACAGTTATAGCGGTACTCTTAATCAGCAATATGCATACTCTTATCAGTGTGCTTTACATTACAGTGATAGACATTGATTAAGATGTTCTTAATGGATTATCGGATATTATCTCCTGTGCAATTTGTAAAGAATTAAGTTAATAATTTTCTGTTCTGGGATCACAGAAAATTTGATTTTCTCTAATAAGGTATGATTTATAACCAGAGTGGACAAACAATTAGTTTTCTGTAGTGTCTGAGGATTAAATTTCTGAATGCAATTTGGACCTATAGATTTAGAGGAATACAGATAAGAAAGAAATCAGATGTTCATAGAAATTGTGGCATTCAAAATCAATAGAAACTTAATAATTTTAAGTACCACTTATGCAAAAAAATAAAAGCTTTAGAGATAGCATTACCCAGCACACAGTGATAATATATTGCTCAAGACAGTGGAATGCAGCCCTGGCAATCTACGGCTGAAATATCTCAAAACTCTGTTTAAAGTTCAAATAGGCTATATAATGTATTAAAGTGTAAGGGTCACATATGTTAATTTAATAAAAAAAAAAATAATTAATTTCATTCACTGGCTTCCTGTTATTTAAAAAACTAATCGATGCATTCTTTCTTTTCAGCCCTGGCTTCAGAGTTAGTCTTGAACTGTCATCAAAATTCACAGTTTGCTCTAGATTTAAGTGACGAGCAATCACGTTGCACATATTGGTCAAGTCTGGTTAGCAACAAGTTAAAGACAACCCTAGACCTTGAGATAAACTGTACTGAATATTGATAGGTCAGACCTACAATTCTTCTGCTTCTTTATGCAATTTTGCTTATATTTTACTATGGAATGAGAGGCTTTTTGTACTTGAGACACCTACTGTCTTTGTGTTAGGCTATGAATTAAGACATATAAACATATACATACACACATGTATGTATATATATAACCTTATTTAGTCAATAAGCACTATACTTTTTAAACTGAGCCTTATACGTTTCATTATGAAGTATATTCCTATTTATAATTCTTTAATGTAATGATGTATCTATAATTAAAATGCCAAAATCAGTCAAAACACTGATTGGTTTTGGTTACAGCAGGCAAATCGTCTCCCACTTCACTCAAGGTAATTACTCAAAGAAAGTAACAATCTTGCTTTTAGAGAATGAGCTGGATGTGCAAGAGGTTGAGTTGGGGACATTATTTTGAACCAATATTTTGAATGTAGTGGTGCAAAATATTGAAATGATTGTATCTGGCAGAAATGATGAATTAATGAATCTGTTCAAGTGGTTCTTTAATGGTCAGTATGCTTTCCAATTTTCACATGGTGATGAGAAAAATCAGATCTATCTATTCATCCTTACTTACTTTGTTAGTTCATGTTTGTGCTGCAGTTTAACACTGAAAAAGAAAAAAATTGTCTTTGGAAATCGTGATTACTCCAAACAATTGATTCAGTTCTAAACATCTGAAACAGTATACAAAACGACAGCTGCATTTGGGTAAATACATCAAATATACAGAAATGTATAAAACTTAATCACGTCATTTATAGTGAGGTTGTTAAGCTGCAAATTGCATTGGAGAACATGTTAAATATAAGGGAGTCACCTTAACAGTCTGCCCATACTGCTCCTTTACATTAGTCTGAAGCTAATTCTGCATCAGCGTGAAATGAATTGGTTTTGGTTCATAACCAGCTCTTGAATATTATTTAGTTCTTACCAGGGCTACATACAGAGTTGTGGAAGTGTCAGTCATAAATCATGTTTGCTAATGGACTTTCTAGGAAGAGAGATATTCTTGTTATATGGCCAAGAGAAAGAACCGTAGTTTAATCAGCTTGGTAAGTGAAACACGTACTGTGTCGCTAACAAATACTATTGAAAATTAGCAAGCATAAAAATTACAAATTTGTATGAAAGACCTCAAATTGTAGCTTTTTTCTTTAAGGTCCAAAAGGGCTCTTTAATGTTGATACAGAGGCCTCCAAGGCTCTCAAGTCCTGCAGCGAAGGTTTCATTCACCTATGAGGTAGAAAGCACATCCAGCTTCCCTTTTTTAGATATTCCTGTCTGAGATTATAGAGTCTCATTATCAGTGAAATGCTATAAAAGGAAATGTTTTGTGACCCCCAGAACAGTAATAGCGATGATAAAACCCTGAGAATCTCTCTCCCTAATTATTTTTTTTGTCTATTTTGGATCTGAACTTAAAGCATCTGGAAGAACAAGCACATTTGAGACCAATATTAAGAGTTAGGTTTTCCCATGCTCTCTCATTCTTGGTTGATTAGCAGATTAGTGTGCATGAGCAGGGAAAATATCTGGGCCTTTGAGATTTTTCTTATGGATAAATTATTTAAATGAGAACACTTTCTCTCTAGGGAATAGACTACAGAACAAAACAAAACAAACAAACAAAAAAAACCCAACTCTGGGGAATTGCCTCAATTTTTGGGAGGTAATTTTTTACCAAGAAGTTTGCAAAATAAGATGAAATATTTTCAAAGAATTTGAACTGAATATCTTTCAAGATCCCACTCCTTATCTTGAATAAGGCCATGGGTCAGCTATTTAAGAAACAGGCTCTGCTCATTAAGTTATCATCCAGGAGCATCCAGCTGAGATCTGAAAAGACAAAGAAAGCCAAGAGCGACATAAATACACCACCTCTATTTTACAGGAAAGCAACCAGTACACAGAGATAAAAATACTTGGCCAAGACCTCACAAGCTGATTGGCACGTCTCAGCTCCCAAATCCTGTAAGTTTTATTCAGGTATTTCATCTTGTGGAGTCCCAGCTGTTTCTGTAGGTCTAAAAGCTTAAAGAACACCCCAACAGTTCACATGCTGAAAGAAGACCCCAACAGTTTAAATACAGTTTCAGATCTTCTCGTGTCATGACATGCTCACAACAGTGGAATGGCTGAAAAGTGTGGATTTAAATGACGTTTGACTACATTGTTGTGTATCTTTGGTTCATGAATTTAAATCTTGTTGGGTGCGGGTAAGGATTTTTGCAATGGAGGAGTCATCCCTGATTAACTATGAACAGAACACAAATCAAGTTGAAGTTTAGATACCTTTATGATGTGATTAAAAGACAGCTAAGAAAAAATACCCCTGAAAATTGACCTAAAGTAAATTTTCTCTTATGAACTACAGATATAGATAGTTCTGCTGGCTACAATTAGTAGACTATATTGCTTGTACATCCCATTGCCTCCCTGTTTGGACCCTAAAACTGACAGAGATAATGGGTCAAGTCCAGGCATCAGTCATGTCACTTCAGTATTGTCATTAACTTTGCAGAGCTAATATCTAAGTCAAAATCTGTTTTATGAATCACTGAATGAAGGCAGAACAGTGAGGATCTCTGAGCAGTCGTTTGTGTTTCCCCTGCCTGCAGCTGACCTAGTCAATTTGGCTGCATTTTGGAATATCACCAAACTTCGGCGCGGGAGCATTGTCGGAAAGCAGTCTGACTGTTGGGTCCACAGAAAACCACACTTCACGGAACATTAAAGATGCATTACAGATTATAGTCGCTTTGTGTAGTTATTTTGATACCAGTCATAGAGCTTCGACCATTTTCAGCGTTGTCAGTGAAACTCTGAAATAGCGCAACTATGTCTGGCAGCAGACAGTGGGGAACAAAACAAAACAAAAAAAAATCCCAACAAAAGCTGCAAACAAAACCGGTGCACATTATGCAGAAATTGCCTTGGCATGCAGGTCATTGGTGATTTCATTTGTAAGTAATGTTTTGATTGTCACAGATTATATGTTGCTCTCATCCCCCTGACATTTGTTGTACAGCGGGATTGATTTTTGTGCTCCAGTATGAAAAGGTCACTTTGATCAATGCAGTGTAATTGGCACTAAATTAGGATCATATCAGGTTATTTTGCTATTTAATGATGAAATATTAAAGAATAGCATGGGAAGATTGCAGGCACTAAAGTGCACTTTAAACCTGCTGTAATGATGTTTTATTTTGTGGGAAAAATGGAGAGAAAAACAACTAAAGTGCAGAAAATGACTGTGATGTATTGGAAGAGTGGCCTGGAATTATATATTTTCACTTGAAATAGACTGAAAGCCCCAGACACAAAACACCAAACCCAGCAGTCAGTCCTGAATACGTTATACACAGAGAGCCCTTCTTTAGAAGTTTTAATGATGATTATGCTCATTATGTACTAGTTACACGTGTTAAGTCTTTAAAATCTGCATATAATGACTGGCCAAAAGTAGATTGCTGAAGTTATGCACTTAGGCCATGGTTCAGGGCAACACTCGAGACTTGTTTGGGTACCACTAAACTCAAAGGCAAGTAATTAGGCACGTACATAATCAACACCTGTGTGGGACAGATATAAGCACATAAAGTACTACACGCAGACTAGTGTGGTCAGGATTATTCAGAAGGACTGAACTAAAGCCTTCCTTGTATTTTAGAAAAGATGCTTTTGTAAGTTTTTCACGTGTGCTACTGTTTTTAAGTCCAAAAGTTGTTTGCTTCATTCCCCTCTGCTTCTTCAGAAAACTCAGCATTACATTATCTGTATTTGTAGAAGAGTATCTGTAGTGTAAAGCCAAGGTTAACATCTTAACCTTTTAAGTTTGTACTCCAGCTAGATAATGTACTTAAGGAGAGCAAAGCTCCAATGAGATTTCCTGCAACATTGGCTGCCTTTAAAGAGTAATCTTTTGATTAAGATTTTCTAAAGAGTGGATGCAGAACACACCAATGTTCTCCGGCTTAACAGTGAAACTCTCCAAAGGTGGGTGATGAGAATTAGGTATCAACTCTCAGGTTTGGGCACCAGGCTTGATAGAACTTAAATGGGAATCTGAATGCTCAGATCCTGTTAAAAAACCACAACCAAGCCACAAAAAAAAAAAAAACCCAAACAAAAACCTACCCCAAACCAAACAGAAAACCCCCAGCCAGTTTCAGGCAAAGCTGTTCAGTCAATTCTCACTGAATTCAATAGGATTTTTTTCAAGTGAATTCAGTGGACAGTGGCTTAGATGGAGCATCTATTAGTTATCCATCTTAAAAAAAAATAAAAAATTGATAACTTCTTTAAAATATTGGGTAAATCTGAATGTATTTGTTGATATATTTTTTAAACATCTATGCGTGTTCTTGAGTCCTACAAGCTCAGATGCTTTCTATTTAATGAGGATATATTTAGAACATGAGTTTTGTCAATATTTTTTCAGACTTTGCATCTAAAGTAATGATAAGCATCATAAGCAGTGTTAATAGCGTATGTTATTTTCTCCACTGTAAATACATACAGTCTCCAATTATTCTGAAATGCTGCTGAACAAGAGCAAGCAGCATAAGATTATACTTTTAAATGCAGCTAATGTTGCAAGAAATTTGTTTGAAGCTTTGTTGCCATTAAGTATGTTATCTAGTTGCGACATGAACTTTAAAATGGCTAAGATATTAACCTTATAAGTACCATAGAAATATTATTCTAAACCTATTAATAATATAAAAGAGTAAAATTGAACTTATATAAGTACTGTAAAGTAGCCCTGAGTGGCTTATTTAAATTTACTTAACAGGCAATGTTTCGTTAAATCAATCCTTAAAACGTCACTCTTTTTCTTTAAATTGCTCTTATTAAGTCTTTAAGCTACTGGGCACATTTTCAGTTTAGTTTAAAATATGTGGTTTGGAATCTATTGAGATAAGAAAAACAGCACTTATTGGACTTGAGAGACTTTATGTAGATTTGAGTGATCCACTCAGGAGAAACATTATTTATGCGTGGAAGGATAGACTATGTCGAGACCAAGAGAAAATGATTGAGAAACGTGGTGAGGGGCTGCAGGAGCTAAGTGTGGGAGAGCTGTGCAGGAAGGTGCAGGCAGAAGGAACATATTCCAGAATATGCTGAAGTGCTTTATCCCACCATATGGACTGATACTATAGCACGGTATGTTTGGTCTTTCACCCTCCATAAAGAATTTACCAGCAAACAAGGAAGACTGAATAGAAAGAAAAGAAACTAAACAACTTTCCACAACCAGAGTTGTACCTTGTCCTATTTTCAGTATTTTTTTCTTTAATTCAGTGTTTTTCATGCGCACAAAATAAAGAAAATTAATAAAAAAAAAGCCCTCACAACGTAGATCTTTAGAATAAAAAGGGGGATTTTTCAGGAACCCCTGTTATGATATTTCAACAGTGGAAAGAAAAAAAAAATATTTTAGGTAGAAACCTGTGTTTAAATATAGGAGGATTTTAAGTGATTTCTCAAAGTTCTGTCAGTCCTTTAAAAGATATATTTTGTTTCAG
>JAOXNO010000013.1:62151494-62162516 GCA_028565335.1 Limnodromus scolopaceus | reverse complement strand
GATATATTTTGTTTCAGTAAAGATTTACCCTCTAGTATTTTTTAAAACCATATCACTACAAAACAGTGATGAGTTTCTTTCTTAATTAAAAAAAAAATAAAATTGTTTCCTAACAAGGAAACTCTAAACAATTTTCTAAAAGAAGTTACTGTAATTTAAAGATTGCAGTCCATAGGACTTCCGCCTGATTCTGGATAAAGAAGATGGTATCACTGCAGTGATGTCAGTAACTCAGAGGTAAGTAAAATCCAGAATTCAGGAAGAATGTGGCTTCCAGAGACAAGTTGGTTTCTTGAACAATCTCTGATGATTGAACTCTTTTCCACAGGAAGACCTGATTCTTTGACTGTTTCTGCCTCAGAGGCAAAAAGTGACTATTTCTGGTATTGCTTGTAATCTAATCTCTGGGTTATTTGACCTCTTTTGTCAAGAAATGTACATGAATGCCATGAAAATACTTCAACAGTGGAATGGGAAGACCATTAGTTTACGGTGAGCATATATGATACTGCAGTTTAAATAAATACTTAAATTTGATAGAAGCCAGTGCTCTAGAATTAATTACAATGAAGGATGCATATTTTTATAATATAATTGATATAATTAATACTGTAAAACATGTCAGTAAAGTCCAGTTGTTCAAGGATAGTTAGTCAATCAAACAAGTTAACATGCGCATCATTTTCTATTTCTTAAATTCCTAGATAAATAAAAATAATTTTATTTATAAATAAATACATTTTAAAAATAGTTTTATTTAAATACCACTGTGTCTAAAACTTGTAATTGAAAATTTTAAGGTAGGAAGATGAAGTTCCACCAAAAGAGAGGAGCAGGAATAAAAAGGGGTATGTACAAAGAGAAAAATATAAATTTAATCAGTAGTTTGTTAGTTATATGACTTTTATCCATGTTGAACCTTTTGCCTGATCCTCTCCTTTAATACTGAAAATAAGTTGCTTTCCTAACCTAAGTCTTACGTGCTTCTCTTCAGTTACACATAAACCATCTTTGGATGACTTTATACACTGCCCAAATTGATAGTATCAGCGATGACTCCCTTTATTTTAGCTCATAGTATGTATTTGCATCTCTCTGCACTTTGTAAATCAACATATACCTCTATTTCTGTTGAGCATTTGTGGAGAGTTTGTGACTTCTCAGGGATCACTTGCCTTTTAACCAGATGTAATCAGATGCCTGGGAGTATGAAAGTCCCTGTACAAAATAGAAAAGAAAAAAAAAAAAGGAGGAATATTTTTCCTGTATTACTCATCTGGGTGCTGAGAACTGTCCTGGTTTACTACAGCTCCTCTTTTATTCTGTCCCGGTTCAGTTACATGATGCCTGGCCACCGATCCACTCCCACCTGAGCAGACCAAACCTCCCACACCACCAAGTGATTTGCCGTAATTTACGTACAGGTCTTTGGTCCCATTTGCTTCGCATAGGCACGGTGCCTGGGACTGAGCGATGAGGTATGATGTCATTTCTCCCGTGTTGGTTAGCACTTACAGCAGCTCGCTGTTAAACGGGTCAGTGGGTGAGGTGTACGGAGAGCGGCTGCAGAGACATCCATCAAAGCAGGGCGCTCGTCTTGCATCTGCGGGGGATCGTGTGCCCCTCTCCCGTCCGGCCCCAGAGCAGCACGTGTTGAAAGGGAAACGGCCATGAGGCCACGTCCACAGTTAGACACAAACCCAAATTTTGGCTACAGATGTTGCTGCAGCTTGGTGCTCTACCCAAAAAGGGTTTCAGGCAACAGCAGGGACCCTCCATCCAAACCAGTGAGATGCAGAGGGTGTCTTGGAGGGGCTTGGTGCAGCGACGGTGCTCCCATCGCCAGGTGGGCTCCATGCTGAACTGGAGAGGGAAGGGGCCGATGTGAGGAGCAGGGGTAAAAGATGGGGAGCTAGGGCACAGGGAGCAGAGTTGGGGCATCCAATGATCAAGGAAGGAGCACAGGACCCACTAGCAGCACAACTGGAGAAATTTAAACTCTTGTGCTAGCAGGACGTTCAGCTGAGGCATCACATCTCCTTACACCCTTTTTTTCCTTCTGACATCTCCCCACTTTTCATTTTTAGGGTTTTCTGATTCCTCACCAGTTGTGGTACCATTCTTGCTCTCTCCAGCCCGTCCGCAGTAGAACTACAGTTTTGACAGGGACAGAGGAGGGTTGGACTGTAGGGATGGATATGGTTTTAGCCAAGGGGCACAGTTGGTTTTAGCACAGGGTCACATTGCTTCACCTGCACCAGGCCTCAGAAGATGGTTTGCGTAGAACAATAATGAATAAAGGACAGAAAGGATCAACGACTGGACCAACAAATTCATTTCTTGATGTTGTGGATTATTGCATCATATCATTCTATCCACAATTTTTAGCATGTCTCACAGCACTCAAAACTTTCCTTGACATAATGCTGGAAACACCTCATTAAAAAGGTAGGGCCAGACTCTGTTTTTCTTTTTAGTAATGTGAACGTTTGTAAGTTTGGGGTTTTTCTTTTGCCGTCTGTTTCCTCCCCATTAAGAGTTGTTATCTCTTTGGTTTGGCACTTTGGGCTAGCCACCTATTGTAACATTTGTGTTCAAGTAGGTGGGTTGGTTTGTAAGATAAAGACTGAATTCCCAGTAAATGAATACTTCAAAAATATTACTTTCGCTCTTGATATGGGATCTTATTACTACTCTCATAGATAAAATGAAAGGCTCTAACTCCATCTAATGTTCAAAATGCTGAGCATCCAGCAGCTGTGTAATCTGCTTGCAAAATATGACAGCTTCCCTGTGATATAAATATTATTCTCTAACCATCGTGGTTATCATCTGAACAACACTCACAATATAATACAATATAATGTAATGCAGCACACCTCCTTAATAGCAATAGCCGCTTTTTTTTTTTTTAATTCTTAATACTGTTTTAATATACTGGTAATGTTGTTATTTTTTTTATGAATCATCTCATTTCAGTAAGTATAAGGGAAAAAGATAGAGGCAATTTTCAGATTATAGCGAAAACAACAGTGTGATGAAAAATAAGATTAGTACTTTTGTCACAGCTAGCGTTTGCAGTTCATTCTTACTGTTTTGTCTGCTTTTGAAACACATTAGTACTCACCAAAAGCTTTACTAACACTGTATTTGTAACATACCACAATTAATTCGAATTTTTTGAGCAGCCGTGCTGTTTACGTTACAGCATGTCTCAGCCAAATACCGTAAAAAGAGAGGAAGCTGTACGTGTGCTTATGGGCAGAGCGCGGACCTGTAAGTGGACATGCATGGGTACACGCATAGCCGTTTCCTTCAAAGCATAGCTTCTTGCATTCGAACACAAATTTGAAAATCTATGAGCCACGATAATATTAACTCCCAGTTTCTTTGACCCCTCATAAAACAAAAGAAGAATGAGTGTTTGGCTAAAAGGATTCTAATGATGCCTTTGGACTCTTACGTTCACGTAATGACTAGTAGAAAGATTTATATGCCCTGTATAGGTATAATTAGACACCCACAAACCCATTGACCCTGCCGAGGTGAAGAGCTCTCCTGCTTTTTGTTTCAGCAGTTGAATCAATACTTGCACGTTTTACCACTGTGGAGTGAAATTGAGGAAATGAAAATCTGATAATTTTGCTCCCAGTGCAGTCTAGACAGAGGAGAGCAGTTTTAGTCTTTGACAGGAAGATCTATTTCCAGTTTCTCAAAAGGCTAGTGTCAATTTTGAAACTTCTCTTATTATTGATTTTCAGTTTTGTTAAAAAGGATGTTTTATTAGAAATATTAGTCCCAGTTACAATGTAAGCTTATGTCTGTTTCACAGGTTGATGAAATCATGGTTTAATTTTGGTCTGAATCACAGGATACTTCTGCCTGATGACTTTTGTAGCAAAAAATGCAGTCTGAAAGAAGTTAATTTCATTGTGTCTCTAAATCTACATAAACTAGAACAGAAATTGGTAGACAATGGTGTAGTTCATGTAGGAAATGCAGTGCATATGAAGAAACGACATGGACAGGATATCCTATAGAATAAATATAGTTTTGCAGAGTCACAATTCTCATGAATCTTTGTTTTAAATACATTGCTTTTTGTGGTTTTTTTTCTGATGTTGTTGTTGTTGTTTTAGTTTTGGTTTTAATGAAATGAGTAATTCCTCATAGGTGTAAAAAATGCAAGAATATTAAATAGAAGTACTTTAGGATGGACCTTGAAGCACAAGGCAATAAAGTTAAATTGCAAAGAACAATAATGAAATAAAGGAAATTACATTTAACCCGAAGAAATAATAAATATTTAAATATTCCTGTAATTTAGGAAGAAGTATCAGAAAACTGATAATGTTAACTTTTTATTTACTGTGGTATACAGTTTACATGCTGTATAATGCATTATGTATGGCTAATAGCTATTTTGTTTTTCATTGATTTTGCTTGATCATATTGATAGAGTCTGATGATTTTAATGTTATCACTTGGTTTTTACCTATACTATCACATAGTCTCATGTGCTGTTTTTATTGTAGAAGTTCATAATGTGTTGTAAACACATATAGTCAGAAGAGCACTGAATAAAATTTCCGCAGAATCAAAAATCCTCAAGACCCCTCATAGAGAAAATACGAGTCTTTTTATATGTACAGACTAAGAAGCTTAGGATTAGAATAGCACAGATGGTTCAAGTATTAACCAGAAATTACTTTTTGCACACACACAAAAATGTGTCAATAAGTAAGCTACTATAGAAATAAATAAACCACTTTTCTAATTCATTAAGTCAAGAGGAGTTTGTTCTAGGGGTACATCACATGCCTTCTTTTAATGCTCTGCTTCATAGAAGGAGAAATCAAGGTATAATACTTTGATGAAAAATCACTTCTGAAGGCTTTGAATCACTTTGGTATCCCTTTCAGCTCACCATTTGGCAGTGCTTACTGCCTTCCCCAAAACAGTTCACACTGAAAGTAATCTGATATTTATTTTTCTTTGTCTGTGCCTTTAACATGCTGTTGAAAGAGATACAGTTTTTGGGGATGAAGAAATTGATATTAAATATGCACATTAGGACACGCATTTGTTTTTTACAGCTGTGTTTCCTGCCAACAGAATTTTATTAAGCACAAATTAATGAAGCTTTAGGACTCTCAGTCCCTACTCCCAGAGGACTAACAAAGGTAAAATTCTGATTTACTAAATCCTTCAAATAAGGAAGCAACTCCCCCCAACCCTACAGCTCTTTACTTATTCAATCAAAGTTGAGCTTCCTGCTTGGATTGCATGGCTCTTCATTTGGTTGTACTTGAAATCATAAGTAGCGGTATGACATTTTTGGAAGCAGGCATTGAGTGACAAGATGCCGTGAATTTTGTTAATTGAAAAGCCTAAATTCTTCTCCTCTTTGTTCATAGATATTTATTTACCCGATACAGAATAATTTCTCACAGAATCCTGAGGTCACGCAAAATCTAAGATATTATTCAGGTACTGGTGGGGGTTTTTGCCTTTACAAAAAAAGGATGTGATTATTTTAAAGGACTTGCAAATCACAACCATATGATGTTAAGCATGGTAATACGTAACCTTTTAAGACTATCTATGAGATACATATTTAAAATGGATAGTTTAGACCTGATACAGAAAGATTACTTCAGCTAGATGCTAACTATGCTGGAGAATGGCAAATTACTGATCAGTCGTTTGTCATGATTTTTTCACTCCTTTAAGGAAAAAAATGAAACTCAAAATGCTGGGTTTTTTTTTCTTTTTTAAAAAAGGTAAAATAAAATGCTGTGGATTGTCCCTGCTCATAAGGAAATATACTTCTCTCCCTTCTGCTTGTAGTTATTCAAGATAGATGCTTTTCAGTAGATAATTTTAAAACAAAAATTACCTCTTTTTTTTTTCTGTACATTTTTAGTGCTGTTTTCAAAGCAGCAATTTCTAAATACCAAGAAAGGATTTCTCCATTTTGCCACAATAAACATGACTCGTGCTCAATATTTAGAATTCAAGGCACGTGGTGGTTTCTTTTTCTTCTGCAAGTATTATTAGGTGTAGTTTTACCATAGAATGTCATTAAAACACATAAAATCATCTTTTCCCCATATATGTGTAAATAATAAGAAAAAAAATCTAGAAATATGGGGGGAAAGTTACATTTAGCTTAAAGGAATAGTTGAAAGTCTATTTATTGCTAAATAGATGACTTGCTAATCAGAAATTTGTTCTTCTTGTGAGTAACCTCTTATTTCTCCACGTTTAAGAAACGAAACATGTAATGCTGTGTAGCTACTGACTTCTAAATCTAGATTAAGGAGCACAAGATAAAAAAACAGAAGCAAAATACCCATGAAGTGAAAAAGCCCAGTGTGATTTGAGTACCCGCCTGCTCACAGGCTCTCTGACAGTGACATGGTTCCTCTGTCTTGCATATGAGCTCTTCAAATTAAAACAGGAGCCGCAGACAGCAAGCAGTCCCTCCTCTGTACGTCTCATCCTGCAAACTAGTTTGAGAACTGCATGTTGTCACTTGCTTGTGTAGTTTAAGGAAGAGCAATGCAGGATAATGAAATCCAAACAAAACCTGAAGTCCTCTTAGCTGTTGCTACTGACCCCTATTGAGACCAATTATCTAATACTAATTTCTGTGCTTACAGTACAATAGTTATCCCCTCTGCATCCTTGGGCGTGGAGGAAAGGTTTAGCCACTGCCAGTGTCTTCAGAATTAATGCATTCCTCACCTTCCACCCCTTTATTTTTTTAAATAGAGAAGTAGAAAAAAAAAACAATCAGGTTGTATGGTTTGCATCCCCTCAAAGAACTCATCTGAAAGAGTAAGTGAAATGTTTTTGTTTAGAGAAGCATGATTCACACCTGTTGGGTTTTTTTTTAAATTCTCTTATTTGAAAACAAGTTGTAGCATAACCCCCATTTTCAGATATGCTGTCCCCACTTCTGCTGCTCACTCTTGAAGTGGGTGTATAACCAAGAGATCTCCTAATCTCGGCAAAAGTTCCTTTGCTACAGCAAGCTAAGTGAGATAATGAGGTTGCTTATTTAGAAGATCAACACACACACGTGCGTGCGTGTGCGCTTAGAGAAAGTTCCTATTTCTCAAACAGTTATTTCTTACAGGTAGTCCCTCTGCAGCAACCTATGAGGGTCTATGTGCCCTGAGCATGTGTCCTCAGCACCCTTGCTCTCAAACAGATCACAAGTTTCTGCAGAGTATGGGTATTATCTGGTGGATCAAATTGGCCAAAACTGATCCAAGCATGACAAAGTGCAAAGGCTCAACTGCCTCGTAAATATCACGTTATAAACTTATGTTAATTACACAATTGAATGTCATTCATTGCAGCTCTTGATGGACAATGGAAGGAACAATTCATATCTGTACAAGTCCATAATTACATAATTATACAATAATCTGTAATTGCAAATAATTGGGCAAATATATAATTGGAAATTTTTAAAAATCTGTGTTGTATCAGAAATGACCTAACAGGGACGATACTGCTGGAGTGTTCAAAGTGATGGGTAAGCATTAATGGTGTCGGTGAAATTCAGCAGCAGCAGAAGATATCCAAAATGCACACACTGGTGGGTACTGCGCTGCAGCTGCTCTGCTGGTTGGTAGAAGGGGTTCACATGTAAGCTCATGGGTGGCATTGCCACGTCAGGGGAGCAGAGTTTCAGGAGCAAGGGGCATGCCTTTCTCTGCCTTTATTCTAAAATGTTTCATGTGTGGCTTTGATATTTAGCCCCACGCATGAAGTTAAAAATTTTCCAACCGTCTTCAAAAGTGGCATAAAATTTAGCTGTTGTATTAGCTACAACAGGTTTAAGAAATGATTCTTCACTGGCATTGTTATGAAGCAATCCAGTAGCACTAACTTTTCTCTACCCTCTGTCTATGTGTTCAGTTGATATGCTGAGATAAACACAATGAAATTTATTGCTGTAACGATGCTTTAATGGTATTGTTCATTTTGGAAATACAAAGGACAATCCCCACATTGAGACCTACAGTCCTTTTCAGAATGTGAAATTAATTCATAGTAGCACAGGTCCAGATGAGAAGAAAGGAAATGGGTGTCCTATAACAGCAAGTTTTATCCTTTGAATGTGTTATCTACATTGTTAAAAGCTTAGTTTCTTTGCTTAAGACACAAATCTTAAAAAAAAAGAAAAGGCTTTCTTTAACTAGATTTATCATATTAAAATACAAAGGATGGAATTTGTTTGTTCAGTCTGGACAAACAATAAACAAACTGCAGTCCCTGCCACCTTTTTAATTATGAAAACAGCTCAGCTACATTATCAATCTATCTTCCTGTTCTATTTCCTGCTTACATTTCTATCTTCGTACTTTTCTCCCTTCTAACATTGTGTTACTCTTAAAGGTTAAAAAGAAATGTCTGTCACTCCTCCTTCCTCTCCAACAGAAGTTCTATGGAGAAGTATACGTGGGATAAAATTTTAATGAGAGAAAGCTGAGTGCAACAGGTAAACTCTGCACTGAGAACTAAAGCCACAGGATTAGAATGATTTTTTTTTTTACAGTAAGAAATGTGGACTTTATACTATGAAGCTCAGGGTTTTTTTCTCCAAAGCTCTGTCTTCTAGTGCAGTCTTCTTTCATTGTTCTGCCAAATATTTACACTGTCAAAGGTGCTGGTCAAAAACAGAAATGTCGTTGCTCATGTTGATTTGTCAGTTTAATGAAGAACACAGAACATGAAGACAAAAGTCTTGAAATGGATTTTATGGTTGTTAGTAAAATTGAAAAATGCCAAAAGATGTTCATAACTAGGCCTTAATTGGCAGATTGTCTAAATTTGTGCATTGCACCAGCTGAAGCCTTTTTGAGACATAAGATTTAATTCCCAGATATAAAAGGTTACGGCAAGGATTTCTGATGGAGCAACAGGTGTTTCTACTAAATGTTTTGAAAGTGGCATTTCATTCTCAAAGCTTGCTTATTCTTTCTTTCACAGGTGGAGAGTTACTCATCCTCCAGTTCATTTGGCTCCTTTTGGTTAGATACCAGGGTTAACGGTAGATGTCTGCGCTGGAAGATGTGTTTAGATTTGACTCTGGCCTTCCTTTTGCTTGATACTTATTGCATTCAAGGCTTCCCCGTAGGGGACACTATCTGCAGATCTCAGAAGATCGGAGAGAGTTATGCTGGTGCTTACCACAACATTTTTAATATAGCAGGTTAGGATTTATTTACAGTGAGAGGCTCTGGGTGGACGTAAAAAATGTGTCCTTGAAGCTAAAATTAACATGATAAAAAGGTTCAACAGAATTCAAAAGAATATGTACAGCAAGTATATGTCATCTTCATGTCTACGCCTAGTGTAACAAAGACTGTAACTGTAAAACCAGTGAAAACCAGCAATTTAGGCCACAATTAATGCTGAATAATTTATTTAGAACAAACCAAACTGGGTCCATTCAAGGTTTTGAAAAAAAAAAGTTTGGTATAAAATGGAAGACCTTTAATATTATCTTACAAGGGCACATAATATGGGAATGAATTATAAATGGGTAGAAGGTAAAATATTCTTAGTTGTATTCAACAATAAAATATCCAGATAAATACCAGCTGAAGAGTTTAGGTTTGTGAGGGAAAATATCACTAGTGGATTACTGTAAGTAAACCCATCACAATCTTTAATATTACTGATACACAGGAGTTGCTGATAAGAAAGCAACGTTGAGACACAGTCGATACATTAGTTTTATAGCTAAAGAATAGATCTGAGTCAGGCAGCAGCGATTTTAGCACCATAATAAAATAACTATTGCTCGTCCTTGACAAATGCTTACTTCTAGTATCTCCTGCTATATGTCATTCAAAGCAAATGTTATATGTTTTCAGCAACTGGCTTTACAGTAACATATCAGTAAAAACTAAATCTGAATCAAAACAAAGATTTATTAATTGAGACCAGATTTTTCAGATTGAATCCACTACTGTTGTGTGTTCTTTCCTTATAAATTATACTGCCTGCAAAGAACAGATGTATGGGGTCATTGCACAGGTCTGAAGTTAGCATGATCAAGAGGAAAACCAAAGGACTTGCTTTATTTCATAGTCCTTATTTAACAGAGAGTGTTATCTGCAGCATGAGAGAGCATAAGAAATACTTAGGGGGTGTTCTACTGGCTCATGCTATCTGTTGGCAGGTAACCACCTCCTTCTCCACACCTCTGATGAAGAATCACCTGTAATTGTCTCCCTCTTTTTCCCTTTTCTAGAAGACTTTAGTAACTTTTTAGAGAATTAAGACAAAAGCAAAAAAGTGAAATAGATGCTTTGCCAGAAATAAATAGATTCATATGTGTTCGTATGTATGTATCTTTAAAATCCTTCACTGTATTTACTCTGGCTAAAACATTGGGCCAGGAACATGGGAATAGGTTGTGATTACACTCCATACATGTTTTAATGGCCAATACCAATGACACAAAGGTGTCCTATACAAGCACATGGACTTTCACAGGAGAAATGAGGTGGAATTAAGACAAAGGGAAATTTAAGATGAGTTTCAGGGGGCAAAACCCACTTTTAGTTATACTTTAGTTTTTGTAATTAGTTGTACTCTAGAGTGTTATAATCTTCTCAGGAAAGTGAGGGGAGGTGTGTCTATTGGGACATTTTCAAGTCAGATGGACAAAACCTGTTGGTTCTGTACCTGGAGCAAGCAATTGGCAAGAAGAAATCTTTCTATTAACCTTTTTTTGTTTTTTAATACCTCTTGAATTTTCCTCAGAAAATATCTTGTATTGAACAAAGTTCTTACATTCTTACCAGTGATAATAAAGCACGAAGATGCTTTGTATTGTATAAGCAGTCTGAAGCAAATTCTTATAACGGCCTTTCAATATCTGAAGGGAGCCTATAGGAGAGCCAGAGAGGGACGATTTGTCAGGAAGTGTAGTGACAGGACAAGGGGCAACGGTTTTAAATTGGAAGAGGGGAGATTTAGATTAGACACCAG
>JAOXNO010000013.1:62129469-62144469 GCA_028565335.1 Limnodromus scolopaceus | reverse complement strand
ACTTTGTTTTTCTTCCAAAGAAAATGGTCCACAAAAAGAAACAGAAAAAAAAGGAAAAAAAAGAAAATACATAAGCTGCTGGCTATTCATCTGCAATTTGTTAATGAGCAAGATAAAAATTTGTTTTTTATGAGGAGAGCCATTAACAACAAAGAAATCACAAAGTATTCCATTTTATTAAGATCTTTGTGTTGAGAATGAACCTGTTACCAGAATTGGCCCAGAGGGTTCTTTACATTATACATACACACATACATACACAAAGACAGAAGTATATACATGTATCAAAAAAACAACCAAGCAGAAAAACCCAGCAGTCTGATGCTCATCATGTACTTACAAACATAACTGAGGATTTAATTAACTACTAATATACATCTATAATAAAGGACTGATGTGTGTTGTTATACATAGTTCAAAACCACATAGATCTTCATGCATTTGTATTTGTAGCATATTTATAGCCTGTGTTCATTTGTATGAGCTGTTTGCAATATTAACTGAAGTGATTGCACCTTTTTCAGGACTTTATGGTTGTTTTTGTTGCATTTCAAGTTAAATTTAAACATTGAAGTATATAAAGGTATCAGCATCCTGAAGGTGCTTTTCAGATTGAAATATCCACTTCAAGTTCATTAGCCTTAATTCAGGCTTCTGCCAGCAACAGAAAAGATGGAGATTTCCATGGATTTCCATTTTCACGGAAATGTTTAATGAAAAAATGGATTTCTTAAAAGAATACTTTTTAGTTTGTTTGTTTATAAAAAGCTGAAATCTGACAGTTTCAATTTTAGAAGTAAAAGCTAACCCTTTTACATTTCCTTTTTTTGCTTGTGGCTTTGATTTAGTCAAGAAGAAACCCAGAAAAATTGAAAGTAAGATGTATCTTTTTTATGTTTTTATTTTCATTTGTAGAAGGTGTATTTTAGGCTGGCTCAGAAGTGCTTAAATTCTTACTAGTGTAAGTAGTACAGAAAGAGAAATGAGAGGAGAGAAAAGACAGTCAGAGAGAGCAAGAGGGAATAAGAGCCTTCCATTCACTAGTTGCTTTCAGCATGTTCCCAGTTTAATGGTGCTGACTCCATTTTAGGTTATCTTTGTTGCACTTTCCTTTTAAATAAAATGCTATCTTCCTTCTGCTATGACTTCTCTATTCTTCTGGTTGTCTTCTTAACACTGAGGCTTGCAGAAAAAGCAAATAGTCAGTTCAGTGGCTAAGGAGGTATTGCGTTAATGATGCTAAGAAGAGCAATGAACTTGTGTTGAGTTTGATTGTAGAATAATGGAATACAGCAGCTTCTTTTCAATATTATGTTGTTTACTTTCATAAAAATAATTATTTGCATTATGGATAAACTGAAGTACAAAATGAAATGGTAACGTGCATATATGTATAACTTGTATATGTATTGTGCTAGGTTTTGAACTGGAAAATGTGAAGAAAACACTCTTCCTGGTCAAAAAATCCCATCAGAACAACAAAAAACCCAAGCCAAACCCAAGCCAAACAGCAATAAAAAGGTGAACTGCTTTAATTTGCACAAGTTGATCTGCCATTGTATCATGATTAATACTCTAGAAACTGTTCCAGATTGGGACATAAGAATATTGGAAGAACTGCAGCCATGTGAGATATTTAAAAGCATCCCATGGATTTCAATCATGTTTCATCACCTCTTATGTCTCTAATTCTGCCACCTTTCCAGGTTGTTGGGATGAAGTTATCAGATGTCTGCCCCGAGACTTCTAATTAATGGTAACTTAGGGAATTTGTCTGGGTAGGCCTGTTTTAATTATGTTTCCTAGCTAAAACTTTGGAGGGTGTTCAGATTGAGATTCAGGTGTCACTTGGATAACTAACTTCAGTATTTGGCAACAACCTAAACAGATACAGAAATGCATTTATTTTACATATCATCTTTTTGGAAAATTTACTCCAATATGTGGTCATACTCCTACCCAGTTAGTAAAGAAGGCTCTAATATCTCTGCATATATCAATACAGTAGTATTTCTAGCATGTGGACTGAAGTTTTTAGGGAATAGGGAGTGTTTTTGGGAACAGCATGGCCTTACGAACCAACCTTTATTGGTTGGACTAGATGATCTTAAAAGGTCCCTTCCAATCTAGCTGATTCTGTGATTCTGTGATTTCTAGTATGCTCCCGTAAAGGGATCCTCAGTTGCTGTGGAGTGTGAAGCTGCTGGGTAGAAACCTCAGGAGAGGTTTGTATGTGTATCACAGCAGCTTTCGGAGCTTCCTAATTTATGCTTTTGATTAAGGCATCCCCTACAGCAGTCTGTTATCCTCCAGGCACAAAGGTAGGTTGAAGTCACCTTCTTCACCCTCTCCCTGGACCAGGAGGTGTACCGTGCTTCCCTGGGCACAGAAACTTAGCTGGTGGTTTTGAGCAGCCCAGATGCTGCTGTCAAAATGAAATCGGTCTGAATGAGTTTCTCTGACTGTGCAGGGCAAGCGTCTCAACTAACACTTTGTTAAGTAAGTAATAACTTACATGCTTGTTAATTCACAATGTTCAGGCATGAACTACAGAAGGGCCTGGCAAATCCTGCACAGCAAAAAGCTGGAGTGTCTAGTTTAAAAACTCAAGGCTGCAGCATAGAAGCTCTGTCCCTTGAGAGTGTTTTGGATTTAATTTAAAGCATGTTTGTCAAAGTACTTTTTCCTGAGTGTCATTTCATGCTAGAGAGATTTGAGGGACACCATCCTCAGGGCTGTCTGCCTGAAGGAAGTGTGCTGGATGGTACAGCACAGCCCTTGTGTTGTGAGTCAAAGGGCTGTTCTGTACTGTCCTATAGAAAATGGATATAATTTAGTATCATGAATGTCTGCTTGTCCAACCCAGTTGCAAATTCCCAGGCTATGATCAAGTGGAACCAGTGCTGCCTCCTAGCACATTCAGCCAGCTCCCTCCAACACCCTCAGCCACCACTTGTTTCTGCTGAGACAGAGGGCATATCTGAAAAGTGAGGATGCCTGAGCATCCCAACTGCCCCAACACAACTGCTAAAATCAGCACCTGTGTAATTGTTAGTGTGTAACATCAGGTGATTAAGGTTTTCTTGCTAAGCTTATTCTCCACCTGAGATCTGCTAGTATAGATGTGAAGGAATCTAAAGAACAGTTTATGCTTCCATTTCATAAAAAGGGAATTTTTTGCATTTCAGCAAGAAGGATTACAAAAACATTGCTTTCAAAATCTGATAAACTGATATTTGGAGTGTTCTGAGAGTCTGGTATTTAGTCTGAGTTTCCCAGATGTGCTACTAGCTGAACCTGGCAAACAATGTGGATTTTGTCGCTCAGTGTCGATTTTTCATTTTCATTTTATACTGCTTGATAAAGGTGATAGTGAGAGACACTTGATTTGTTGGGGGCTTTTTTAGTTATGGTGTCTGCTCTGTTGTAATATGGCAACCTCAAACGTTGCTCAGGAATTTTTTTTGGTATTAAAATCGAAACAGTAGTTTAACTTATTCCCAGTATTTTAAATTATTATGCATAATGTGGTCAGCATAATGGTCAGCATAGAAAGATACTTTTTTTTTTCTGCCTCAAAGAGAGAAACTAGCCTTTAAAAACCTGTTAGAAAGGCTAGTTTTTAGAACCTGGTGTTGTGCCATTACGCTGCAATACAGAAGGCCCTGCACTAGCTGTGGTGGGGTTCTCTTGCTCTGCATTGCTGTGACCTAAAGTGAACATCCTCTGTCTCCAATGGGAGGGCAAAAGAGAAAAGAGGTGGAGGTGACCATAAACCAGCCTGTTCCTGTCCTGGAAAAAATAAGGAGTTCTAATTTTTTGGCAATCTTTTATTTAAAATTGCATGTTCATTTTATTACTAATCTGTTTAGCAGTGAAAACGTATGCAGTGCTTTATAAAAAACAGCATGAACATCTCTTGGCTGTTGCCTTCTAGGCAGCAGAGGACTACCATTCCCTGTTTTCCTATTCTGCTGCACAGAAATAAGTGCTGGAAACTGCACTTTCAGAAATGTTATCAAAAGTAAAATGTTTGTTTCCTCATTGCAAAATGTCCTGTTCTTCGAGTTCTGACTCTTGTTACAGGTCTCAGTCAGACAGACTGGACAAGGCTGTAAGTGACTATGTAAAATGACCACAATCAAAATCATATAATGCCAAAAATGAACAACTCTATCAGAATATAGTTTTCTAGATAGAAGGTATATATGTCTATTTACAGCAGCTCAATAATTTCTCTTCATTAAAAACATGCTTGATATGGTGAAGCAATGTATTATAGAAGTCTTTGTATTATGTAGCCTGTGCAATAAACAACAAAACTGAGAGCTGACTGCACTGCAGTTGGACAATGCAGGTTGTTTTGCAGTCAAAATGACTGTTATTTGATTACTTGTTGCCAGAGAAAAAGGCAACACATCAGTTTGCACATTTGTGTATCAAAAAATCCAAAAAGATGGGAGGATTGGAATTTTTTTAACACCATCGCAGAGGAAAATTGACATTTTCACTCTTATTAAAAAGACAGTTTCAGTTGTTTAAGAATATATTTTTCCCCTTAGACATGCATTATGCTTTAATTCAAGGAAAATAATTTTGATATTAGCAGAGCATGAGACTTTTTTTTCTGGCTCAAAAAACTATGACACATTAAAATGTGTCAGTACAGTGTTAAACTCACCATGTTAACCTAAAAGTGAGGAGTCAATGCAGACATCTACTCTATTATATTATGGGTGTTTGCTTGTTTGTGATTACGTTTAAGTTCTTTCACTGCTTGTCTCACTAACTCAAGGAAAGGTAATGGTGCCTTGTTTACAAAAGCAATAATATCTAGTTAGTTTCTCATTAAAAAAAAACACACAAAGCAATTTCATTTTCTTTGTTAAAAAAGAGTTCTAGTA
Organism: Limnodromus scolopaceus; assembly: GCA_028565335.1. Taxonomy (NCBI): domain Eukaryota; kingdom Metazoa; phylum Chordata; class Aves; order Charadriiformes; family Scolopacidae; genus Limnodromus; species Limnodromus scolopaceus. The sequence continues at coordinate 62,139,565 of JAOXNO010000013.1, read as the reverse complement.
ATATGTGAAAAGTTTCCCAAAATTTCTTCTCAATTAAAAGAATTAATGGAGTGAAACAAAAGAAAAAAATATTTCTATAAGCTAGGACATGCATTAAACATTTACATGAAGAAAGATTGTTGCTTTGCCTTCAATTAAAGTGCTAATGTAATGGAAATCAAAAGGTAATAAATGCCATGATCACCATGAAAAAAAAATTGGCCTATTATAGGTAGGGGCATTTTTGCAGTGTGGTTACTGTATAGATGTCTAATGCAGGGTAAGATATCTTACTGTGACCCTATTTGATATAATATAAAGACTGCATTCTTTTAAGGATTAAAGTAAATCCAGCTCTAAGGCCATCCATAGGTAACAGCCTGAGCAGGATGATTTGTTAAAAACAAATATCATAAATATATACTTATGATTTTGTATTTAAGACATTTTAAACACTGTTCACAATAAGTATTTGGGAGCATTTTAAAAGAAAACTTCCTGAAATACAGTAAATCTCTTACACACATGAGTAATATAACAGATTCCAGTTACCTGGCATTCAGTTGCCAGATTGTCTAGGATCACAGCCCAGTTCCTCTGTTGAGAGGTCAGTCAAACGGGCATTGGGAATAGGACCTGGCACTAAGAGCCAAAAGGAGGAAAAAGAAGAGTGGGTTATTTACACCCTTCCCCTAGCCACATGGCATCTTTCCTCCAGTAATTAACTGGTGGCCTTCAGCAGAAACAGCTGCCTTGGACCCTTTTGAGGGTGAGGGTGGGATTTTGATGGTGTAGCTACACAATCAGTGACTCAGGACCACCCCAGCCCCCTCTGTGACCTGCTTTGGAGAGAGCTGAAATACAGCCTTGCTTGGCAACATTCAGGGCATCTGGAGATTCCCAGCATGGTCTGTCTGCACCATTTTTGATCCCTAGGACTGTCATTCAAGCCTTCTGACCCTGTGGAGTTTCGGTAGGTTCTGAATTTCAGCTCTGTAAAAATCTGGTTGGGCACCTCACTACAAGAAAGACATTGAGGTACTGGACATGTTCAGAGAAGGGCAACAAAGCTGCTGAGGGGTCTAGAGCACAAGTCTTATGAGGAGCAGCTGAAGAAACGGGTTGTTCAGACTGGAGGAAAGGAGGCTGAGGGGGAGACCTTATCTCTCTCTTCAACTAACTGAAAGGAAGTTGTAGCAAAGTGGGGGTCAGTCTCTTCACCCAAGTAACAAGCGATAGGACAAGAGGAAATGGCCTCAAGTTGTATCAGGGGAGATTTAGATTGGATATTAGGAAATATTTCTTCACTGAAAGGGTTGGCAAGATCCGGAACAGACTGCTCAGGGAAATGGTTGAGTCACCATCCCTGGAGGTATTTAAGAGACGTGTAGATGTGGTGCTTAGGGACATGGTTTAGTGGTGGACTTGATGAGTTTTTATGTGCAGGTCTTTTCCAACCTAAATGATTCTATGATTCTATGTTTCTCAATCAATTAAATTCATCTTAAGGGTATTTTATGATTTGTCTTTAAATCCTCATAGAAAATGACCATATATTAGAACAGATCGAAACTGAGGGCTTCCGTAAATGCAGTTCTGAATTCTCAAGAGACAGCATTCAAAACATTTTAGGATTCAAGGCAGAGCAGAAGTAGCCTTCATCTAGGCTGATTTTGTAATTGACTTGCAGAAATTTGTAAGAATATCTGAAAAGGAGTAAATTTAGTAAAAAGTATGAATGAAGAGGGAAATACCTCCACAGGAGGCCGTATGTGGGTTTGCCACAGAAATGTGTGTCAACATTACCCAAGTAACTGCTACCTGCTTGGGACTTCTACTTCACCTAGTCCTCTATTAGCTATTGAAGCAGTCACACCATACAGTCCCCTTCATAAATAAGTTCAGATTCAGAAAAAGATTCCTCATTTGAGTAAGCATATATCGTTTCAGGTGAGCTGAAAAGACTCCATAAATCAACAAATCATCTGTAAAGAAAGTGTAAACTATTGTGTATCTTACAGGGAAATTATAAACTTATTGTATGTTTAATAATATAAGCCTATAAAATATATTCCCCATTGTAACCCAGATATTTTTCTTCTAGTCTCTTGCTCCCTTTAGAACACCCTTGTAAAAAAAAAGCTAAACATCTGAGGGGGACAGGCTGATTTGTACATCTTATATGTACATCTTACTTAAGTCCTACTTAATGGTAGGACTAATTCTCTGGAGTAGCACAATAAGGCAAAGATCAGATGTGACATATGAAAAAATTATAAAATTTCAGGATGGGTTTTGTCAACAAACATACTTCTTGGATAGTGAGATTATACCTTTATTAGGCATGAATCTTTGTACGCTTTGTAGGCAAGAAGTTGGCCTTAAATTTCAGTGTAGGTGGTTTTACAAGTTGGGGTGCCTTTTTCTTCTTTAGCTTCGCATTCATCTGCCATACCTTGACATTCACAAGCTCATGCTCTAGCATTCAATAATTCATGTGTATGGAGGAAAAAAAAGAGACTAGTTTGTCCGTATTGTAAGGAATGCAACCGTATGTATTGCATCATGTGGGGGGAATACAAAATTTATCCTTTGGTATGCCCTAAATAGATCTGGATGCCTGCATTAATCAGAGAAGTTCAACTTCAAGGAAATCTATGACTGCTCTGCACCCTGCTTCTCCCACCCTGTGGCCTCCTCCACGTCTCCTTTCTGCACACTTCAAATAGCAACAGAGCAACTGAGTCCTGCGGGTGCTGCGGGGATCAGGCAGCCTTTCTGCGGAGACATCTCTTATCCCTGCCCTGCAGGTTCCCTTGCTGCAGCCCCCAGTGCTCCAAACACATCTTCTGGGTCTGAACGACCAGAGGTAGCCAAAATCGCGTATTTGTCGCTGCCACTAGAGGGATCTGTGCAGTTAGCTCTCTTCTCCTGTTCTCCTCCCTTTTTGTCCCAAAGTGGGAGGAAGGTTAGAGCAATTTTACCTCAGTACTGCATTTTTTTCTTTTTTTTTTTTTTCTCTCTTGACTCTGATAATACAATATACATTATTTATATTTTTGTTTCCTGTAAGTTAGCTTAAAAACATTAGAGCTAAATTATACTTATTCATCAATTATTAATTCTTGATTTATGCCTGTGGCACCTCACATTCCTACCTAAACACAAGCCAGCATTACTTCCACCCAGAGGTCAGACAGAACTGCGCATTCATGCTATAGCTCTGGTCCTGTCATTACCAAATTACCTGGTAGTTACCTCAAGTATAGAATTAAAAAAATAAAATAAAATTATTTCTGTGCACAGGTAAATGGCATGAATATTACTTTTTCAAATTTACATCCTGGGGAAAAAAACCAACAAGCTAGCTCTTCAGATACGTTGCGAAAGGATGACTGGTTAACACATAGTGATTATGAAAATGGAGCTTGGTATTTCTGTCCTGTGCTACATTACAAGCCAGTTCCAGTCAGGGGCTTTTCTTAAGAAAATTTTTTTAAAACATTTGAAATACGTTTTTTTGATATATGATCAAAATGGGTTTTTTTATTCTTTTGGGGATTTTTAAATGGTAACCAAATTAATCAGAGGGGAGGTTTAAAAATTTGAAAAATTATTAAAATGGTTTTGAAATTGTCAGGGAATACGTCATCTGTCGCTGCTACATTGGTTGAGGGAGCTGGTAAGAGCAGAAAAGTTTCAACATTTCCTTGTTTGAAACTTCTCACAGGTCAATAGTGACTGAAAATAATTACATTGGATTGCAGCCTCAGTCCAGTTCCTAGTGGACAAGTGTCCATGTCACAAAATCCACCATTGCAATTGGCAATAGTTGGCAGGCTCAGCAGAGAAGCCAAGGATTGAATGGGCATGGAAATTAAACTATTCTCCTGCCCCTAATTGTGGTCCTTTCAAGTCATGGTTGAGGAACATTGTTTGGGAAAAGTTGCACAGCTGTTGGCAGTGCTGAACATGCCCTGTGGATAAACATAGCATTTCCATCCCCAAGGTCTTAATCTGGCAGATTTTGTAGCCTTAAAAGTCACATCAAAGTGGGGGGAAAGATGTTTCTTTTTTTCCCCTGTTATAATAGTAATATTTTCTTAAAATAAAACCCACAGATGAAATGAAGAATACTGTCCTTCTTCCGAAATATTTACTACCCTATCTTCAAATATATTAATTAAAAGACTGGAGGAATGGTGTGGTTTATTTTTTTTATGAACTTCGTGTTATTTTTTCTGACCACCGTGTATTTTGGCAGAAAAATGATCATGTTGCTTAAATGGATTACCTAAATATGAATTCCCTTGCTTAGACATGGCACTGGTGGCCTAATTGATATGCTGGGACTCTTGTGCTCAAAAACATGCTTGGAGCCATGAGACAATATGGGAATCAGGCAGTTATTGATTTCTCATGGATTTCAGTGGGGACTTTTACTTAACACCTGATAATAAAAATTGTTCTAGTCTAACTCTAATTGGAACTTGACATAAAAAAAAAATCATGTGAGTGCTACCAACTTCAGTTTTCCCTTCCATGGAAAGAGGAATATTTGTCTACTGTTTTTTTCCAACAGGTTGGAAGAAGTATGTCAACTTCCAGCACACTCAACGACTGCAGCAGTTTATGATCTTTTGAGGTGAGGACTGCTGATTTTTTCTTTTTTTTTTTTTTAGTGAACAGGTAAATAATAAGGCTTCTCTTAATACTGCCCTATGTTGCAGCTCGAGTGATGTGCCTTCTGGAATGTCTTTTTAAGATGAACCTTAATGGGAGACACCTCTCTAAAGAAAGTACCTCAAAGACTATCTTTCACCAGGCACCTCAACTTTACATAGGATTAATATTTTAGGGACAGATAGTACCAGACTATTTTTTTTAATGCTGCATAACAGCTGGTAAATGTTGGTACACCCTGAAATGCTCTTCTCTGTAGCCTGCATAGATTCAAATTTTGCAACAGTGGAGAATGAAAGGTAACACATATGATGTTGTGTCTGTCACTGTGGGACCACTGCAGCTGCATTGCAGCTCTGAGTTCCTCTTACCAAACTCAGAATTGGAAATTGGTGACAGTTACAAATGTCTTTTTAGCAGATTTAGAAATCTATGGGTAGTTCTTAAGCTTTTCTGTTTACCCCCACCGTTTCTTTCAAATCTGTAATCAGGTAATCAACTATTTGCCTCTCTGGTCTGAGTACACAGTTGGACCCTGACCACAAGGTTGACGTGTTGATGCACGTGGATCTCGGGAAAGCACAGAGGGTAAGTTTGCACTATGAAATGAGGCTCTTGGTAGAAATGAATCTGGAAATTTTCTGTGCTGTTTGCCTACAGTAGTGATGCCAAATCTTTGTAAACTTTGTTAGGTACTACTTTTAGTGCAGTATTTCCTTCTTCCATCTGAAGAACTTGATTTCTTGCAGTTATGCTGTTTTTGCCAAAGTATATATCAATGCTCTGAAGATTGGTCAGCGACCCCAATGCGCCAAGCACATAAGCTATTGCTGTAACTTTGGAAATAATAAGCATAGAATCGCTCACTGCTCTGCTCTGGAAGCATTGCGCTTTTTTGGTTATTTTTTTGTTGGGAATGTGAGAGCATTCATATTGTTCTCATGTCTTGCTTATTTATAACAGAATAATTAAATTTATAATCTGCAGCATTTAATGGTGCAATAATCTATCAAGAAGTTTGCAAGTGACTTGTTAGTGGAACCAATTTCTAACTGAAAACAAGTTTCTGAGTGTTTGTGGCATAGAAGCCTGAAGCAAAACACCAAGTGAAAATAAAAAATTAGGGGTTATTTTTCTTTTTGAAAATGTGTGTTTTATTGCTTCTTGTTAGAAATCAAGTGTAGAGACATAGTCATTGAGCTTTGTGCACGGTCTGAAAAGAAAAGTTTTTAAGGTAAATAATCAGTGAGCAGCTTATTTCAAAGTCTACCTTGAAGTCTACAAGTCTTAATAAACAGTAGCAACATGCCTCCATGGGACTTTGGTAAATTCAGTCTTCAGCACCCCTGGCTGCAGCTTCCCTTTTACCATTCAGACCGAGCCCATGCCAGAAAATGGTAAAGACTTGCTGTAATCAATGCTAAATTGAGAGACCCAGTTCTTCCACAAGGTCTCCAAAAATGCTGCAGTAGCTGTCCTCCTGCAGCACATCCAAAGGACCAAAGGCACATGCTATCTATCTTTTCCCAGACCACATGTGGATGAGCCACAGCTTTTTCAACCAAACCAACTAGGCCAATGTTTTCATCATTAAGTACTTAAAAGTTATACACCTCAAGTTAAGTTAATTGGTGGTAAACCACATAGCTGTAGTAGTTTAGCGTAGCTGAATATTAGTAGTCTACCTCCTTTTCTGACACCTGAATTTACTTGTATTTTTTCCTTTCTTTGCCTCTTTCTTTCTTTGGTTCATCATAAGCCCACAGAAGATTAATAATCATGCTCTGATGCACACAGTTTGGTGCCACAGTGGATTGGGTTGGTTTGGGGAGGGGGAGACGTTTCCTCTCCTGTGTTGTATTTCGAGAAATATTTTTTGAGAAGTACACATTTTTAATCCATACAAAGAAAAAAAAAATATTTTCATGTTTATGTTTGAGAGCCAGACAGAGGATTGAGGAAGATGAGAGAGAACTGTGATCTGAAAAACATGCTCTTCAGACTTGTGTCTGCTGTAGTACAGCTGTTTTCTTGACCTTCCCTGATGTAGATGGCTTAAGATAATTTTCAGGTCTTTGATCTGCTCCCAGCATTGCTCAAAGTTTATATCTGCTGGCAATGAAGTTTTAAAATTGTTTAAATATCTTAAATTGTGTTACATTCTTCTTGAGGAAGTACTAATTTTGAAGGCTGAAAACTTTGAAACTTCTGTAGTAGGAAGACAGTTACCTCAGAAGGCTGGTAACAGAACAGAAATTTCTTACAGAATTTTATCTGTATGATGTTGATTGAATGTGGTTCTAAGCTGACAGTAGAAACACAGCTCTTCATGGACACAGGTATGCATCCTAAAATACTGCTATCATACTTGGTCCTAATCAGCACCTTTCATAGGTGTCCCTCCCATGCATTTCTCTACTACTTTTTGTCAGCATTTCTTGCTTTGGGCTCAACTTGACTATATATGACATTTTTTGTTCGTGAATGAACTTTTTCTTAGACTCCAAGGTCTATGCTTTATTGTCCTCTTGTGCTCCACCTGACACAGCCAGGAGATTAATTATATAATAGGCCCCTGCCTGTTCCCCTCTTTTCTTTTGTCTGATGATACCTTGAGGATTGTCTCTGCATTCAAATTGAATTTCTGGAAGGCCCATTAAGGCAGAACTCTGCCTCCACCCAAAGAGATATTGAAAATACTCTGTGAGGTTCAGATGCAGCATTTGCTACAGTGTTAGGATAGAAATTAACATTTCTTTTCTGATTCTGATTTCGCAGAGCCATGGATTTATTTAAAATGTTAACAAAGGGAACTGTGTATTCCTTTTTACTTGATCTTTTGCAAGGAGTTGTCGACATTTTATGCAAAATACTCCATCCACACACACTGGACACCACACATTTGTGATTTTTTTTCCCTCCTCAAATTTAGGAGGAGCTTCTGCATCTCAACAATTGCTATATGCTCCATATCTCAGAAAACTGGTGATTCTCTATATCACCGTGAAGTTATTGCTGGCAAATGATGGCAATTTAATTTGTAACCCATAAACATATATGTTGCACAGTAGAAGTGCCTTGGCTCTTATATTTTTTTGTCCATTTGTTGCTCTGAGCAACAAACATATTCATGGTGTTACTGCTTCACTTATATTTATACTACTGTCCTCCATTAATAATCATATCTATTCAGACAGACATACGCTTATTCATAATTCGGGCAATAGAAAATTAAATGGTCATAAAAAATGATAACAAATGAATGAAAATAAAGGTTGTCTATGGTTTGCATTGTTCACTCTTAAGAATAAAACCTGATGATGGGATTTGCTAAAGAAGCCAGAAATTGAAGTGGCCATCAACACTAGGATGTTAAGAGAAATTAGACACTTAACCTCCTGGAATATTCCTAATATATTTTGAAAAGCTTAGTGGTAACTTTTGAAATCAGTTCACTAAGAAACTGTAAATATTACATTATAAAAAAGCTTTTCTCATGATAAAACAAATCTATGTTTGCTGACTTAATTTGCATCTATTTTATAGAATTATGTTTTTATTTATTACAGTCCATCTAGAACAAACCGTGTCAAATTTTTGAGAAAAAAAAATATTCAAAATATATAGATGGATAATCCTACCAACTTCTTATGAATATTGACCAGCACAATAGAAAAAGACATTTACAGTCTCTGAAATGACAATGGAATATGTCCCCAGTGTAACTGCAAATTGCAAAAAGGGAAGATAAAACCCAAAGCACCCAATGAATTTAAAAAAGCCCATTTTGCTTCTAGTTCTATTATTTCAAAGGTTAAAACATTGAAATGATCTATGGCAGACGAGTTCCTTAGTAAAGTGGAAGAGGTTTTCTGTTCTGATTATTCTCATTCCTTTGCGTAACTTCCTGAAGGTTTTCACTGAATAAAGTTTCATATTTGACTTTCTTCTTCAGGCATGGCAACTTATGTCAAAGATCAGAAAAGCCACTGACTTTGCCAGTAAGACATTTTGAAGGCACTTGCATAATTAGAAGGCAGTGTCAGCAAAATTAGATTAGTGAGGAACAGTGGTAGGGAACCTGTATTTGTTTAAGGTTCCTTAATCTTGGTCCCGTGGATTGAACAAGTCATATTGAGATCATGTCATCCATCATATGGTTCTCTGTATAATTTTTGAATACCTCAGATGTCATGCATGCTATCATGAAGATAGTCAACTGCCTGTTGTTGTGAACATCAACTTTTCAGCATCATTTACTCTGTAGCTTCCTTGATGGAGTTTCTGCAGACTATGATGATTTGCAGCTCCACTGTGATGTTTATGGGCTCAATAAAGAAAAGGTTCTAAAAAGATTATGGGCACTGAAAAAGGAAATACAACCTTTTCTGCAGGAGCACAGAGCAGAACAGACTAAACATTTTTGGAATTTCTTGCCTGCCACAAAGAGATGATGATTCCCCATAGACACTCTTACTCATTTTATACCCTCAACAAAAGTCTTTAGGGCTTGAATAAAATTTTCAGATATATAACAAGCCATCTTCTCTTTACACAAGAAGTTTGGTGTTTTGTGGCAAGATCTTGGAAGAGAGGGAATGTCTTATTTTCGAACTTTAAGAGCAGCAAGACATAGTTGTAACTGATATTTAGACCTAGGTTTCTCTGGAGGTATAAGTGAGCTAATGCAGACTTCAGATGTTCCTTTACTCCACATGTGAGCTCTGCGTGATACTTGTCTGGGTGTAGTTGCAACTGGAGAGGCAGATCAGGGGAGGACTTAAAAACTTACCCTGCTACAGATGTAGTTACTTTCAGGTGATTTGGAATTTAAATTGCAATTGCTTGTAGCAGTCTGACTACGTAAGTTTCTTGCACCTTACTTTCAAGTCTTTATATATTTTACTGGAAAAAAGAAACCTAATTATATCTCTTCTTTCCTATTCTGAGATTTAATCAGTCGAAGCAGTTATGGGAGACTGGAATAGCTAGATTTACCTCCTGCATCATCCACAGTTATGGTAGTCAAGTCCCTCTGTGCTGCTTTTATAATATGCAGTGCCATGAAGGAAGGAAATCTCAGTTTTGACCTTCTTTTCCACACTGACTGGGAGAAGGGAAAAATGCCTTTACGTGTGAACTGAGTTGTTGTGGAATATTTTCGAGATAAGCTACAACCAAATATGTTCCTGCAGAATCTATTTTCTATATACAGTTAAATTTCACAGAATCACAGAATCACCTAGGTTGGAAGGGACCTTTTAAGATCATCTGGTCCAACCAATGGAAAAAAAGAAAAACCACAAAAAAACCACCACACCCACACCACAGCACACCCAAAACAACACCAACCCAATACTAATCCATATCCCCAAGCACCATGTCAACTCGTCTCTTGAATACCTCCAGGGATGGTGCCTCAACCACCTCCCTG